>JAOQMP010000008.1:30069847-30084491 GCA_027563575.1 Erythroxylum pedicellare
AATTGAAGTTTGAAATTTAAATCTTATATGATTTGAGTTTATATTGAGATGATGTTATTGGTTAATAAAAAGGAAATAGTTTTTAGCCTGTGGTATCTCGATAGGTTTTATACATATTATTATACTGGTGTATAACGGTTAACCTAGTATGAGTAAGCAATGTAGAACTAGCTCCATAACTACTAGTATATAGGGGTTAACCTATTAGTCAGCGATGTAGAACCAGCTCTATAACTAGTAGTTGATCAGTTGCGGGTAAGCGATGCAGAACTAGCTCCATAACTAATGATGTATAATGGTTATCCTAGTACGGATAAGCAATGTAGAACCAGCTCCGTTACTAGTGATTAACCAATCAGGGGTAAGCGATGCAGAACCAACTTTATGACTTTATGTTTGAGGGTACCATATGGAAAAGAAGTTTGTGATAGGCTAAGTAGTGTAAGAAATTCACGACATTTTCAATGTTGCCACTATTTATTTGAAAAGTGATTAGAGAAACTTGATTTCGGGAAGCATATATGTTTCACATTAGTATTGAATTATACAAATTGAGATGAATTTATTTTAGGGAGGTTTAAATTGTCAATTATGATTTAAATAGAAAAATTTTTAGCACTCACTGAGATCATTTGGATCACACTCTCTTTTCTATTTTTAAATGAAACCTCCGACGTGCACGCTCTAGGGCTTTAGTAGTAGGGGACTCCACCTCACGACTAGTCAACTTTGTCACATGTTGTTGTTAGGCATTTTTTCCTTGTAAATGTTTTTGGGAACATTTGCATCTTCATGAATATGTTTTAAACTATATTTTGTGTAAAGAACGCATATATATGAATGTTTTAAAGTTAAATGCATGAATATGTTTGAATTTATTTTTAAGATTATTGAAGTGATTGTTGAGATTGTTAGTGAATGGACTTAAGGTCCAAAATTTTAAACAGGGATTTTGCGATGAATATAGAAGTGTTTTGCACTTTTACAATGCTTTTGAAAATTCTAGGTACGTCAAAATAAAATTGTTATGTTGTTGAAATTTTTAATAAAAACAAATTAAAAAAAAACTCTCCACTAGTTATATCCTTTTATGATACGTTAAAGCTGTTTGATTAAAAAGGCAATAGGCTTAGCTCCACGGGACCTTTCCAGCTGGATCAAATATCAATTGAAGAGCCATTATGAGGTACCGGGCAGATCGCCTAGTCACTTCAGGATAAAAGCCTGTCACTAAAGGACAACACATATTAAATGTAGATATGGGTATATATGGGGAATCACATAGTGTGAGAGAAACACATAATATCAAACTCATAACAACAAAATCATACTTCTTCATACCATTTCAAGTGTCAAATTCGTATCCCTCTCTTATTGCATTTATAGACAGTGATTTTAGATTTTAACCTTGTAACTCACAAAGAAGATATAAAGGCATATATATAAGCAAATCATTAGGCAAAAGATAGTATATATAATAGTCAAGTTCTTTAACAATAATTATTCCCTATTTGCAATGGATAAATTATAGCTTTCTAAACCATGCTCTGATACCACATATAAAGAGAAATTGATTTTCTCTACATTATAAAGTATCTTGAAACCAATAATTTTCACATAATTGGATTTGATGAAGAAGTCATAATTTTTTATCTTGATAACAATTACCTTCTCTTTGTAGAAAAAATTGGTTTCTTTCCCCTTCTCTCTTTCTTTTTTTATATATGCTCTTTTCTAATGGATTTGTAGGTTTTTTTCTTAAATGTAGATGTTAGGGTAGAGAGATGACCAATATTATGTGTGCCTTTTTTTTAATCCGATACATCCATCAAGTATCAATATGTAATTAATTAATAGATGAGAATCTCTATATTAATAATTTCCCTAATAATATCATATTTGAGTAGTTATATCTGAATAGGAAGTTACTTAGCCTCAATCCCTAATTTTTATGCCATTTGAGAAAATTGCCTTATAGCAACTTCCAACAAAAAGAAGAACAAGATGAATGAGAAAACTATTAAATGATGTGTTATATTTTGATAAAAATATCATTCCCTTAACTTGGCTAAGAACTTGATATGTAGAAGTAATAATTAAGAGATTATAATTGTGAGTGAAATTTATAAATAAAATTCATAAGGTTTGACATGCTTATGTTGAGATGCTGACCTAAATCTTATGATATATTCTTGATTTTGAAATTTCATACTTTATGAAAATAACAAGCATATTTTTGTATATATAAGAAAGGTATACGAGTGCTTGAAATTTAAGGATTATAAATTACATTTCAGAACATTTGTGTATATTAAATGTAGATTTAGGATGGTATTAAGTAAAGAGTGGGTTACATGGTTTGAAAATTTCATATATTATTAATAATTATATAAAGTGGAAAGTTTTAAACTCATTGTACCTAAGCCATAGCCTACTTATAAGAACGTTTTCTTAAGCTGCCCATAAGAGAATTTAGTTCATATTTAATTAGCATTATAATTAACTCCAAATTAAGACTTAGTTATATGTCTCTAGAGAGAATATAGTCTAAGTTAAGAACTCTTACTGATATAAGAAATTATAATAATTCATTAATTAAAAGTGAAAGTGAATATTGTAAAGTCCTAAAGGAACTTAGCCTAAATCTACTTAACTTATGGTTCAATATATTTTTATTATTAACTTATGGTTCAATATATTTTTATTATTAAATGCATTATTAAATTTATTTTTTAGTTATTTTATTCTCTTTATTCATCCATCAATAATGATTTGATCTAGCTAGTTAAGTTTATGGGTCGTGAATAGTTATCGGACAATCCTTATGGAATTAATCCATTTTTGTAAATAGTAGCTACAATTGAATTATGCACTCGTGGTAAATATAATAGAACAAGTTTTTGGTGCCATTGTTGGAGGTAAAAACCTTATTTATATTAATCTAATCATTTGTTAACAAATTTTGTTTCTTTTTTTGGTTTTATATATTTATCCTTAGAGCTTTCTTCCTTGATCTTAGGTTCATAGCTTATTTTCAAGATTGGTGTATTCATTGTTATAACTACCAAACACAATGTTAGTAGTTTGTTGTCATTCCAAAACTGCTATATGTTAACCCAACACATCCCCTTATTGTTCTGGTTACAAACGTGAAGAAACAGAGTGAAACAATATGGAAGACGACATTAAAATGTAGATTACACGCCCCTATATTGATCCTCCTCTTCATAACATCCCGTTTATATAGTCCTATGTCGATCTCCCTTTTCAAAACATCCTCCTTACACACCCTTATGTAAATCTCCTTATTGGAGTCATGTTATGATTTCTTCCACAAAACTCATTCCAAAATTTTTTTTAATCAACTTAAACTTGCACAAATTCATTCATTCATCATTGGAGAGTTAGAATAAGGCTAGTAAACAAAAAAATGAATCATCTTAATAACATCCCTTCAAACTGATAATAAATCATCTTGATCATGAAAAAAAAAATAGGGAAGTAAAACTTTGGAAAAAAAGTGAGACTTGGAGAAAAGAGAGGCAAGTGAGTGGTAGAAAAAGAACGAGAACTCTCTAGGGAGGAAAGTAAGGTGGAGAAGAAGAGGCAGAGAATAAAACAACCATGGTGAAACTATGAGAAGAAAACCAATAAGCTAAATGGATAAAGTGAGAGAATGAAAAAGGTCAGAAACAACCATGTGTTGGAGAATAAAAGAATAAAAATGGAGAAGGCAAGGAGTTTCGCAGTTTAACTTATGTAATGTTTCATTGCTAAATAAAAGCAAGGCTATGCCTATTTAAATAGGCTTACAAACAAACAAACTCAGCAAAAAATAAGCCAACCATCTAAGAAAATGGATAAACATCATCCTAGGTAATCCTCCACTAATAACTGGATAATATCAATAAAATATCATATGCTAATTTGACCACGTACTCCATTAACATCCTAATGTTAGAAAATAAAACTAAAAAAATAAATTAATTTAATTATTTTGAAGCACTTGCTAACACTTCCCCCTGCTTCAAAATTTCCTGGATGGAGCGCTTCTCTCCTAGTATAATGCAGTTCTTATCACCATCTTAAAATTTGTTGATGCACATTATCATCAACTTACAGATATTAGAGCACATCTCTCCATGGTGCACTTCTCATCAACAACTTAAAAAAAGAGTTTCTTCTTGCACCATTTGTGCCATTTTTGTTTCTTCTTCATTTTGAAATCTGTAGTCTTTTTGTAAATGCTCAAACCTCTTACACTTGAACCATTATGGTTTTTCTTTGTGCCAACAATCTTTCTCTTCATGGTTGAACTTCTTACAATTTGTACATTGGAGAATTTTAATTTTACATTTGAAGACGAACTCTTGACCATGTATGCTCCTTCGACCTTATCACCATTTTCTCCATCACTTATTATTCTTCTTTGATCCACAACTTGAAGAACGTTTAGTAACTCTGCAAACAATATATTTGGTAGATCTTTAATAACTTCAAGTGATGAAATTTTTGACTCGTACCTTTCGAGAAGCGTCACAAAAAGCTTGTATAGAACCTTTTAAGTAGGAAATTATTCACCAAGTAACTTGATTTGATTGACAATGGACATAAGTTTGCTCCTATATTCCTTGACATCTTTAGAATTCTTCATTTTTGACATCTCAAATTTCCTTTTGAGATTCAAAATTTGCATCATCTTATTTTGAGTGTTACCCTCAAAATCTTCTTTTAGTTTCTCCCATGCTTCTTTAGGAGATTCACATACCATTACAATCATGACAATTCCTTCCGTCACAATCAAATGAAGGCAAGATAGAGCTTTTGGTTTCTTTGCCCTTTCTTTATCATTCTTCTTGATTTGTTTAAGGTTGGATTTTGCGAAAGAGGTGTAGGCAATAATCTCCTATAAGCTAATAGCTTGCAGATAAGCCTCCATTTTGATAGCTCAAGAGTGATAATTTTCTCCATTAAAAATAAGAATTGGAATAGAGAAATTATTTGATGTCATTGCTAGGTTGAACACAATTTTTTAAATGGTTTTACTGCTCAATCCTTACAAGCCCAAGAATAACAGAGCTCTGATACCATGTTGAAAGAAAAAGTATAAAAATGGAGAAGGCAAAGAGTTTCGTAGTTTAACTCATGTAATGTTCCATTGTTAAATAAAGGCAAGGCTATGCCTAGTTAAATAGGCTTACAAATAAACTCTGCAAAAAATACGCCAACCATCTAAGAAAGTGAATAAACATCATCTCATGTAATTCTCCACTAATAAGTAGATAATATCAACAAAATATCACCTACTAATTTGACCACTAACTCCACTAACATGTAAGAAAATAAATTAATTTAATTATTTTGAAGCACTTGTTAACAACACTTGCCAGGACACTTGAATCCAAGTCGCCAAGTTATAAGGCTCTTTGCCCTAGCTAACAGGGATTTTAAACAAATTAGTTCAACAATACATACGTGCATATACTTATTTTCACTAATATAATATTTTAACTTCCATAATTATCCTGATCTACCCTTTACTATATTTATGTATCTAATTTATTAAACAAAAATGTTCTGCTCCCCTCCTTTTTACTATAATTATTATCAATTTTATATAATAGAATCTAGACAAACACATTAAACTTGTCTGTTCTTGCTACATATGTTTTATAAGAATACTTCTCAACGTTTCCCATGTAACGAAACAAACATGTTGCTACATTTATTTATAAGAATACTTCTCAATGTTTCCCATGTAACGAAACAAACATGTTTCTGTATATATTTATTTACTTCATAAGATGTAGTCCAAAACATACAAATATAATTAATACATCAATTGGACTGAATGTTATCACAAGATTTACGCCAAGAAGCTATTAAGTCTTGAACTTCATTCCCCTGGTGAACCTATAGACTTCTTTTCTAGTGGAATTTTCACGAGATGCTTTGGCAATTGAGAATATTATAACACATTGAGAATATATTCTGTATTATGGATTTGTTGTTAGCCAAAAGAATAAATAGTTATTCCTAATGCCCGAAGAAAAGGGTAAAAAAGGAATGAATAATAATACATTTCCACGCAAACAGATATGCATGGAAAATCAATGTTTCAACTATGACTCTTTTTGTTGAAAAACTAGAGAGGCATATATCAACTCATTCCATGCATCAGGGACCCCAGGAAGACACCAATGGCTGCAGTCTTGTCGCCTAGTTGAGACCCTTCTCCCAGCAGTCAAGTTCTTGCCATAGATTGATGGATGTCCGTCCTTTCGAAAGTTGGTTAATCTTGTCACGTTCAATAGTTTCACGGGTGTTCTCATTCCCTGAATTGCCTCCTCTACTATTTTCATTTTCAAAGGATAGTTGTTCAGTATAGCCCCACCCAGTACCGGCTCGCTTTCCCCATTACATGACCCTCCTGAATCCCAATCCCCACCTCTGTTCGTTGAAATTTACAACAATGGAAACAAAGAAACTTCACCATTATTTTATACCTCAATCCAAAGCAGTAGAGCTGAAGGGCACTGAGAGTACCTGAAATGGGCAGAGGAGTATCCACGATAGAAGACTAACTGTTTTGTCGAATTCACATTGTCATCAATCCACTTTGCCCAAGTCCTCAAAGCCCTTCTGTAAGCCTCTACCGCATCAAACTGTGGATATAGATAATTACCTTCTTTATAGTAATTCTTCCTGCAACAGGCAGAGACACATATCACAATATTGTTTGATATGTAAGGAAGTGCATAAACAAAATGAAGAGAAATAGCAAGGTTTTCTTGTTAAATTTAGTTATGCGGTATCGGCCAATTTCTTATGAACTAACTTATCTGTACAAGGAATGGGGGAATAAAAGCAAAGCTTTCTGCATTTGGCGTGGTCTGGAATTGTTATTTAGCTACTGCTATTTCTGTTCTGATTATGCAGAAAGACCTTGATGATTTCTTTTTCTGTTCCCATTAAAAAATAAGTTCCTTTCAAAAATGTCTTCAAAAACCATCCATTCTCGGACCAAATCTGTTGTGTGCCTGTGCTTGGGATCGAGTCCAAGGACAATTCTCAGGAAAGTTAATATCTTTTCCCTTACTTACGTTGATTCCCTTCCTCGCAGAACCTATTTTTGATGATGAAAACTGGCAGCACTTGTCAAAGACAAGGCATGCTGAGATTGGACTAAATTATTCTACTTCTAAGCTAATTTTTATGATAACTTGTTGCTTACTTTATTTCATAATGTAACAGCCTTATATAGGTAAAGAAACATAAAAGTTCAACCTAAACTAGCACTCATAGAAAGATTCCTATTCAAGTTGCTTGAGGACTCTTAGAATGACTCCTATTCAAACTGTTTTTATTAACATAACAGAAACTAGTGAAGAAATAATAGGAAAATAATAGACTCCTACTAAAAATAAAACACTCCTCTATAGACTCCTAAGAAAACACTCCTCTTTGCAAGCAGCTGTTATCTGCCTCATAGTTTCTTCCCACAATGCATCCATATCAAAATCCAAAGGCTAAGAATTGACCATTTTCTTCTTATGTGCATTCATTAGGAATAGTAAGTCATATGGGTACAAAGAGCTAAAAAATGTGTCAACCCTACAGGACAATCCACCTCTAGAAGATGGAGAGAGCAGAAGTACAAGAGTGAGACCCATCAAAAAGAAGGTTTTAAGCCCAAATGATGGGGGAATACACGAAAACAAGATTCATTCAAGAGAATTCCTTGCACAGAAGAAATGCAGAACATTTCAAAAAGCAAGAAACATTACCCACGAGCAGTCTTTCCGTGAGTCCACCAGTGCCCAGTATTAAAAACAAGAATGTTAGCTCGCTTCCATCGGCTAGATGTCTTGTCAATTCGGTCTATTGACAATGTTGGATTTGAGTTTCCTTGTGCATTAATACGAAGACCTTCCCTCACAAGGAAATGTGACCTCACAAATTCCACAGTGCAGTCATAATCCTGACAATAACTTTCAAGCATCATTTGTTTTCACTTTTATTTTTCTAATCCAATATGTAAGTAAGTTCAGTTAATCTATCGTGCGCACGTAAGTAACTATTAACTGACATTTACTATGATGCATATCCAGTAATTTGAGGTTAAGAAAAGCATTAGTGAAGAAGCATCGGCTGCACGTTTTAGATGATTTTCATTTTTTTCTACTCAAGCATAAACAGTAGGACTTTTATATTTGAGCATCTGGTGAATCACATAAAAACAGGAGGCATATCAAGGAAAGTGACAAACATAAACTTTTATTACCATAAATTTGAAGATGTAATAGCCTCTGCCCTTGGTTATCTTATGACCATGGACCTCATACATTCTTCTCTTATCATGCAGGCCTTTACGAAGGAGACATAGCAATGATTCAAATTGGTTTCGGTTCATGGAATCACCAACCAACATAAGCCTCTTACCACGTAGTCTTCTCAAGAAGTCTGTTGCATTAAACCTACAAGTGAAACGTGAATGCAGAAAAAGTGCATTCCTGATAAATAATGTCAAGTAATAAAAAGCAAAATGACTTCAGTTGAGATTTTCGTCACTGTGTTCAGTAAATTGCTCAATGGAAGCAAAATTTCTCCAAGTAGCTTGAATGCTCCAACTTTAGCCCACATATTAGACATGCACGTAATCAAATGTGTGCATGAAAAGTATATATTAGTGGAATTTATTGACTTTCAATGTGAGTGACTATGTTCCAAAGCTCCTTTCATCTAAATTTCATCCCTCACCTAGTTCCTAATTTCTATGATTACTCATTTAATCTATAAGACAAAATCTCTGCAAAACAATTTGTAACCACACCCTTGCCTCTCACATATGAAGATACTATCGTTCAACCAATTTCCAGGTTTTATGAGCGAAAGAGTTTGATGTAGCACAAATAGAGGAATTATGAACTAGTAGTTAAAAGCACAAAATTAGGAAGTGTGGATGATTCTAGGCTGTGGAATATTAGGTTTCAAGGTTGAATTTTGGCTAGGAATGCAGAATTTTCAGATTTTGTAAAGCTGGGAATTTAAGGTTTGATTGCTGGAATTTAGGCTTAGGATTTTAGGGTTAAGATGGTTGGAATATAGCTTTGAGACGGCTAGAATGCAGGTTTAAGAGGGCTGGAATTTGAGTTAGGACTGCTGGAATTTTAGGAAAGAACACAAAGAATGGAAGGTAGGAAACTAGGAATCACTCCTAGGGTCTAGGAATCACTCCTAGAGTCTAAGAATCACTCCTAGGAGAAAGCATCACACCTTCAAATTGGAAACTCCCAAGTTATAGAAAAATTCCAGGTTGCTTCTTATTGATGAAAAGCTAAGTACATATATATAGAATTCTTGGAATCCTTATTCTAGTACGAAAAGGATTTCTAATTTAAATCCTAATATAATAGAACTTCTATAAGTCCAACTAGGATAACATATCCAAAATAGAATAATATAATACTCTAATTCCTATCTAATAAGGAATCCTAATGCTATCTGAATTTCATCCTTTATCTTCAATTTCAATTCAATTCCCAATCTTCATCCCACCAAATTAAAGCTTGTGATTGATTAATCTTTCCTCCTTTATTTCTCTTATAGACTTTAAGTTCTTTTGCATCAGAGTTGTGCTGTTTGAACTATCAGAGAAAGAGACAAGAACATGTATGGTGCAGAATAAGAACCAAAAGTTTTTCAACTTTGGAAATTCTGCAATCAAGGGAGAACAAGTTAAAATCTTTTAACCAACTGTAAGACATTATCAAAAAGATGACACATGATATGTTACAGTGCTGTGTGCAAACAGTTATTTGAAATAAAGAAGGCATAGTACAAGAAAGATCATACTGCAATAGGCCGTGCATTAGCTTGGTTGTATGTGTCAACTATATATTGCTGCAAGCTGGCGACAAATACACTTTCAAAACAAGAACTCATGAACTAACTGCTTTGTGAAGCTGCGATGCCCACAAAAATTGCAGGAGAACAACGGAGTGTGATATTATCCCACAAATATTGCGGGAATTCTCATATTCTTCCATTTACTAGCTCTCTCTTGTCGCAAAATAAGATGGTCAAAGTTTCCTGCTATAGTTTTCTCTCTTGTTTTCAGTCTTTGAATATCTCCCATTCTTGTTGAAGTAAAGCTAGAGGCCCTAATAAGGCAAAGTTGCGGTCCTTGAAGTTAACAGTTTTATCAAATACACTACAAGAGTGATATTTTCCAGTTGCATTTCATAGACATTTGAAGCACTAAAACCTATATCTATATTATTGTGATAACCAAGTTCCATAAAGGTGCTTTTTTTCGCTCTTATGCAGCTCAATATTTGATATTCAATTCTTCTTTTTATTTCAAATCCTCAACGACTTAGTTATACCATCGCTTCCTTCCTCAAAACTAAGAATCCACAGCAATTTTACGTCTCATTCATGTCATTGAGACCACTAATATTTGAACCAGAAGAAATCAGGATTATGGCACTAGATTAAGATATTTGTTTCACCTAAAAACGGTCCCCAGTTATCAAGAAATCAAAAAGTCTACAAGGTAGTATATGCATAAAGCTACGATAGATTGACATTAGGGAATAGATCTTCAAAGAATTTGGTCTGCTGCAGATACAAGGGAGGATGAGGAAGAAGAATAAACAAGTTAAAATGTTATGCACTCAAGGGCCTAGAATTCAAATAACATGCTGAAGTATTGATGGTGATTTTATCAAATAGTATGATGTACTATGTGGTGTCAACTGATATCACTTACACATTGAACTAGTATGATTTTCCAATAATCGTATAATAGCTTAACTCCATATTTTCTCAAACATAGACTGACAAGCTATAAACAGATAGACGTATGCTTTAACTTAGTAGCCAAACTCGGAACAATACATCAGGGGACCGACAAATATCTCATTGCATAGGTTAGATTAAGGACCCTATTTGGACAACTATGTTATGAATACAGCAATACCAGTACAGTGCTCAGACTTTGATAGCTTCCCAAATCAACATATGTTTAAATAATGCAGCTCAATGTCCTCCCAATAAAGGTAATCAAGTTAAATAAGATCAAACCCGTAGGATCATACCAAGAAAGCAAACCATTAAAAGAATGTAAGCAGCACAAGTATGGCCAGACAAATAAAAAAAATTAGACAAGAGAAGACACACCTGGGAAGATCACAACCGTCGGGCTTCCAACGCCATTCTAAATAGTCGGTGTCACGCCTTCCATTGCTTTGGCAGTCAAAAGCCTCGTCCACATACGGACATGAGCCGGGTTTATAAATTGGGTGCCCGCCATCTCTCACCCAAGTTCCCATGTACAAATCACACTCTTTCACGCTTTTCGTCAACTTATCATCCACAACATCAACCGTTGCTGCAACAGCTTTAGCAGAATGTAGGCCAGTGTTGGTTTCACGCTCTTCATGGCTCTGCATCAAATGATCACCCCCATTATCAGCCTTCACAGCAACAGGTTCAACAGAATCGGGGTCATTTATACGACTTTCTCGAGTACTCTTCGTCAAACTACCATCCCCATTAGCAACAGTAGGTCCAACAGGGTTCAGATCAGAATCTGAGCCCTTTACGTTGTCTGGAGACAGCTTCCCATCAACGTAGCCAAGACCATCCTTTGACGCCACTGCTTGAGCTTCAGAGATCGAAGACTTCAGCTGGTTGCTCAACGACTCTGCTCCTTCCACCTCATCAGACGACCATTGAGGAGGAGTAGCGGAATCGGGCAATGACAAATGGACACTAGAGAGTGGAAATAAGTCTCTGTAAATAAAGAGAGCGGGCTCCAGAGCCCGTTTGCTGAAGAGGAAAATGGTTAAAAGGAAGAGACCAAGGAACAGGGAGGTCGTCAACTTGTAACGATTCTTACGGGAAGAGCTACTGGCCATCTGATGCTGAATTGATTTGGTTGAGCTGTTCTGCTTTTCTTTTCATCAAGCAAGGAGGCAAACAGATGGAGCTTGTGAGGAGTGGGTCAGGCATCCGTATCCATGGTCCGTTTCTTTCCCAAAATAAAGGGTGTGTCGCCTTTAATTTAGTAAGGTAAGATACTGTCTTTGACATGATCAACAAACAACACGCGTAATTAATTAATCAAAAGGAATAGTCTAGTCTAATAAAAGTTCGCGGCAAATCTATGTTAAATAGCTTATGATGGAAGACAAAACGCTACCAAATGTAGGCTGTAGCTCACGCGTCACCTTCGCTCTAACTGCTTGTTCCATGTGTTGGAATATTATCGGTATCGGTACGAGCATTCCGCTTGGAATATTATATTATACCTACTTTATAGGTGAATAAAGTTTAGTCACAAAATTCAAAACATATAATCCTTACATATATATCCAAAAATTTTGATGAAATTGACATGTAGCACCTAATTTTAATGGATAGCGGAAAACTAATATATATTTTATATAATACACTTATTATATAATCGTGTCAACAATCATAATTATTTAACTATTTCATTATTAATTAAATCTAAACATAAATTATTAGTTAGCCTAGTATTACGTCATATTCTAGCATTATGCTATTTGGACTAATCATAAAATAATCGTAAAATTAAAAACATAACTTTAATTGCATACGAATAAATATTGAAACATGAACATAAGTAACTCTTTATAATAAAATAACAAGTGTGAGTTATAGCAATTATAAATTACTTATATTACATTATAGCTTCCTTACAGTAAAACATTTGTTCCTCACTATACTAGGTCTCCAAATAATGATATAAATAATTTTAATCATGGTCTATAATTATGTCTCGTAGACTTTACTATTAAAATATTAAAACATAAAAATGTACATTATTATAAAATAAGAAATCATCACTGCAAAATTAGAAACACATAATGAGCTTAAAACAAGAAATCACCGCTGTAAAATTAGAAACACGTAATGAGCTCAGAGTGCTAAAATCATCGCAACATTTGATAGTATAACCAAGACCCATTTTACCTGTATGTTCCTTAAAAGTCTTTGGCTATAACCCTTAGTTAATGAATTTGTTATCATCATATTAGTATAGTAACATACTCAATAAAACTTTTTTTACAAACTTCTTAACATGAAATACTTAAATTTCATATCATTGATACCATTTAAATATTTGTCATTCTCGGAGAAATGATCATAATAAATTTTTAGTGACCTGTTAATGATGTTGGCAATTTTAAGTGTTGGAATAAATTTCTCTAACCTCAATGCATAATTCAAAAAATGTCACAAACTATGCTTTTATAGTGCAAGAAGTAATTATAGATTAATTAGCACTCTTTCCTCCATTTTCTCAAAGAAATAGATAACTAAATGTAGATTTTATGTATCAAGATACCTAAAAAAATCTGAATACAAGTATCTAGTATCGTCTAGATGATTAGACATTAAATACATGAGCATGTACTTCTTTGTTATTTGCAGGCACCTTTATACTTACTATACTTCTTTCCAATGAGCAATTACAGGGTTGATTTGATATCTACCTAATACTTTATTCATGAAATTCATATATGGCCTTGTTTCAGTACACAGATATATGATTGACTAATTTCGTGAGTTAGTTAATATTGTAATATCGACAAGTGCATGACGTAACTTTAGCTAGTACTAACAAGAACAGGTCAATTCCATGAGAACAGTGAATACTAGTAGTTACATTTTTCCTATTATCTAGTTTACAGATTGATTTCAGATTTTAATAGAGAAAATAAAAAATAAAGTAAATAAAATAAATGGGAAACGAAATTGAACAGATAATTAAGGAAACACTAAGAAAATTATCAATATTAGATGATTAGTATTTAGGTTTTGAATCCCCCTAAACCTTAACAAATTGATCTTTTGTTATGCAATTGGTTTAATGATTTATCGGACCATAGAGACTCCTATAGTATGCTAGTAGCTAACCTTGAGTCTACTAACAACTAATCCTAAGGTTTTTAACTGAATTATCACTACAAGAAAAATGTCATTTAGCAACGGAAATTACCAATGAAAAACATTTGGATTTTGTCGATAATAAAAATGCACAACGGAATATTTTGACAGAAAAAGGCATCGAAAAAATGACTGATGGTAAAATTACTAACGGAAATTTTCTTTCCGTCAGTAAAATTACCGATGGAAATCCAATTTCTATAAGTAATTTTACTGATGATTATTCTTTGTTTCGTCAGTAAAAATTTTACATTTTACCAATGGTTTTGGTGTTCCATTGATAAATATAATGTAGTTTACTGACGTAAATATATTTTTCATTGATAAATAATTTTAAAAAATTAAAAAAACCTGACATTAAATAAATAAAAAGAACATAATATTACCAATTGTAATAGTACTAGATGTAACAACAGATGTATGCAGTTATTTCTCTATTCTTTTCTCCCTATGGTTAAGGGGATCAAAATCAATATACAGCCAAACAAATATAAATATATAAACATTATATTTATATATATATATAGATATATATACACACACACTTCTACTTCTTGATCTTTTGGTAGCTCCGAATCTCTTAGGATTTCATAGCTGATTAGTGGCAATCTGTGATTGAAGTCATTGGACTCAAGTGCAGTTCAGACCCCACTCATCATTC
>JAOQMP010000008.1:30084591-30102861 GCA_027563575.1 Erythroxylum pedicellare
AGACTTAGAGCTACAATTTATTTAAAGAAGTCAAGTTGTATTTCAGGTGATTGACTGGTGTGGGCACACGAACCTTGTGGATTGATGGCAATAACCTTCCAGGGTAATAAGTACAAAGTTTATGACTCCGGTTGTTGGGCTCCGGAAATGCGGTCCAGGATGAAATACTAGAAGAGGATCAAGTAAGGGTAACCTAATTATGGAAATAAAAGAGCAAAGAGGTGAACCAAGTATGGAGGAGGAAAGAAAGCTATAAGGAGACCTAAATTAATAAGGAAGATATAGTTAGGATGGTGTGAAAAATCTAAAGAAAAGTTGGGAGGAATTTGAAGAACAAAATTGCCAAGAACTAGCAGCAAAGTAAAATAGCATTCTAAAGAAAGGCAAGCAAGTTAGCGAAGACCGGGATCTAAATAAAGAAGAGGTAGTTAATACCCTAACAATAAAGAAAGGGGAACCCTCAAGTATTAACTAAATACAGAAGCTATCTCCCCAAGTATAGGTAGGAAAACTAAGAGATAGAAAATAGGCAAAAAGAGAAAGTAATAAAGTTAACTATTTGGAATATAGAAGGGATAAACAACCTAAATAATCAATTAGTTATGAAGGAGTTTATCTGCAGTAAAAAGCCTGATTTTGTTGGCTTATTAGAAACCAAAATAAAGAAGGAGCCGTCGAAGAAAAGCTTATAGTTCCTAGGAAGAGGTTAGAAGGCAGTATCAAACCATGAAAAACATGTTGATGGAATAATGATTATAGGGTATAACCCCTCTAAACTTGAGCTAATTAATTGGACTTGTACAGATTAAGCAATCCACTGTGATATGTTGAAAATTAGATCTAAAAGACAAATCATAGTAACAATTGTGTATGCTACTAATGTTGAGTTTCGAAGGTAGTTCCTATAGGAAGAAATAATATGAACCAGTGGAAATATAACTACACCTTGGACATTAATAGGGGATTTCAACTACATACTCAACTTGAGTGAATCATAGGGAGGGAGAAAATGATCTTATCAAAACTACAAGGATCTACAAAAACTACTTTAATGCATAGGGTTGATAGATCTGAAATCATTAGGAAACAATTTTAGATGCAGATACAAACAAGTAGGCAACTAGTTTTTAATAAAGAAACATGACACGTGTTTGCTTAGTGCATCTAGGCTACAATAATCCCCTCTCAGTATAGCTAGTTATGAGGAATAGATCACCTCAAATCATAGCCTATAGTAATAGAATTTATGATCTAAGTGAAAAATAGAAGACCCATTTTAAAGTATTCAGCCACTTAATGAAACACCTTAAATTTAAAGAAACATTAAGGGAAAGAATGAATAAAGATGTAGAAGTTTCCATAGGATTCAGGCTTTCCCAAAGACTTAAGGCAGTAAAGAATAACTTGAAAAAGTCAGCAGAAAATAAGAAATGAATTGTTTATGAATTCTTCAGTAAATAGTTTGGAAAAGAAGTGAAGGTGTAGGAGATACTCGAGGGTACTGAATGGGATCAAACAAATTTCAAACCAAGAAAGGAAGTTCACCAAAGAGGTAATAGTAGAGGAAATAAGAGAAGCTCTTTTTTCTATACACCATGACAAGTCTCCAAGGCCAAATGGGTCTAATGGGATATTCTTCTAGCAAAATTAGGATATCTAAGTGAAGAGGTAGTTGCTCCAGTAAAGGAATTCTTTCAAAAGATGGTAATCCTGAAAGAGCGGAACAAAACTTATATTAGCCTCATTCGAAAGTAAGGTAATTCTTATGGAATGGAGGCATTTATAGCTATAGCATGTTGTAATATTTTATACAAAGTCATCGCAAAAATCCTTGCAAATAGAATGAAATCATGTTTGTGTAAAATTATCAACCCTACCTAAAATGCTTTTGTCAAAGAAAGATTAATAGGCAATAATATACTTCTTTGTTAGGAGCTTTTCAAAAGGTACAATCTATGAAAAGTTTCATTATTAAAATAGACCTAGCAAAGGCATATGATTCAGCAAGTCGGAGTTTCATCTTAAGAGTACTAAAGGTTGCAGGATACATAAATTAATTTATAGAATGGAACGAGGAGTGTGCTTCTATAGCTTCCCTTGCTATTTTGGTAAATTATGAACCAATTTATAGAGGTTTTCTCAACTTCTCTAGCAAGGAACATAATAAACAACACTAATTTCCAATTCCGCTATAAATGTAAAGTTACAAAACTATTCTACTTTACTTTTGCAGATGACATACTATCGTTTTGTATAGCTAAAAACACTTTATAAACCTTTTAATAATTTTTAAGCAATTTTAAGGTTAAGGTGTTACCCAAACAAGAGTTGTTTCTACCTCTCAACTAATGGCGGATAGGAAGCAACCTCTAAAGCAATGGAAATGGGACTGAAGCAAGCTAGACTTCATATTAGGTACCTAGGAGTGCCTATAACCTAGAAGAGAGTTAGTGAACCTGACTGTAACCCTTTGATGGATTCCTTCAATAGGAAAATTAATCATTAGAGTAATATATTCCTTAGTTATAGAGGCAGGGTTCAATTAGTGCAAACCATCTTGAGCTACATGGAAACTTACTGGATCAATTACCTATCACTTTCCAAGAGTATACTAAAGAAGATAGACCAAAAATTAACGGAATTACTTTGGGATGGTTTAAACTATAACTATTATAAAGCCAAGGTGAGATAAAGCAATATTTTTTATCCAAAGAAACCTGGGTGGCCTAGGAATTTACTTAGATAGACTACTCAATAAAGTCTTCCTAGAGAAGAAATTATGGTGGTTGTGAAGTCAGAAAGAGGAGCTATGGGTCAAATGGATACACAATGTGTACATTAAAGGGTTTCATATGGAGTTTAAACAAAATCAGAACATGCCATGGAATATGAGATAAATCTTATGAATTAGGTAATGGATGCATAACTTAGTAATTAATAGAATTAGGAATGGAGAATTAACACTATTCTGGTATGATTATTGGCATAATAAAGGTCCTTTGTACATAATAGATAAAATGCAACATTTAGAAATTGTTATCAATCTTAGTACAAAGGTGAGTAAGCTCATAAGCAAAAAACAATGAAGATGGCCCTATGATGAACAACCTACCACATCGTCAAGATTTAAACTATGATCAAATTTACTAGAATGCCAATGAAGAAAAAGATTTTAACTCTAAAGTATATAGAACATTTCTATAAAAGGGACTAACCAGTAGTGTGAAATGGAGAAACCTAGTATGGAATGATGATGCCAAGCCGTCACACGCATTCATCCTATGGATAAGGATAGTTAGGAGGCTAACAACAAAGGACAAATTAAGTTTACCATTTCCTCAAAACATTTTGAAATATGTTATAAGCATCTTGAAACAATGGACCATATTATGGTTAATTACAGATGTACTTAGTGTATTTGGAGAAGATTACAGGGAATAATCAGCACTAAGAAGACAATCTATGTATGGAATGAATTAATAGAATGGGCATCATCTACTAGGGTGGCAAGTAAAGTAGACTTAAAAGTTTTAGAAGTAAGTTTGGCATCAATTTTGTACAATCCATGAAAAGAAAGGAATAATAGACTATTCAAGAAGAACGCAAGAAGAAAGGAATAGATTTACCAAAAGATTATTCTCTAACACATACTTTAACTTATTAGCAAGAGGAATAACGCCTAAACTCTCTAGAAACATGAAGTATAGATGGTTACTAGAGCAAGACTACTAATTTAGTTGTAACTAGGAAGCCTTAAACCATTATATCGTTTACATCTTCTGTACTATTATTCCTAGAAAAGGTTGAATATATTTCTTTCATTAATGAATGACTTTTTAAAAATGTGTGATCATTATCCTTCCATCTGTGTAAATCATCTCGAGTTTATTTTTTCAAAAGAAATAAATTCATTTGTATAGGTAACATAATTTGAGCTAGTTTTTTCTAAAATGATTATTTGTCTTATTGTTTTATTGGTTGTATATTTGACTTGCATAGCATTGAAACTTATTTTGTGGGCTATTCATGTTTAACAAGTAATAGTCTATACCATCAAGATATTAATCTATAGTTAAACAATGTATCATATCCATCTAGACACTCATTTTAGAATAAACAAATTTTCCAATTGCATAGATCACAGTTGTTTTTAAAATCATCTTTGAATGGTCTATTTGAACGATTATGCTTTTAATTTTCTTTTGAACTTAGATTTTTAAAATCATAATTCTTTGTAAACACATAATAGGAAAAAGTCACTTGGCCTTTAGTTGGTTAAACTAAAATCTATGTTGAGATTTTTTAATAATAAAGATACATATTTTCGAATGAGGAATTTTAAACCTAAAAGTACTAATAAAATTATTTAAGAAATGATAGGTTACATTAGAAAGCATTGTTGCCAAGTTAACCTTATATAGAAAGTTTTGAAATTGATGATTGAAACTAAGATTGGATGACCAAGTCTTGAAAGAGATTATTCAAGAGTTTGAGTTTATGTTCAATGATTTCTAATAAGTGATTCAAGCTTTGTAAAAGTTAATCAAAGTGATTCAAGTGTTATTAAAAAGTTTTGAAACTAGTTGGGAAGGTAACACTGGAGAGTGATATTAAAATTTTATTATGATCATAACTTTTTCAAAGGAATATTGAGATAATTTTAGAAAGACTAGAAAGCTAATAGTGATATAAATCATAATAAGATAAAAATAATAATTATAGTTGGTCAACCGACACCAATATTGCATTGTGGACTAGTTGACTAATTACAATTTGGTCAACCTATACATCTAGTCATGGATGAAGCTAAATGATCTTATTTCATTAAATAAGGAAATGAGCTATCTTAGAAATGGATTTAAGGCCTACACATTATGTAAAAAGGATTCCTTAAATTGAAAGAATTCAAGAGAAATAAAAGCCATAAAGAGATTTAAGAGGTATAAGAATTAAAGCTTTGAGTTATAACTGGCTATTATGGTGTGATGAGGAAAGGCTTTGTTTATTAAGATTTTTATGTAAATTTTGAGAAATATTGTGAAATTTTGAGGCCTAGGAATATGTTATACAATAAAGCTTTCATAGTTTATTTTAACTGTTGAAGGAAAAATATAATGTTGGTTTCTCTCCAACGTTACAAAAAGATTCTTGTAGATTTATCTTGGACCTTTGCAAAAGAAAAGTTTTAGAAATTTTGTCTTTATTTGTAAAAAAGTAATGACAATGGACTAAAATTCATAAAAGGAACTTAACTAGTGAACATAGGAAAAAGAAGACCAAACCACCATAAATTGTTCATAGAATCTCTTACTCTTTTAATTACTTAGATATTAGTCTTACTTAGTTAATTATGTTTTTTTACAAATAAAAGAGATTTTATTCCCAAAAAGAAAATAGGAAAATTACTTGAATTAATGAAAATAAGTCATAGATGAGCTCAAACTAACTAACCTACAACTTGAAAATGAATTGCATTGAATTGTAAACATTAGCATAAGATGAGCAAATGATTCATATCTTAACTTAAGGATTAAAATTCTATGAAAATAATCGAAAAACTTGTCTTCAAACTTTTTAAGTTTTTATGTAACTTCAAGCTAGGGCCATTTGATATGGTTACAAATCTATCTGTTTTGTTTGAATATGATTAAATATTAATACATTGTATTTTCCTATTATTCCACATATTATGAAAGAAGAAGTATACAACGTATATAAAATAGACATTAAGGTTGTATAGTTATTAGTTGGAAGAGACAAATGATATTTTAATATTTCTTATGTTGTTAGCACTAATTTATCAATGCCATGTATCTCAAATATACTTATTATATTTTGGATGATTATATAAGTAGATATAATTGATAATTATCATCCTTGCATGAACTTAGAAGTTATAGCCATACACTTCAAGTATTCAATAAACTGTTAGATGTCTAAATGAATGTGAAGTTACTCTATTCACTCTTGGCTTCTAGTTGTCCTTTAACCCAACAATATGTTTGATGTAAATACACTCATCATAAAAATTTCTAAAATTGAAATTGACATTTTCTATAGTACCTGATTTGATATGTTTAATTATAGTGTAAGAAAAAAATTAGTCATAATCTTAGTAAAAATCAATCTTATACAAAATCAAAATAATAATAAAATTGATGTGATAGAAAAAATTTATAAGGAAGTCCTAGTTCAAGAATATAAGCCCAAAAATTTGGACAAGTTTAATCAAAGTAAAAATTCAATAAAATTAACTCCATTAGTTAAGAAACAATAATTTAGGTAAATTTAGTTAAGGCATAAGTCAAACCTAACATTAAAAAAATCCCAAATTTCTACTCAAGTTAATCAAATCATCCAAATTAGCTAAATTTTATAATGTCTTTTTACCAAGCTCATTTTAACAAAATCTTTTTAGTCGAGTACTTTTAATCAAGCTCGTTTTAATAGTCTGTTAAGCCAACCTCTTTTTATAAAGTCCTATAGTCATGTTCTTTAATCAAATATTTCTTAATAAATTCTTATGTTATTGTGGTTAAAAGGATGTGCATGTCGTGATTTCAAATGTATTATACGAAATGCTAAGAATTATTGGTTTTAGTTTTAAAATTAGCATAAACATATGCCTTGTTACAAGTTTTATGACTATAAAATATTAAGATTGTTAGACTATGCCAACATTAATGCAATCATTAAAGGAGATCACATAACTTTGTAATTTAATCCTTAACAGGTTTCTCTTCAATCAAAGGTAGAATTCCATATCACAATTCCAAAAATATGGAGGATTCCCTATTATAGATTAAGTACAAATCTGAGGAATTTATAATCAATCTTGGATGGATGTATGCAAATAAATTCTTTTGAATTTTTTTGATCAAATATAGTATGACATATCAGCAACATCCTTAAAGCTTAACTATAGTTTTTCTAATCTCTTATATTCCCATCATAACAAGAAAATGAATATATGATATATTTAATTTTCAATTCCCAGTTCTCCATTATAATATGGAGCCACCATCCAACTTGTATTATGATAAGAATCAACAGTCTATAATAGTAATATGAGCTTACAAGCTTTAAGGGAACACTGAAAAGGAATTTTTTGTCTTCAAGTTAGCCTTTAGTAACTTGGTTCAGGAGATATAAAAAAAAAGAGAAAATGTTAGAATTTTCAAGAACACCCAACAGGACAAACAAACTCTTTATCACGGAGTGATCAAATGGAATAGAGAGACAATCTTAACTAAGAGAATAATAATTAGAATTTGTGAAAGAATGGCTCTCAACAAGGATCTAAATTGGAGACTTATGATTCAAGATAGTTTTTCAAGTCTATTAATGCCATTACAACTGACTACAATTTTGAGATGGAAATATTCATTGTTGAAAGACAACCTATCATCGCAAACCATTTCTACAACGATAATAATTTGCATAAATAGTCACAAAAGCCTGGTCGAAAAATAATATTTTCTCCGATCATAAATCTATCGTGAAAAAGTATACCTGAGGATAAAGAAAATTGTCATAAATGATATATTGCGACGACGTTATTTCGTGGATAAATGTTATTAGCTTTGTAATGTATGCATAGATAATAAGTTTTAGAGACAATTTATTTTTCGTAGCAAAATATATTTAGCTACATTCACAAAACATAGCTAAAGTTTGTTAGAGACATTTCCTGAAATGTAGCTAAAAGGATTTGGTGATGATTTTGCAATTGTAGCTAAAAAGATTTGGTGATTAATTTTTATTTTCACTAAAAAAAATTCATTTAATTATAATAATTAATATTTTAAAACATCTTATTGTTTGTAACATTGTTTGAATTATAATTAACATTATTTCAATTATTGTTGGTAATATTATTTGAATTATAATTAAGTAATCGGAAATAAAAATACAACTAAATAAAAAGTACAAGGATTTTATATAAAAAATAAAATGCAATTAAATGTTAATTACAAAAGTTAACAAAAAAATTATGTACAAACTACGACTCCTCCTCATCATCACTACTACTAACATGCTTTGACCCAAGTAATTGTTTGACCATCATTTTAAGCTTGATTAACTGTCGTTTAGGACGTCCTAATTTTTGTTCATTATGTTCTTATTATTCTTCAATACGATCTAACTTCTCTTCATTATGTTGTAATTTAGCCTTAAGCGACTAGTTCTCTTCTTGAAGCATCATTATATATGCCAGTCGTGATGAGGAAGAATTAATTGGATTAAGGCCAAACTTAAGACCTTTGATGTAGCCTGATCTTGTACCCAGGATGTTGTTGCAAATGTCCTCTATATTTGGCCCATTTCCATGAAACAGTGACTATTTTTTACAAAACAAAATTAATATTTAAGTCAAATATAATTAGTGAGTACAACATAAATAAACAAACTTAAAAATGAAACAAAATTTTATACTTTCATAATTCTTATGAGCATCTTCAGACGTCAACCTTCAACTTCCTTGAAGTGTATTTGTTTGTAAAGTGTTATCCTATCATACTCTTGTCCACGTAGTTCCTTCTCACTCTGTGTTATGAAAAAAGAATTAAAAACACAATAAATAATATTGTATTTGCTTTTATAATTATGACTTCTAATTAAAGAACTTACATATTCAGTTTATACAAAAACAAATTATTTGGAGCCAGTGTTGTGAGGAGTCTTCATTTTTTTCTTATTAACCTTGACTTTCTCACATTTTTTCTAAAAAAAGAAATATTAATTAAATTTTTTAATAATATTAATGGAAGTAAATGTGAAGAGAAAGAAGACAAGCTTTACTAGTAGATGCTTAATAATCAAAAATTTGACACTAATTTTCTTGAGACATTTGTTTAGGAGCATGTCTCTTTACCTCCTCTTCAGAAGGAAGAGATTTGATCCATTCAGTTGACGCCCTTTTATTTTACCAGTGAGGACACACAGCTTGAAACACAGATTTAATATAAATGAAATATCAATAATACACATTAACATAAACATTTGAAACATTATGACCAATATATTTACATTCGATCATCATGATAAAGATGTTGCAAATCATCATCATGAATTACATTATGATTGGACTCTTCATCACTAATATATTTGGCCAAAATATCTTCATTGTCATATAATTTATCCTCAATGTGGTCTTCATCTCTTTCTACGATAAGATTGGCTTATACATCATCCACCTGTATTGTATTGGCATCAACATCTCTCGTATAGAATGATGACATATCTGCATCTTCTATTCGAATGACTTCATTATTCAACTTTGGTTCAGTCTCTTGATATACTTCATCTTCATCCTCAGTCATTAAACTATTATCCTTTCACAAAAATCGAAGAGATTTTTGTGTTGAAACTTTTGAACAACTTTCCAATTATTACCCAATATAGTATCGTTGAGGTAGAAAACTTGCTAGACTTGACTTGTAAGGACAAAAGGTCATTTTCATAGCATGTCTTACTAACATTGATGGTAGTAATATTCTCATTCACTTTCATGTCTGTAAGATTAAACCATTTGCACTTAAATATATTAACGTTCTTATCCTTGATGTAGTGCAACTCTATTATTTCAGATATGACACTATTAAAGTCAATAAAATCATTGTTATGATGTCCCTCATCAACAACCACACAATTTGGGCTTCTAAATCGACTGTCTCAATCTTGTATGTGAAATCTCAACCCATTAACAATGCATTTTTTTTTCCAACAAATATAAGGCCCACATGCAAAACAATATAATGTTGTTGTCGCCTCTTGCATGTTATGGTTGTGTAACCATATCATCTATATGACAAAATGAGATTACAAGTTAATTTGACATACAAATTGTCATAAGTTCATAATATTCCATGAATATGTAACTTACTTGATTTCTAATCCATGGAATAAACTTAAGCTTATGTCTTGCTTGAGCATTAATAATTCCTTTACTTCGAATGGACTCTTTATGCTCAATCAAACAATTCCAGTATGATTATTTGAATTAATGCAATTGTTCAAAATATACCAATGGACGATTCCGAATTCATCTTTAGTTAACTACACATATTTACCCATACCAAGTGGCCTTACTTTTTGGGAGAAAATTGACAAGTCGCCTTCTTCATCAAAATCAAAGTTACGTTCTGGTTTATTAAATCTTGTCTCCACGTCATTTAAGTATGTAAAACAAAATGTTAAACATTCAGTTGCTATATAAGTCTCGATATTAGACCCTTCAAGTATAGTTCTATTATATACATAATGCTTTAAGAGAGCATAAAAACTTGAACAAAATATAAAATATTAGCAACTATTATTAACAAATATTTTTAAAAAAAATTAAAACTCAATATGAATTACCTTTCAATCGAGAGCACCCATTGAAATTGAACTGGTTAACATCAAAAAACGATGGGGGGAACACTAGTTTAAGCTTACATAGAATCAAAGCTATGTCTTTTTCCATTTTTTCAAAGCTCTTCAACTTTAAGTGTCGTGCAACATAATTGCTTTAAAAACTCACCAAATTGACCCCAAGTACGAACACATCCTTCAAAAAATACCTACGTATTCCAATAGGAAGCAATCGTTGCAAAAGTATAGGACAATAATAATTTTTCAACCCTAATAGTTTTTAATCTCTAACATTCACACAATGGCCTATAGTTGATGCATACCTACAAGAAACTTGATTGATTTAAGAAATTGAAAAAAACATTACTTCTTCCTTTTTTATATGTTGTAACAAGTAGGGGGAATAATGTATGACCCAACATCTCTTATTTTTAAATGTAAGTCTTTCTCATATTCATGTCTTCCAAGTCAAGTCCATCATTAATTGTATCTTTCAATTTCCCTTCAATTCCCACCATAGTTCTTAAAATATTTTTCTCAATATTCATCACATCAAAATTATGCCTCAATAATAATTCCTTCTAATATGGAAAATGGAAAATATTTTTTTTTAAAATTCCAACTGAGGTCAACATCATTTCTCTTTTGCTTTTTATTACTTGGGTGTTTGATAGGTGTAATGTCACCCAAATCTGATAGCTGGTAAACAATATCGTCACCAAACAACTGCAAAGGAGCTTCACCTAATTATCTTTTATAATATAACCAATTATGATAGGCATACCTGTTTCATTCATGGTTTCCATATAATTCCTAGAATTGTTTAACATCTTGCCAATCCCATCATCACCATCATCATTAACATCATAATCATCTACATCATTATTATTACTATCATCATAACTTGTACCAACACTTATACAACAACTTTCTTCCTTACATTCATCATGATAAAGCCATGGAGTATAGAATTTATCTATGCCTCGATTTGTAAGTGATTATATACCACGTCTTGACATTGAAAGTTGACATTTAAGCAATCGGTGCAAGGACAATGAATACAAAGTTCATCGCCCATTTGATGTTGTACAAATTGCATGAAACTTTTAACTCCTTCTATGTATTCAGTGGGCCATTTCCAATAAGACATCCAATTTTTATCCATGTAGCTATATAATAAAATGTAAGTAACTGAATTATTAAATGCAATCCTTGTTCAATTTTATGTGACAATAAAAGTTACTACTTATTACAAAGGGTCTTCTCGCTGTTACTTTTATGTGGTATTGTTTACACCAACCTCTCACTGTCACTCCTTGGCTCATGAAATTTTTCACCGATAAGCCTCATCAAAGTAGCATCATCGATTTCTAGCATATATACCACCCTAAGGTTTATTATGCATTAAATTCATATCAATTTTATGTGATAATAAAAGTTATTTCTAATTAGAGTATTTTTTATTGAAGTTTGTTCACAAAGATCGAAAGTAAAGAAACACTCTGGTACGTGGTGTTGTTTACATTTGTGAATCAAGAAAGGGTCTTCTAGCTGTCACTCATAAGCTTATGGAAAATTTCACCGATCAGCCTCATCAAAGTTTGCATCACTAGTTTATAACCTATATACCATCCTATAGGTTTATTATGCATTAAATTCATATCATTTTTACATGACAATAAAATTTACTACTAAGTAGAGTATTCCTGATTGAAGTTTGTTCACAAAGATCGAAAGTAAAGAAACATTAAGGTACGTGACATTGTTTACACTTGTGAATCAAGAAAGGGTCTTCTTGCTGTCTCTCCTAAGCTTATGGAAATTTTCACCGATAAGCCTCATCAGAGTTGTGTCACTAGTTTATAGCCTATATACCATCCTCGTACTATAATTAAATACAAATACTCATACTATTAAATACAAAAATATGGTAGACTAGTTAGAAACGTTATCAGGCTTGAGACAACCACAAAGTATAAGGACGAAGGACGATGTTGGACGATTATTGACAGTCTTAAACATAAAAACTCAGTTTGCTACTTAATACACATATTAAAGCAATCACATTTATTACTACAAAATCAAATAAGATCGAAGAAAAAGAAATTCTTCAAACAAAATACAACATGCAATTACTACAACTTCATTCTAAAAATACTTATTAATTGTATCTATTTAATACAGTTAAATACATATTTAGGAATGCCTTATTTTTCTCAATTTTGTTATGGTGTCTTAGATGTTGAAACATTATGAACTATTCTCTTACCTTCATAACATGTTTCAAGTTTCTCATTTATAAATCTCTTGCCATAATCACTTTTAACATGGTTAATTCCCTTTTCATTTGGAATTCTTTTAACATTCTCTACAAAAGCATTAAAATAATCATATTTAAAAGTAACAAAAATCACTCAAGTTTATTGAATAAAAAGTATAATGTTTACCTCCTATATGAGCTACTAAACAAGTTCAAATGTAAAAGTCACACAGTTTGTAAGATTACATTATTTTTTCTTTTGAATGAATTTTCACTTGTCTTAACCATTTAGTGTGCTTCACAAATGATATTAATAAGTTAATTTATTAAATATTCCACTTAAAAAGGTCAAAAATCAAGTTAATGGAAGAATAAAGTGATCAAACAATCAAAATGAGCAAACTGAAGCACCTACTGTTGGACCCCGAAAATTTTTTCCAACTTTTGTGATTTGTTATTTAGCTTTTTATGTAGGTTTTGGTTGATTATTCCATTTTTGATTATTTTTTAATGTAGTCACTAATTTAGTGGCATAAATAGAGATTAGAAATTGATGGAAGGATTTGAATTAAGTTAGAATTAATGTGGGAAGGTTAGAAATAAGTTAGTTTAAAGGAGTTAGTAAATGGATCAAATGAAAGAAGGGGCAAAATGGGAAGGAAAAGGTAAATGAAGGGTAAAATGGGGAAAAGACCATTAAAACAGTTTTGTATTAGAATAAGAGATAAGTTTTGTGAGAACCAAAGAGAAAGAAGAGAGAAACGAAAATAAGAGAGAAGAAGAGAAGTTTCGGTGAAAAAGAAGAGAAGAGAAATCAAGTTATTGAGGTAGGTTAACTATCTTTTCTTCTTTCTTTATTAAAGGAATGGATTATGTTGAGGATGAAGGAGTTAGAGAGCAAAGAGGTTTTTTTAGAAGAAGATGGAATAGGAGAACCCAATTGATTTTAGGGTTTCTAAATTTGACCTTAAGTTTTCTAACCTAGATGGACTGTGCGTAGGTTAGATTTGAGTTTCATTGTATTTATTGTGATTCTATGATCTTTTTGAAGATTATGAATTTTATTGCAATGTTAGTTTCGAATGGAACCTTGGTTGTTGCAGGAAACCAAGGGAATCCCACCCAAGAGCAAGGGGAAAGGCAAGCTTGACTTAGATTTCTACAAGCTTATTAGGTGGGTAATGTATTTATGGTTATTGTGTAATTGGGCAAATTCTTGCCTATGTGTGTGTATGTGGTTTTGCTTGAAATTGAAATAATTATGACTATTTGAAATTGCATGATGCATTGTGTTTATGTTATACCTTGAAAAAAATTATAACATTTGGAATTGAATGAAAAGAAGAAAAAAATGAAAATATAAGAATATGATGAAATGAAAGAAGCACAAGAGAGCAAATTGTGATTGACTAAATTGAGCCTAAATTTGATTGTATTTAGGCGAGAAAGGAACCGTTTTGTAGTCACATGTATGTCAACATTAAGCCTTCTCCTGGCTGCACGCTTGTGGCATATGAAATCTCAAAAATGGATTCATTTTGTTCACGGAGTAAACTTAAATTTCTCTATTTTGCTCACGGAACCCTCAAGCCAATTGATGTGCATGGCAACTTTAGATGTTCAAGTATAGTGCATAATAACGTGTTATGTGTAACGGCTGAAGTTTATGTTGTATGTTAAGTTTGAGTTATATGGATCAATGTTTTAATTGCTTGAATAAAGTAAGAATGATAGAATTGTTAGATATATATATACATATTCTTGAATATGTGGTAAATTGCTAATGGTTATATATATATTAAACACTGAGCCACGTAGCTCACCCCACTATTCCCTCCTCAGGTGCAGATCGAGAAGATAAGTGATCCTTGCAAGGAATTTGGGCAAATTCCAAGATAGTAGCTTTTGTCACTAAGTTAGTTTGTTCACCTTTCAGATAACTTCATAGGCATGTAAACATCGAGCACTTTGTATAGTTGTATTTTGGGGTTAAGCCCTTACTCAAAGTTTATTGATGTAATTAAAGCTATGTATGAGTTTCTGTTGCTTTACTGAAAAGTCCCTAAGAGTATGTTCATATTTCTTAGGTAAATGTATTTTTTTCTTGATCTAAGCCTTTCAGAGGTGTAGAAATTGTGTGCTAACTTCCAAGGGAAACTAGACTAATTTATGTAAAATTAGTTAAAGTTGTCCTCTGAAAAGTTGTAGTTTAATTGTCTAACTTTCCATCGATATATAGTATAGAAACTTTGGACTCTAGAGTCGAAAGTTATGGTTTTTATAAGGGGAAGATGTATCATCTGCAAAAGACGTATCATCTGTGATGATGTCATTTCGTCTGTAAGGATGCATGGTCTGTAAAGATGCATCGTCTATAAAGATGTATCGTCTGTAATGATGAATCGTTTATGATGACATCATACGGTCTGTGATGACATCATTTCTTCTGTAAGGATGCATCATCTGTAAAGATGTATCATTTATAAAGATGAATCGTTTGTAATGACATCATATCATCTGTGGTGACGTCATTTCGTTTGTAAGGATGCATTGTCTGTAAAGATGCATCGTCTATAAAGATGTATCGTTTGTAATGACGAATTGTCTGTGATGACGTCATAACGTCTATAATGATGTCATTTCATCTGTAAGGATGCATCGTCTATCAAGATGTATCGTTTGTAAAGATGTATCGTCTGTGATGACATCATATCATCTGTAATGATGTCATATGGTCTTAAGAGTTACATCGTCTTAGGTTGACTTCGCTTCCTCTTAAGTTGACCCGCTCCGTCTTAAGAGTTGCATTGTCTTAAGTTGACTTTGCTTCGTCTTAAAGTTGCATCTCTTAAGTTGACTTTGCTTCATCTTAATTTGACTCAGGTTCCGTCTGTCTTTTGTTTTGTCTGCCTTCTTCGCTTCGTCTACTCTTTTGTTTCGTCTGTATTTTGTTTTGTCTGCTTTCTGCTTATGAAACTAAGACTTCTTCCTCTGTTTACTATTCACCTAAGACCATCATTAGGTTCATTTTTGACCCTTCAGATGATAGATTTGGTCTTCAAAGTCTTCATGGAAATGGTAGATCTTGAAGTCCTTTTTTAAACTACCTAAAGAACACCCAAATCTAATACCCATATAAGAGTCATTCAAAATGTCCCCAAAACAGGTTTAGTATAGTTAAGGGCAAGTACTGTTTTCCGTCAAATGTCTTCGAACTGTTGGGCTCCGGAAACAAGGTCCAATAATATTTGTATCAAAGCGACTAGGTTTTTCCTAGGCTTTGAATGCATAGTAGGATGAATTGTTATGTTATGTTAATTAACTGATTGCGTTAAGTGACATGCATGTCATACATATATGTAGGAATTAAGACTAAAATGAAATGTAGCTAATCGGTAGTGTTTCTATTAAAGGAGTAAGATGCCACCTTGTAGAAGGACACGAGGAGTATTGTAAGGATCAATGACACCTGACTCTCCACTAAAGGAGGAAAGTACTGATGAGTCTGTAGCCCCAGGGTACTAATGGTAAGTTCATAACTCCCTTTAATGATGATAAACCATAATAAAGACCATCTTTATTTAGCATTTCAATGTCAAATGTGCAGCTACACATTTAACCTAGGAAAACCGAAAATGCTACTTCTCTCTTTATAAAATTTGTTTTAATATAATTAATTTAATCAATTACATTAAACCAAAATCTAGCCCATTTCTAAATGTACATTTGGGCTTCTAATTAACCATTAATTAGAGCAAGCCCAATATTCAATTATGGGCTTCTAAAACCTCCATTTATATTTCTTACTTAGCTTGATAACCTTCCTTAAAGCCAAGTGGGGAATCTTATTGGACTTTGATAATTCAAGCTCCAATAAGCCCAGAATTAATTTAATCTTATTAGAATTAATTCTAGCTTATTAACTAAATGTCATTCCACAAAAGACAATTACTTGAACTTTTGAATTACTAAATATTATGAGAGCACATATTTTAAATAAGATGTCCAATTACGAACCTTATTATGAACCTTATTATAACCATCCGCATAATAAAGAATAAAATTACCATTTTGCCCTTATATTGTTTTTTCTTCCAGATCTCCCATTTTACTATATATGGTGATTAACACACAAGATCTCATTTTGGTGTTAAGAATTGACGGGTTGTCAGCCCCAAATTTTTTTCTTGATGAATAAGCATGATTTAGATAATTTTGAGGTTTTGATAGCATATTTTTTTAATTATTTAATTATGTAAAAGTTAGTAGGATTTATTGAATGGGTAAATGGAATTAAAGTGTTAAGGTTATAAGAATATTCAACGGTATTTTTGGCAAGACAAGGTTAAAAGAAGATAAGCCTATAAGGAAGGGTAAAATGGACTTTTTGGACTCATTAAGGGTAGAAATGGAAGAAAGAAATTTAGTCTTGCCTTTAAAAAGGGAAAAATGTGAATTGAAGAGAAAAAAAGGAGAGAGTGTTATGAAGAAAAGAGAGAAATACGAAGAGAAGAAGAGAAGGAGAGAAAGAAGAGAAAATAAACTAGGGTTTCAATTTTCTTATCCTTTAAGAGAGATTTTGAGGTTACTCAAGGGAAAAAGGTAGAGGAAGAGAAGAGCTTCAATTTGAGCCAAAGATCTCTTCATTTGGTAAAGAATCAAGAAGGAAATCAAGAAAGGCAAGAGAAGTAAGAGTAGAGAAATTTTGAGCAAGTCTTTAAGCAAGGAAATCAAGGTGGGTTACATGTTTATAATAGAGTAAATAAACCACTAATGTTTTCTTTGAATCAAATAAGCTTAATGTTTTCAATTGCATTATAAGTGTTGCATTTGTTGCTTTTGAATGATTTGAGAAAATGCAATATATTGTTATATAAGTTGTGTGATGATTGTAAAAAGACTTTGAAAATGAATTTTTGTGAAAAGATACATGTTTGTGAAATCATGTTTTCAAAATATCTCATGGCTATGAAAAGTCAAGATTCAGAAAAGTGTCATTTTAGGCAATATGTTTACAAGATGTGAAATACATGATTATGTGGGTTTGTGGTGGTCCCCTAAGTTAAGTCAAGTGTACCTTGACAAAAAGGCTTCTCTCACCTGCCCATTAGTGGCATAGAGGTCCTTCATGGACTCCCATAAGTTTACGGCTATGCAAAACCATTATGTAGGATTGCGTTAGTATGTTCTATTCATGGCGACATAGGGACCTTATGAGAAATGTGTAGTACGTTCTGTTTTGGATCCACCCAAACTATTCTGATGTGTTTATGTTATGTTAACAAGTTTGATGCATTCAAGTTTTGTAATTTGTGGATTTTGGATGAAAACTTAAGAAACATGTGTTTTATGAACTCAATGAAAAATTTCTATAACAAGTGAAATGTTTTCAAAGGCTTTGCTTATTTTTTGGTTATAAGCTATTACCTGCGAGATTTCAAGCTCACCCCCTTTTATCCCATCTTTAGGTAATAGCTAAGAGATCAAGTGATCAAGAGCCTAAGGAAATTTCTCCAAATTTTCTTATTTTGTATTTTGAGTTGGTTTTGGGAAAGCAACAAGTTTTTTTGTTCAAGAACCTTTTGTAATTTGAGATTTTGAGACGATGATGTAATGTGGCTTGGAATGCCATTAAAGATTTGTAAAACTTTATT
>JAOQMP010000008.1:30102961-30116514 GCA_027563575.1 Erythroxylum pedicellare
ACCTCTCTGAGCACAAACTTGTACTCTTCAGCAGTAAGTAAAATGTCCAAATTCTTTTTCTGGTCCACATAATTAGGACCCTCAAACTTGTTTTGGGTTAGGATGTTGGCTAGGGGATTGAAGGATGTCATATTGAACTGAGATTAAGCGTAATAACAATATAATATTTTCTGAATTTTAACACATAATTGAATAAAACAAATATGACCTTAAAATTCACTTATGCATACTTGACATTCATGAACAACAATCTCGATGGGAGAATTAAACTAACCATATGTCATGCATAAATAGTAAAATTAATTGACATGCATTACTCGATGGGAGAAACATGCCTGAAACTATTATAAGTGAAAAACCATTACATCTAGTCCATGCCCCTAATTCAATTACTCAGATGGAGAATTAAAATAATATAGACAAAACTAGTCTAGATCTAGTGATACACAAACACATATCATCTTTTGATGGGAAAGAATATGTAAATAGTCACAACTAGCGAGTAATCGAAAACACCTTTTTTTAATAATTAAAAAAATAAATTCTATTTGACTGTATTATTTAATAAACAACAAATTTCTAGAAGAATTTATAAAAAAGCAAAAAAAATTCACAAAGAATTTAATTTGCAAAACAAAAAAAATATTTCTAGGCCATTTTTCAAAATTAAGAAACATTTTAGACGATTTTGCAACAAAACAACAACTTCTTAGTTTAAGATGAAAATTTCTGGACTTGTTTGAAAAACTTAGAAACATCCAGGGCCTGAAAGGAAAAATAAGGACCTGTTGATAAACACAAAACTTTCAGGACCATTTAGAACTTTTTTCTAGGTCTGTTTGAAAATTTTAAAAACTTGAAGGAACATCCAGAAAATTTGCCACTTCATCATCTACCTCATGATGGAAACAAAACCAATTGCTGGAATTTTTTTATTTTTATTAAAAAAACCATTTTTACTCTTGTATGAAACATATGTTTATGTATGAAAATAGAAAGAACATAGGGTTTCATACAAGAGTGAAAACGGAAAACGATTCTATTGAAGCAAATTTTCCAACAAAATGTTTTTTTTTATATATAAAAAACCGTTTTCACTCTCGTATGAAACATATGTTTATGTGTGAAAACAGAAAGAACATACATTTTCATACAAGAGTGAAAACAGAAAACAATTTACAAGATTTTCAAGTTTCACGTTAAGCAACAAAACAATTTTCTCCATTCTCCACATAGACAAATTGTTTTCTATTTTTCAAAACAAAAAAATGAAACCATTTTCATCTTAAGGAAAACGAAAACGTTTGTAATGAAAACGAAAAAGAACGTTGTTCCAAAACACAAAAATGTTTTCTCAAACACATAAACATATGTTTTCATGGCAACATCCAAAAGAACAAACTATAAACACAATTCATGGAAAAAGGACAAGCCGCCTATATACATATTTCTATGTCTCTGATACCAATTGATGGAAACAATGGTATTTGTAGTGGAAGCAACCCAAGATCAGAAATATACATACAGGTAAACCAATCACAATAATCGAAACAAGACAGACCTGTAGAAGAGCAGAATCGCTCACTGCTCTTCTTTCCACAAAATCTTCTTTCCGCAAATCTTCTTATCGCCCAAAGCCTTCTGCCATGTAACCTTAATTGTTTCTATAACTCTTGTTTATGGGTGGGCAAAAAGAATAGGTCGTGCATTTTTATGAAGAGTTTCTGTTTTCTCTATTTTCCAATAATCCTTTATTCGATAGGAAGAGAAGCTTATATATATATCATCGAAAACCTTCTCCTTTCCACATAAGAAGTAACCGATAAGATTATACGATTTTTTTTGCAGTTTGTAATTCAAATCTACATATTTTTCTATTTAATTTAAAATTTTTAATAAATATAACTTTTAATTAAAATAATCTGTTGCTTATTTAAATTACAAATAACACACGTGCGGTCCAAATAATTAAGGCACAACAGGGACCGCAGGGAAAAATTAATAAGAATAAAATTATAATAAGAATCTATATAGGATTAGTATATTCTTTTTATAATTAATCATAAATTATTTCACTAAAAATTTATGATTGAACTCCTTATTAATTTTAACTTTCCACAGCATAATAAATTTTGTTCCCCATGTTAAGATTATAGATGCTAATCAAATAAAATAAATTACTGACAATTTATTTAAATAAAAATTTTAATCTTTAAGATTGTCGCTCAACTTATTTCATGTGTCGAATTAAAAATCCACTTGCAGGGTTTATATAATGAAATCTTATAAGCTTATTTAAAGTGCATCGTCATTCTCTATATCAAGACATGGATTCCATCATTAATTAATATTTTACAAATACAAATTGCCTTTTCCTAATTCATCGAGTATTATTGTCTCGATAATTGAAACTTACTCTTTAATGAATTAAAGCACAAGACAATGTATATTTGCTCATATTAACTAAATCAAGATTAAGAACATAAATCTTATTTCTAATGTCCTCAAGAATATGTTTTAATAGTCAGTATAAAACAACCATTCTCAACTTGGTCATGTTAGATACATGCAAAATGTACTAACACATATTCATATTATGCAAATCTCCAACTAAATACAATTCATTGAAAAGCATCCAAAGACTATACTATTACATTTGCATGGTTAATAGTATATATCTATCAATCTTCCACTTAGACTCATAACTATGCATATATTATTTTAACTCCCATTCCTTTCACGTGACTATCAAAAGTCTTTGTTAGTAAGCTCTTTGTAAAAGGATCAACTAGGTTGCTTTTTGATGCAATCTTCATTACCATCACATCACCCCTTTTAACTATGTCTCGTAATAGGTGATACTTTCGCTCAATATGTTTTGCCCTTTTATGACTCCATGGCTCCTTCAAGTTTGCAACTGCCCCACTATTGTCACAATAAAGTGTAATAGACAATTGAATTGCTAGAACCACACCCAGATCCATTAGGAAGTTCCTAAGCCATACTGCTTCCTTGGCTGCCTCAGAGGCCACCATATATTCAGCTTCCATGGTGGAGTCTGCACCACAAGTTTGCTTAATACTCCTCCAACTTATAGCTCCACCTCCCAAGACAAAAACATTTCTTGAGGTAGATTTCTGAGAGTCCTTGTCAGACTGAAAGTCTGAATCTATATAACCTATGGGTACAAGGTCTTCTGACTAGTAAACCAACATATAATATCTAGTTCTTTTTAAGTACTTGATTATATGTTTGACTGTAGCCTAATGTTTTCGCCCAGAGTTAAACTGAAATCTGCTAACCATGCCAACAGCAAAAATGATATCAAGTCTAGTACACAACATTGCATACATGAGGCTTCCTACTGCAGAAGCATAAGGAACTGCCTTTGTGCTCTCTATCCCTTCAGATGTCTTAGGACATTGATCTTTAGATAGAGTGATTCCATATCTGTAAGGAAGAAATCCCTTATTGGAATTCTCCATGTTGAAACGAGCAAAAATAGTATCAATACAAAGTGCCTGTGACAAGCCAATCATCTTTTTCTTCCAATCTCGTATAAGCTTGATCCTAAGAACATGAGCAGCTCCTCCTAAGTCCTTCATATCAAAACGCTTAGACAACCAGTCTTTAATAGAAATCAACATACCTGCAAAATTTCCTATAAGCAGAATATCATCCACATATAATACTTGAAACACTACCTTCTTACCATTCCACTTCTTATACACACAAGATTCATCATGACACTGATCAAAACCAAAATTTTTGATCAAGTAGTCAAAAAAAAATTCCAAGACCTAGATGTCTGTTTATGTCCATAAATGGACCTATTCAATTTGCATAGCAAATGTTCTTGGCCATTAGCAATGAAACCCTCTGGTTGCTTCATATCGATACATTCATCAAGACCTACATTTAGGAAAGCTGTCTTGATATCCATTTGCCAAATTTTGTAATCCAGATGCACTGTAATGGATAGAAGAGTTCTAATGGCTACCGGCGAAAAAGTTTCCTCATAATCGATCCTTTCTTTTTGAGTATACCCTTTCACAATAATCCTCGCCTTATAAGTTTGTATTTTACCATCTACACCCCTTTTTTTTCTTACAGATCCACTTACAACCGATGGTTTTAACCTGTTTAGGTGGTTCTATAAGTTCCCAGAGTTGATTGGATTACTTAGACTCCATCTCAGATTTCATAGCTATAAGCCAGTTGTCAACATCTTTATCTTGTAGTGCATTGTCGTAACATACTGGTTCGGTATTCACTTCTTCAGGGATTTTGTCAAATGCTTCTCCCAAATATGTATATCAAAACGGTGGTCATCTTATTCTCCCACTACGACGAAGTACTACAGACTATTCAACCACACCTTTATCTCTCTGTAACTGTAAGGCCCGCAAGTTAATAACTGGTGGGACCACATCTTGGTCATAGTCGAGAGCCCTAACATGTCCATCATTACCAATAGGCAATGAAAAGTTAGGGACTCCTACTGCCTGTTCTTGTAGATTTGGATCAATAGCTGCTGCATCAATGCCAACATAACTCCCACTACTTTCAAGTTGTAGTGGAATGCTAGGAACTAACTCTTGGGGAAGATGTTGAGCTTGCGGTCCACTGACATTTCTCCTACTACGATGAGGCAATGGAATGTCAGCTCCGACCAAGAATGGTTCAGGTTCACGTTCGGTTGGAAATAGTCTAGCTGGTATGTTCTCTCCTCTCAATTCACACAAAGCTAGTTGACTTTTACAAATATGGTTTACAATATAGTCCTCCTCATGGTAATGTGCATTGGTGCTAACAATGATCTTCTTATGCTTAAGATTATAAAATAAACCACCTTTGTTCTTCTAGGATATACAATAAAGAAACATAACTCTTATTTGGACTCTAACTTATCTGCTTTCCCTTTAAGCATATAGGCTAGGCAACCCCACATTCGAACATGTCTTAGACTAGGCTTACGCCTAGTCCACATTTCTGTAGGAGTCAGAGATACTGACTTAGAAGGAACTAAATTCAGAATGTATACTGCTGTTTCAATTACATCCATAAAGAAATTGACAAATCCAAATAACTCATCATTGAACTAACCATTTCCATAAGCATCCTATTTCTCCTCTCTGACACCATTTTGTTGTGGAATACCAGGTGCAAACAATTGTGAAGTAATTCCTTGTTTTGATAAATAAACAAAGAATTCCTTAGAGAGGTATTTTCCACAACGATCAAATCGTAGTGACTTGATATATTTTCCATGTCGCTTCTCTGTTTCTGCCTTAAATACTTTGAATTTTTCAAAGAATTCAGACTTACAGTGCAATAGGTAAATATATCCATACCTTGAGTAATCGTCTATGAAAGTCACAAAATACTCAAAACCAATCCCATCTTGGACACTGATTGGGCCACACAAATCAGAATAAATGAGTTCTAAAACATCATTGGCCCTATTACCTTTTAAGAGAAAAGGCCTCTTAGTCATTTTACCGTCTAGACAGGATTCACAGGTTAGTAGTGCCTCCACTTTTAATAAACTCAAAGGTCCATCTTTGACCATCCTAGAAATTCTATCTAAATTAATATGACCAAGCCTTAAATGCCAAAGATAAGTGTGATTGAATTCAACAGGTTGCTTTCTTTTTAATGGCATAATGACATCAAAGTTATTTACTTCAAAATTAAGTTGCAGTTCAGGTGTATCTTTAAGAATAAATAGATCATCTATTATTGAGCTAGAACAAATGAGTTGTTTTCTAAATTTAATAACGACAGAATCATTATAAAATTTATTAAAACAAATCGAATATTCGTTCTTACTCAAACTAGAAACATAAATTAAATTCCTTCTAATTAAAGGAATATACAAAACATCCCTTAACAACAATGTTTTATTATTCTTAAAATTTAAAGTAAGATTCCCCACAGCTAAAACTGCAACTTCGGTGCCATCTCCCAAAAAAATGCTCAATTCTCCTTCACTTAACTGGCATGTTACTTGAAACCCCTGCAAAGAATTGCAAACATGATTAGTGGCTCCTAAGTCTACACACCATTGGAGTGTAGTGAATACCGCCAAACAAGTTTCAAAAACTAGTAAATAAAAAAGAGATGTACCTTGTTTTTTCTTGGCTATCCAGGTTGGACATTGCTGCTTCTAGTGACCTAGTTGTTTATAGTGAAAACACTTGCCATTGGGCTTTTTCACAGCACCATTTCCACTATTAGCTGCGTCATTCTTTTTAGGCTTAAACTTGTGAGCCTTTTTCTTCTTACCCCTTTTCTAGGTAAATGAAGAACCTCGCTCAACATTAAGCACAACAGGTGAAGCTCCTTGCTTAATAATAGTCTCAGCAGCTACCAGCTTATTCAACAACTTAGATAGAGTAAAATCCATCTTATTCATGTTATAGTTCAAACAAAACTGCTGAAAACTGGCTGGCAGAGTGTTCAAGACCATCTCAATCTGAGTAGCCTTTTCAACTTTAGCACCAAGAACCTCCATGTCATTTAGAAGCCTTATCATCTTCAAGATATGGGGTCTAACGGGAGTTCCTGCCTTCATTTTAGAAGTAAGAATCTCCCTAAGTGCATTTTGCTTGGTTGCACTAGTGTAGTCTCCAAACATCTCCTTGAGATTCTCTAAGATTTCATAAGCTGTGTCCATCCTCTGATGCTCATGTTGCAAAATATTTGACATAGATGCCAAAATGTAACATCGCGTCATCTCATCAGTTTTAACCCATTTTTGGTAATCCTTGGTAACCTCTTTAGAGGCACTCTCACCGAGTTTTTTAGGACACACCTCACTGAGCACAAACTTGTACTCTTTAGCAATAAACAAAATGTCCAAATTCCTTTTCCAGTCCACATAGTTAGGACCCTCAAACTTGTTTTGGGTTAGGATGTTTGCTAGTGGATTGAAAGATGTCATATTGAACTGAGATTAAGCATAATATCAAAACATTATTTTCTAAATTTTAACACATAATTGAATAAAACAAATATGACCTAAAAATTCAATTATGCATATCTGACATTCATGAACAACAATCTCGAAAGGAGAATTAAACTAACCATATGTCATGCATAAATAGTAAAATAACTTACATGCACTACTTGATGGGAGAAACATGCCGGAAAACTATTATAAGTATAAAAAAAACCATTACCTCTAGTCTATGCCCCTAATTAAATTACTCAGATGGAGAATTAAAATAATAAAGACAAAACTAGACTAGATCTAGTGATACACAAACACATATCATCTTTCGATGGGAAAGAATATGCAAGTAGTCAAAACTAGCAAGTAATGGAAAACACATTTTTTTAATATAAACTCTGTTTGACTATATTATTTAATAAACAGCAATTTTTCAAAAGAATTTATAAAAAATTCACAAAGAATTTAATTTGCAGAAAAGATTTCTAGGCCATTTTCCAAAATAAAGAAATATTATACAATAGCATCTTCGTTAGGATATACACACACACAAATCTATCTATTATCATTTCCACATATGTAATTTGGTTTCCCATGGATACGTAAAGTGGACAAGTGCCAAAAAATTGGAAAAGATTGGACAAACTCTATCCTTCTCAACATCAGCCGATGAACCATGTATACGTATGACACATGTATCCTTTTGAAGTGACTGTTATGCATGCCCGCAATTACAGTAGGCATCGATTATCAAAACGAGTTGCCACTTCATCTTCTACCTCACGATGGAAACCTAAACTAGTTGCTTTTTTTTTTTAATAAAAACTATTTTCACTGTTAAATGAAAACAAAAAACGATTCTGTTGAAGATGTTCATCTGTCACGTTACAAGATGTTCATGTTTCACGTTAAGTAATAGAATCGTTTTCACGATTTTTGTATCAAAAACAAAAAAAAAAAAACAGTTTTCATGCAAATGATTTTTATAGAAAAACCGTATCTCTCACAGATTCAAGAGTGAAAAACAATTGTTGTATTATTTTTCATGAAAACAGAAAACGGCGTGTTGCTTAACATGAAAACAGAAAACGAATTACAAGAGTTTCATTTTTCATGTTAATAAAAAAAACGTTTTTCTCCATTCTTCACGTAGACAAATCGTTTTCCATTTTTCAAAACAGAAAAATAAAAACAACTTTCATCCGTTGAAGTAAAACGAAATCGTTTTTACATGAGTTTCAAGTTTCATGTTAAGCAAAAAAACGACTTTCTCTATTCTAACGAAACATGGTTCGAAAAAACGAATTGAATAGGAACATATAGGAAATCGTTTTTCACATAAACGAAAAGAAGCAAACACAAATTAAAAGCGAAAAACGTTTCTGCATCCTTGCTAGAAAAATCGATTTCATAAAATACACTGTACACAATCGTTTTTCCGAAACACATAAACATAAGTTTTCATGGCAACGTTCAAAAGAACAAACCATCAACACAATTCATGGAAAAAAATCAGACAGGCCACCTATATACATATTTTTAGGACTCTAATACCAATCGAAGGAATCAACAGTATCCATAGTGGAAGTAACCCAGGATCAAAAATACACATACAGGCAAACCAATAATAAGAATCGAAACAAGGCAAACTTGTTGAAGCACGGAATCGCTAATTGATCTTCTTTCCACAAAAACTTTTTTCCGCATATCTTCTTATCCTTACAGCCTTGTGTCATGTAACCTTAATTGTTTTTATAATCCTTATTTCTAGGTTGGCAGAAAATAATGGATCATGTGCTTTCAAGAGAGTTTCTGTTTTCTCTCTATGTTTTCCAATTATCATCATGCCTCCTCGATAGGAAGAAAAGCTTATATATATCGAAAAACCTCTCCTTTCGTATAAGAAGTTACCGATAAGATTATACGGTTTTTTCTATGCAGTTTGTAATTCAAATCAACAGATTTTTCTATTTAATTTAAATATTAACAAATAAAATTTTTAATTAAAATAATCCGTTGCTTATTTAAATTACAAATAACACATGTGTGGTCCAAACAATTAAGGCACGACAGGGACGCAGGAAAAAATTAATAAGACTAAATTTATAATAAAAATCTATACAGGACTAGTATATTCTTATTATAATTAATCATAAATGTTAGAACTCGAAAATTTTTCTAATTTTTCTAATTTGTTATTTAACTTTCTGTTTAGATTTTAGTTGATTATTCCTTTCTCTGACTTATTTTTGAATGTAGTCATTAATTTAGTGGCATAAATAGAGGTTAGAAATTGATGGAAGGATTTGAATTAAGGTGGAATTAATATAGGAAGGTTAGAAGTAAGTTAGCTTAAAGGAGTTAGTAGATGGAATAAATCAAAGAAGGGGCAAAATGGGGAGGGCAAGGTAAATGAAGGGTAAAATAGGGAAAAGACCATTAAAATGGTTTGTATTAGAAAAAGAGATAAGTATCGTGAGAACCAATGAGAAGGAAGAGAAAGACGAAAATAAGAGAGAAGAAGAGGGGTTTCGATGAAAAAAAAGAGAAGAGAAATCTAATTGTTAAGGTAGGTTAACCATCTTTTCTTCTTGATTTATTAAAGGAATGGGTTGTGTTGAGGATGAGGGAGTTAGAGAGCAAGGAGGATCTTATGAGAAGAAGGTGGACTAGGAGAACCCAATTGGTTTTAGGGTTTGAGTTTTTTATTCATATTTATTGTGATTATATGATTTTTCTAAAGTTATGAATTATATTGGAATGTTGGTTTTGAATGAAACCTTGGTTGACATTGCTATGTTTGAAATTGAAATAATTTTGAATATTTGAAATTGCATGATGCATTGTGTTTATGTTATACCTTGAAAAAGGTTATAACATTTGGAATTGAATGAAAAGAAGAAAAAGCATGAAAATATACGAATATGATGAAATGAAAGAAACACGAGATTGCAAATTATGATTAACTAAATTGAGCCTAAATTTGATTGTGTTTGGGCAAGAGAGGAACCATTTCGTAGTCACATGCACGTCAACGTCAAGCCCTCTCTCAGTTGGCCGTTTGTGGCATATGAAATCTGAAAAATGGATTTGCTTTATTCATGGGGTAAACTTTGGTTTCTCTGTTTTGCTCACGGAACCCTTGATCCAATTATTGTGCATTGCATCTTTAGATGTCCAAGTATAGTGCATAATAAAGTGTTATATGTAATGGCTAAAGTTTATACTTTGTGTTAAGTTTGAGTTATATGGATCAATGTTTCAATTGCTTGAATAAAGTAAGAATGCTAGAATTGCTAGATATACATATTCATATGCTTGAATATGTGGCCAATTTCCAATGGTTTTATATATATTAACCACTGAACCGTGTAGTTCACCCTACTATTCCCTCCTCAAGTGTAGATCAAGAAGATAAGTGATCCTTACAAGGCATTTAGGGAAATACCAAAATAGTAGCTTTTGTCACTAACTTAGTTTGTTCACCTTTGGGATAACTTCATAAGCATGTAAACATCGAGCATTTTGTGTAGTTTTATTTTAGGGTTAAGCCCTTATTCAAAGTGTATTGATGTAATTAAAGTTATGAATGAGTTTCTGTTGCTTTGGAAAATGTGTTAAAATTGAAAAGTCCCCAAGAGTATGTGCATATTTCTTGGGTAAATGTATTTTTTTCTTGATCTAAGCCTTTTATAGGTGTAAAAATTGTGTGTTAACTTCCATGGGAAACCAAACAAATTTATGTAAAATTAGTTAAAGTTGTCCTCTGAAAAGTTGTAGTTTAATTGTCTAGCTTTCCATCGATATATAGTATGGAAACTTTGGACTCTATATTCGAAAGTTATGTTCTTTATAAGGGGAAGATATGTCGTTTGCAAAAGACGTATCGTATGAGATGACGTCATATTGTCTGTGATGATGTCATTTCATCTGTAAGGATGCATGATTTATAAAGATGCATTGTCTGTGAAGATGTATTGTCTATAAAGATGAATCGTCTGTGATGATGTCATATCGTCTGTGATGGTATCATTTTGTCTGTAAGGATGCATCGTCTATAAAGATGCATCATTTGTAAAGATGTAACGTTTATAAAGACAAATCATCTGAGATGACATCGTATTGTCTGTGATGACATCATATCGTCTGTAAGGATGCATCATCTATAAAGATGCATTGTCTATAAAGATGTATCGTCTATAAAGACATATCGTCTGTAATGATGTCATAGGGTCTTAAGAATTGCATCATCTTAAGTTAACTTCGCTTCATCTTAAGTTGACCCACTCTGTCTTAAGAGTTGCATCGTCTTAAGTTGACTTTGCTTCATCTTAAGTTGACCCACTTTGTCTTAAGAGTTGCATCATCCTAAGTTGACTTTGCTTGATCTTAAGTTGACTCGAGTTCCGTCTGTCTTTTGTTTCTTCTGCCCTCTTCACTTCTTCTGTTCTTTTGTTTTGTCTGCCCTCTTCGCTTCGTTTATATTTCACTTCGTCTGCTTTCTGCTTATGAAACCGAGACTTCTTCCTCTATTTGTTGTTCACCTAATACCATCGTCTGATCCTTTTTTGACCCTTCAGACAATCGATTTGGTCTTCAAGTTCTTCATGGAAGTGGTAGATCTTGAAGTCCTCTTTCAAACTACCTAAAGAATACCCAAATCTGATACCCATAATGAGAGTCATTCAAAATGTCCCCAAAATAGGTTTAGTATAGTTGAGGGCAAGTACTGTTTTCTGTCAAATATCTCCGAACTGTTGGGCTCTGAAAATGGGGTCCAACACCTACAATAGCAGAACACTACCATCAACTATTAATTAATGCAATAATCAATTCATTAAACACCTTACATGCATCAGAAATTAATCCCAACATCACAACCAAAGTCTCATCTTTTCCCTTCCATCGCTAAAATTAACATATTCAAATTGTTTTCTAGTCACAAACATCCTAAACTAATGAATAAAACTTAATATATTAACCCTTAATACACCCAACATCCCACAATTGTCCAACCAAGCACAAAATAAAACCAAAATTAATCACCTCACCATGTACCTACATGAAGGAGAGAAGACAGAACCACTTCAAGAAGAAGAAGATCATCTAATAAAGATGGAAGGTCTTCATGTTGGGTCCCAAAATTTTTTTATTTATTTCTTAAGAATGATTTGAATAATTTTGTGGTCTTGTTAGATAAACCATTTTATTTGAAGTTTAATTATTATGCCAAAGTTAGAATTTAATTAGTGTATGGTTAAGGTATTGGATAAATGGCCTAAGGTAAGAAGACTTTGGTTTAATGAAGGAGGGTTATTTTTGGAAGAACCAAGTGAGTGAAGGGCATAAGTTTCATCTTATGATCATTAAGAGTGTAAGTTAGAATAAGAAAGTTGTGGGCTTGTTTGAGAAGAGAGAAGCATCGTGGGTGTGGAAAGAAAAGAAGAAGAGGAGAAAATCAAGCTAAGGTTTTGGAGAGCTTGAAGAGTTGAAGCTAGACAATTAAGTGTAAGCATTCTTATACTCTTGATTTGTTTGATTAACCATGTTTAATGATAGTTAGAAGTTGAATGAGTGTAGGGAGTTGTTAATGAATGGGGTATGGACATGTTTTAATCTTTTATGGTTAATGATCAAAGATAGATTTTGATGTATTTGTTAATGATATTGTGTTAAAATAAGCTTGGAAATGAAGTAGAAGAGATTTTTTAGTGTTAAGAGGGGTTATATTTGAAAGATGGAAGTATATAGTTGAAGAATGTCGAGAAATGTCTTCGGTTTGGGTTTTTAGAAAAGTTCACCGTGGCGAACTTTTGATTTCGCCGCCGTGAGCTCCATTTTCCTGCACAGACATACTTTGGTATTTTGGGTATAACTTTTTATGTAGATGTATAAATGAAGTGATTTTTGATTTGGTGTAAACTAGAGACATAGGGACACAAGTTTTATGAAGAAATTAAGTTTACATTCAGTATTTAATGATATCAAAATTTGGAAGGAAGTTTAGAGTAGAATTTTATCTTAGTGTAAGAGCAATTTGAAAATGCTTCTAGTGTAACTTTCGGATTATTGAACCAAATTGAATGATTTTAGTGTTGGAAACTTAAGACAATGAATAATATGTTTCTAGAAGGAAGTGTTGTCAAATTTATTCATTTACCTGGTCATAATGATCACGGAAAAGTTGACCCAAAAATATGGATTTTGAAAGGATTATAGTTCAATTTTAGCTTTTTGATTGTTTAAGCCTTAAGAATTTCCTCTAAATGTTGCTTAAATGAGAACTTGGTTTGTTATAGGAAACCAAGCAATCCCGATCCAAGAGCAAGAGGAAAGACAACATTGAACTTGGATTGTCAAGCGAATTAGGTGGGTAATATATTTATAGTTGTTGTGTAGTATGGGCAAATTGTCCTGCTTGCTTGTATGCTATGTGTTAAATTGCTTGTTTTGAATTATGGCAATTGTTGAAAATGCATTGTGATTGTGATCATGTTATGCCTTGCAAAATATCATGGCACTTTGTATAAGTGAAAAGATGAGAAAGCATAAGAAGCATGAGAATATGAAAATGTATGGAAATGAATTGAGCATAAAT
>JAOQMP010000008.1:30161863-30174333 GCA_027563575.1 Erythroxylum pedicellare
CCCATACATCTCTATGTATATGTATATTACTTACAAAAGAATCTTGGTACCTTTTGACTAGATATATAACGCTCACATAAATAAAACCAAGCTCTTTTGTTTTATTAACAATAAATATTTTCACTACAAAACTGTAGCTGAAGAAGATAAAGTTACATGTAAATACACTTGCTTTCCAGGGCACTATATTTACATAACTCTAACATACCATAGAGTACATACCAGAATACCCTAAGGACACCCTAGCACATAATCTATAATAATGGCATATTAGAGCAAACATATAACCAACTTAATCACTACATCACCTAATATCCATAAAAGTCATCACATTTAAAAACCAAACTAAATTCCTCATTCATTTCATAAAACCAAACTTACATTGTAATTATATAAACCATCTGAATATGTACAATCATTCAAACTTATTACGAAACACACCATATATATGAGGATTTTTACAAAAGATCTAACTAAATTCCTTCAATCTCAGTTGACTGACCTTTGAGCCATTTCTTCACAAAATATAAGAATTAATCTTCTTGTAGAGTCCATCTGTCTCTGACATCCTCATTTGATCCTGAAATATCAATGTTGCAATTTTGATGAGTTTTACGAACTCAGTGATGTAACTATCATCGATGGTTCACCCAATTCATACCACATAACAAATTATATAAACACATAATTCACAACTTTGCATTTAACAAACTGCACCATGTAGCATTTATTCCACATTCCATTCTCATAAAAATACTTATCCATATTAAAATTCAATCAATCAATCACTTAATAAATTACACTTATTATGTGTATATGCAATGTATATGTGACCCACTTTCAATTATTACGTTGTTGTGACTGAGTACCTAAAATGTCCCGTATCCATTGTGGATATCGGGCTTATTGATAACTGTCCCTTACCCATTACGGATACAGGGCTCATTGTACATATTGAGCCTTTGGCTCTATACAACATTCCAAAGGTTTAAGCTCATATTCGGTGGCTACTCATGTCACAACCGTTATTATCTGATCATGCATTCGTGTATGAAATGCATCACATTCATGTTCAGTCATTCCCATTCACAATCCCATTCCTATTCAAACACATTTATAGTCCCATTAACAATCCCAATCATATATATCATCAGACCTTAGTCTGGCATTCAAAAAACATGTTGAGTAACACATAGTTCACCAAATTCTCATTAAAGGAACACTTCTATTATCCCTATTATCCTACATTCATTAATCAATACATCAGACCTTCATGTCTGGAATCAGTTCAACAAATCAATCCACATTCAGTATAGAATTTATAACAAACAATTATTAAGTGAAACCGTCTAGGTTACTCACAGTACACTCGAGATAGCTATTCCCTCGATGTCCCATCAATGTCTGGATGTTGTCACTCAATGTGTTCCTCTATACAATGCAATCCATACACATATCACTAATTTGTACAATTATGAATTCATTTACGCACATTCAATTATATTGAATATATGCAATGCATGTTCATGACAATTCCAGGTTCCTTTACCAATAATCTTGTCATAAAACTCATTCATATAACAAGACTCAAATGATCAATCCATATTTGTCTAACAACAAACTTTCGAGTCCACTTTGCTTGAATATTTTCATTAGCAAAGTGAAATAATTTGATAACACTTCCGTCTAGAAAATTGTTCTCTCATGTCTCAATTTTCTATTGATACCAAGATCATTCAATTTGATTTATTATTCCAAAAGTTATTCTCAATTTACTTTGGATTGTTCTTAAAACATAACTGTACTATGCATTCAACTTCAAGTCAGATTTTGTAATTCTTAGAGAGAATTAAAATTCAAAAGCTTCAGAAAATTTGTATCCATATGTCTCTAGTTAAATTTAAATTAATAATCATTCCATTTAGAAATCTAAAGATCAAGACACAAACAAAATACCGAAACATGTTCGGTGAAATCATTCCAGTTAACAACATTCCAACACCCTCATCAAATTTATCATATATTTATCACTCAATCTTTTCCAAATGGATTTAGATGACTCTAAATTATTTTGTAGATAAATAAAAATGTGTTAAGATTTTGTTGGTTTAAATCGCATGTCATTTGGAGGTTAGGAGAAGAAGTTATAGCCAAAAGAGTGAAGGAAGTTCAAAACTGTCAAACAACAGAACACAAGCACGATCGTGCACTTCCAAATGATCTTCCTAAGTCACGATCGTGGTTGTGCATGCTTGTGAAACCCCTTATGACCTTAAGAGTCACGATCGTGCTTGTGCATGATCGTTAACACCCTTTTATCTCAACTTCTTCTAGCTCTTCCCTAAAATAGACTTTCGGGACAATCTTTCATGGTCATTTTGACAAGGAATATAAAAGATTTAGGTAAACCACTCTTCTGAAAAATTGTTCATTTATGTCTTAGTTTTCTAATGAAACTAATTTCGTACAATTTTGTTTAGTATTCTGTAAGTTATATGAAAAAAAATGCAGACTGTGCCCAAACCATGATAGAATCCAAAAACTCGACTTCAAGCCAAATTTTGAAACTCTTAAAGACAGAATTAAATTTCTATTTCTTTATAAAACATATAGTCATACCTGTCTAGTTTAATACAAATTAAAATCATCCCATTTTGATGTGTAAATATCAAGTTATGGCTAAAATATAGATTCATGTTCAGTGTAAACATTGCATCTGCACAATTTCCAGCATTCTTCATCAACACTTTTACTTCCTTAAAATCTTCTCTATCTCAAGACCTTACCTAATCCTCATTCCTTATCATTATACTCACTTCAATTCATCTCAAAAACACCCACAAATTTACACACATCAAAATACCATTTTCAATATCATAACTTAAAACTCAACTTACTTGATTTAACTAAACTTCTAGTAGTTGATATGGAAGAATCATTAGCCAATTACTCAAGCATAATCAAAAAGTAGTTTCGGTGATGAAGAAAAAGAAGAGAGTTTGGTGTTTTTTCGGTGAAGAACAAACCAAGTGAAGAACAAGCTATAGTAATTTTTCCATATTAAAAACTAGACAACGTGTGTTCTTAATTCACTACCACATGTCACCTTTGCATATAGGCCATTTGTCACTAAATGATCAATCCACATGTCACACTTCCATTAGTCCATATTTCAACATTTTTCGCAGTCCAAAAATATTCCAAATTTCCAAAATATTACCAAAATTGTCAAATCAAATTTAGTACACTCCAATTCAATTTTCAAGACAAACCAAATCCACATCTCACATTTATAACTCAATTTTACCCGAAAAATGTCATGAATTCATGTGCAATCATATTAATGGGTAAAAATCAATATTATCATGTATGTGTATGCCATATTATGCATAAGCATGAATTATGCTTCCTAATTTCTCATTAACCTCTTAATAACACCATTTAAGCCTTGATATAAGTAACAGGATGTTATAACTCTCCCCTCCTAAAAGAAATTTTGTGTTCGAAATTCGTACCCGATTGTTTGAATAGGTGGAGATATTGTCTCCTCATATGATCCTCTATTTTCCAAGTTGCTTTCTCAGTCGAGTGATTTCTCCAAAGGACTTTCACTAATGGATTCACTCTATTTCTCAGCTGCTTTGTCTTATAACCCACTATCTTGATTGATTCCTCAATGTAACTTAAATTGCTATCAACCTCAATGTCTTGAGCCGGTAATACATGAGATGGATCAGATCTGTATTTCCTTAACATGCTCACATGAAACAAATTATACAATTGAGACATCTTGTTAGGCAAAGCTAACTTGTATGCCAAAGGTCCAATCCTTTCAAAGATCTCATAAGGATCATTATATCTAGGGCTCAACTTGCCCTTTTTACCAAATCTCAACACACCATGCCAAGGTGATACTTTCAGAAACACTTTATCTCCCACATTATATTCCATATCCCTTCTTTATTGATCCATATAGCTTTTTTGTCTATCCTAAGCCACTTTTATTCGACTCCTGATTGGTTTCACCTTATCCACAATGCCTTGGATCAGTTCAGGACCTTCAATCATTCTCAAACCTTCTTCATCCCAATACAGAGATGATCAACACATTTTGTCATGCAATGCCTTATATGGTGCCATACCGATACTATTTTGATAATGTAGCACCCACTCTCACATAACACGTTCCTGAAATCCTGAGTGATATCTGAGTATGAATCCCATAAGAGTGAATTGCTAAAACAGTTGGTAAATCAAACTCATTACTTTCATTTTTAAAACAACCCGTAAAATGCAGAAAAATGATAATCAATTTCAGCCCAATTTATTTATAAACAATTTTAATCACAAAAATTACGATCATTATTAAACTCATCAGAGTTTCATAAATCACTTGGGCCCATTATAAAACAAAATACTTATATTCATAATATCATTACATTTCAAAAACCATGTTCATATACATTGTACAACATAAATAAATACATATGCAGACGCAAACTGATCCCGACCTGGAACTCTTACTCGGAGCCTATCTGGAGACCTTTATTAAACCTGGAAAGCCACATTGTAATTTTTATGAGTTTTACGAACTCGGTTGAGTAACCATCCTCGATGGTTCACTTATATAAAAAAAACACAATCAATCATATTATCTCACATATATTCATTCAGATCATGAATAATTCAATGCTCACTTTATCATGGCATAACATGTTATCATTGCAAATTTCAAACAGATATTTACAAATACAAATGCATATGAGACTCCAGATTTGTTATTATTATTATGACTGAGTGTCTTTCATATACATATACAGATGCTGGCCCATTGGGCTCAGTTAGAGCAAAAATCACGAAGCAAAGCTCTACGTGTAGAAACAAAAATCACGGAGCAAAGCTCTACGTGCAAAAATAGAAATCACGGAATAAAGCTTTATGTACAAGCACTTTCATACTGGCTACTCCGGTCATAGTGCCCTTATTTGAGCATGCATTTTATGAAATGCATCAAATACAGAATACGTCATATATAACAATCACATCTAATGAACAATTAGAATCTCATAGTCATTAGACCTCAGTTCATCATTCAACTTTTGTTGAGAATCAAAATATTCAATTAGGCAGTCTCATTCATATACAAGTGGCACTTCTAATATTGTTTGCACGTATCAAACACCTCGGACATATATTGTCTGAAATTCAATAAACAATCAGTCAATGCAGTTCAACAATATATTAATACAATTTAGTAATATATAAAATAAAATAAATAAAGTGAGACCATCTTAGGTTACTCACAGTTGCTCCCTTAAGCTTATTGCCTTGCCATTCCGGCAATATCTGGAAGCGGTTGCTCTAGTTGCTCGTTTATATGCAATAACAGAATAAACACATTTATCAATGTTTAATATCTCATGTATGTTCAATGAAAAATTCTCAGGTATATTTCTGTATGATATTAATGTACATATCAATTGTACTCCAATTGTATAGAAATTTAATCACTCATTCTCCATTTCAACTGTTTCTAAAAACATTCCATTCTAGTTAATTGGATATAATCAATAAGATCTGGAAAATGAAGGATTTAAGTAACAATTCCTTCTAAACACGTGTTCCTCTGTGTCTTAGGTATCTAATGACACCAAGATCATTCAATTTGGTTTAATATACTTAAATTTATACTCTAAATATGTCAAACTATTCTTAAACTGTAACAAAACTCATAGCTCAACTTCAGAACAGATTTTGGAATTATTAAGACCATAATTACAATTTGACTTCTTTAGTAAAATTGTATCTTTATGTCCCTAGTTTCATTTGAATTAAGAATAAACTCATTTGGAACTCTACATGCCAATATATAATCAAAATATCGTAGTATGTTTAGTAAAATATTCCAATTCATACTATTCTAACAGATTCCCTCACTTTTATTCAATCAATCTTTTTTGAAACAATTCATAAGGCTACAAAGTTTTATAGAGAGGTAGTACAATGTGTTATAAATCTATTGGTTTAAGAATCAAGTCATTTGGATGTAGGGTGAAGAAGTTATAACAAAAATATCAAAGTATGTTTAGAAAATAGCCCGTTCGGATAAGAAGAGTCGCGATCATGCACATGCACAACCGCGATACGCCGAGTGAACCAGCTAAGTCACGATCGTGCTGAAGCCCGATTGTGATTCGCTTACTTCTTCATCCAAGTCACGATCATGTAGACGCATGATCATGGCATCCTTTTTCGTCACCGCCAAGTTTCTTCGTCTTCTTCTTTCATTCTTTGTTTTCCAAATTTTCTCTCCTTTACACATTATAATCAATACATTCATACACTAACCATCTTCCCTGCTACCATTTCAACTCCATAACACACAAACAAATCTACAATTCCATATTAAACGTCTCATCAATATTGTCACACGCCCGTGTGTGCCTTGCTTGGTCGTGAAAATGTACCTACTTCCTCTATTTTTTGTATCTTCCCATTGATTTATTCATTCCTAATCATATATTCCGTCTTTCTACTCCAATACAAACTCAAAACAAGTCATATGCAAGCTAACTGAAACCTCACATAAGCTTTCTCTCACTACTGTGTTCATCCTTTCTCTCTCTACTGTGTTTTTATCTTTTCAGCAATTCACAACTTCACAACACTCAGTAAACTCATATTTCATTCCAGATACACTTAACAAATTCAAGTCCTCATCTAAGTCATTTAGTGTATTTATTCACCGAAACTATACTGCTTAAACTACCCATGCATGCATTCATTTATGAACGATAAACCATCATCAAGAATTACTTACTTGATTCAACAAAGCTTTCAGCAGTGTGAGTGAATCAATGATACAAAATTAACAACTTGATGTTCGGTGTTTAGTAAAATAGAAGAAAATTCAATAACAATATTACTCTCGATGAAGAACAACTAGAGAGAGTTATGCAGGAAACAATCTGTCATCTATGACACTTAACTATGTGTTCTCTCGCATGTAACACATTTTTTTCTGAATCATTAGTCCACATGTCACCATGCATGCAAGTCATTTGTCATCAATTTAGTCAATCCAAGTATCACACTCTAATTGGTCCATATTTCAATATTTTTCCTATTCTAAAAATATTCCAAAATTTAGAAATTCCTGAAATTCACCAAAAATTCTGAAATAATACGAACATTCTCCAAATAAATTTTTATCACTAATAAGTTACAATTCATAATATTCAGTCAATTATACCCAAAAAATGTCAATGAATTTGAACAATTATTTTAAAAGTAAAAAATAAATATTCACATGTGTGTGAATATACAATGATGCATGAGTATACAGTGAACTTCTAATTTCTCATAGTACGCTTAGTTCACAATTCTGGGGTCTAGCCCCGAATATAGGATGTTACAGATAATGATTATTATATGCAAATTCAATCAATGCTATATATTGATCCCATACTCCTTGAAATTCTAATACACATGCTTTAAGCATATCCTCAACAGTCTGGATTGTTCTCTCACTTTGTCCATCTGTTTGAGGATAAAATGCAGTACTAAAATTAAACTTTGTGCCCATAGCTGACTACTAGCTCTTCCAAAATCTTGAAGTGAATGTAGGATCCTTATCCGATACAGTGGACATCAGAACCCCGTGCAATCTAACAATGTCATTTACATACCTCCGAGCTAACTGGTCTAGTGAGTTATTCTCTCTCACTGGTAAGAAATGGGCTGATTTAATTAATCGGTCCACCACAACCCAAATAGCGTCATTCTACTTTGGAGTCTTAGGCAATCCTTTGAAATACATAGTAATTCGTTCCCATTTCCACTCCAAAATAGGCAACAAATGTAACCTACTGACATCTTACACATTTAGAAACAAACTCCACTACTTGCCTCTTCATTCCAGGCCACCAAAAATGTTGTTTCAGTGTGTTATATATCTTGGCAGTACCAGGATGCACAGCATAGGTGGCTATATGAGCTTCCTCAAGAATTTCCTTCCTTAGATCATCCACATTAGGCACACATAGTCTTTGTTTTAGCCACAATGTTGCATCTCTCAATTCAAATTTAGAATCTGGATTCATCTTAACTTTCTCAATCAGTTTCACCATTTCAGAATCTTTATTTTGAACTCTTCTGATTCTATCATATAACATTGGCCTCAACTTTAGTGTGGCTATCAATACCTTATTATGCTCTAGACTCAACTCCACATTCAATGCTCTTAAATGTATTAAGCTTGGTAACCTTAATACTTGAATATGAGCTACACTAGTATTCAACTTTCTACTCAAGGCATTAGCCACCACATTGGCTTTTCCCGAATGACACTCAATTGTGCAATCATAGTCTTTCAATAACTCTACCCATCTTCTTTGTCTCATGTTTAACTCTTTCTGGCTTAACAGATACCTCAAGCTCTTATGATTAGTTTAAATCTAGAATGTCTCTCCATATATATAATGTCTCCAAATCTTTAGAGCAAAAACAACTATAGCAAGCTCTAAATCATGTACTAAAAAATTGATCTTCTGAGACCTTAATTGTCTCAATGCATAGGCTATCACCTTGCTATTATACATCATACACATCCTAATCCTTGATGTGAATCATCACTGTATACCACTTATCCACCATTTCTTGATGGAATAGCTAACACCGGTGTAGTAGTCAATCAATGCTTCAGCTCCTTAAAGCTTTTTTGACACTCGTCATTCCATTCCATCTGAATGCTAGATCCTTCCTCAGAAGTTTTTTCAGAGGGGCTAAGATCAACGAGAACCCCTCAACAAACCTTTGATAATATCTTGCCAATCCTAGGAAGCTTCATATTTCTGACACATTCCTTGGAGCTTCCCAATTTATCAATGTCTCTATCTTTATTGGATCCACTTGTATGCCTTGTCCAGATACTATGTGACCTAGAAATAGTAATTAATTAAGCCAAAATTCACATTTACTAAATTTGGCATACAATTATTTCTCTCTCGTAATTTGTAGTATTAATCTCAGATGCTCATCATGTTCTTCTCTGTTCTTTGAAAACACCAATATATCATCAATGAACACAATCATAAACCAATCCAGGTAGGGCTGAAACACCGTATTCATTAAGGTCGTAAATGCAGCTGGGGCATTAGTTAACCCAAATGGCATTACCAAGAACTCAAAGTGCCTATACCTGCTCCTGAATGCACTCTTTGATACATTATCCTCTGCTATCTTTAGCTGATAGTACCCAGATCTCAAATCAAGCTTAGTAAACACCTGAGCTCCTTGCAATTGATTAAATAAGTCATCAATTCTAGGCAGTGGGTATTTATTCTTCACTGTGACCCAATTCAACTGCCTATAATCGATGGACAACCTTAAAGTGCCATCTTTCTTTTTCACAAATAATACTGGAGCTCCCTAGGGTGAAATATTGTGTCAAATGAATCCTTTTTCTAACAAATCTTGTAACTGAGCATTCAAATCCTTTAGGTCTATAGGTTCCATCCTATATAGAGGGATAGATATAAGAGCAGCACCCGAAACTAGATCAATTGTAAACTCTATTTCCCGATCTGGAGGTAAACCAGACAACTCAGTGGGAAACACATCCAGGAATTTCCTAACAACAGGAATGTCCTATACACGCTGCTCAGCTCGTGTATCAATGACATGGGCCAGATAAGCCTCACATCCCCCTTGCATCAACCTCAAGGCACTTATAAATGAAATCAATTTGGCTTGCACTGCTTGACTAATATCTCTGAAAACTGCTCTCAGATGATTAGGGGATTCTAAGACCACCTCCTTAGTGTAGCAGTTCATGATAGCCCTATGAGCAATGAGCCAATCCATGCCTAGGATAACATCTATCTCCCTTAACTGTAATATAATCAAGTCTGCTTCCCATTCTACCTGTTCAACTTTAATCGTACACCCTTTGCAGGCTTCTCCGATTACTGTGGTACTACCTATTAGTGTACTCACCTCTAACCCATGTTTCATTTTAGACTCTTTTCTATGCTCTCCTTGATCATCTTTCAGCGATTGATAAATTCGGATCGAGAATGCTCTATGCTCAGGAAAACTACTCAGGTTAGTGATTGCAAGCCTTGTCCGAACCTCCATATTCAATCCATCCTCAAGTCTCCTGCACTTGTCTTCCTCAGTAGGACTCAAGGCAGTCGCATACCCCATCAGCTTGTTAAACCTGATCTCATAATCCGCCACTGACATCCTGCCTTTTTTAGATCCATAAACTCTTCCATTTTTCTATCCAGGTAAATCTTGGACATATAATTTTCTTTAAAAGCCCTTAGAAAGTCTCCCCAACTCAGATTGCAAAGCCTAGTGCACTACCTGGAACAGTTTTCCACCATTGATAAGCTGGGCCTTACAGTAAAGAAACTACGTAGTCAAACCTCTCGTCTAACTCACAGTCTATCTGATCAAATACTTGCTCAGTACTCTCTAACCATCCTTTGGCTTTTGCAAGGTCTGTACTTTCGTAGAAATCTACAACTCCCTGCTTCCGCAGCCTATTGTACCTCCTCTCCCTTCTCTCAGGAACTTTCGGAGGCATTACCTCAGATCGAGGTATAGAAGACTCTCTACTAGCTCTTTCTGTTCCTAAGTCAGCTGACTGTCCTTATTGATCGCCCATGGAAAATAACCTATCATAAACAATAACTCCAGTTACTTTCTACACTTCTCACTATATTTCATGTTTAACATTCTTACATGTCCCTATGGATGTCAACCATGCTTTAATACCAAAAATGTAACACCCCACAACTATAGACTACATATCGAAATACCCTGAGGATATCCCAGTACATAATCTATAATAATGGCATGTTAGAGCAAACATATAACCAACTTAATCATAGCATCAGCTAATATCCATAAAAGTGATCACATTTAAAAGCCAAACTGAATTCCTCATTCATTTCATAAAACCAAACTTACATTGTAATTTTATAAACCATACGACTATGTACAATCATTCAAACCTATTACAAAACACACTATATATATGAGGATTTTTACAAAAGGTCTAACTAAATTCCTTTAGTCTCAGCTGACCGACCTTTGAGCTATTTCTTCACAAAATACAAGAATTAATCTTCTTATAGAGTCTGTCTGTCTCTGATATCCTCAATTGATCCTGAAATATCAACGTTGGAATTTTGATGAGTTTTGCGAACTCAGTGATGTAACCATCATCGATGGTTCACCCAATGCATACCACATAAAAAATTATATAAACACATAATTCATAACTTTCCATTTAACAAATTGCACCATGTAGCATTTATTCCAAATTTCATTTTCATAAAAATACTTATCCACATTAATCAATCAATCAATTATGCTTATTAATTGTATATGCAATGCATATGTGACCAGTTTTCAATTATTACGTTATTATGACTGAGTTCCTAAACTATCTCATATCCATTGTGGATACCAGGCTCATTGATAACTGTCCCTTACCCGTTAAGGATATAGGGCTCATAGTACATATCGAGCTTTAAGCTCATATTCGGTGGCTACTCATGTCACAACTTTCATTATCTGACCATGCATTTGTGTATGAAATGCATCACATTCATGTTCAGTCATTCCCATTCCCATTCAAAAACATTTAGACCCATTCACAATCCCAATCACATATATCATTGGACCTTATTCCGACATTCAACAAGCATGTTGACTAACACATAGTTAACCAAATTCTCATTCAAGGAACACTTCTATTATCCCATATTCATCAATCAATACATTGGACCTGCATGCCCGGAATCAATTCAACAAATCAATCCACATTCAGTATAGAATTTATAACAAACAATTATTAAGTGAAACTGTCTAGGTTACTCATAGTATGCCCCAGAAAGCTATTGCCTCGATGTCCTGGCAATGTCTGGATTTTGTCGCTCAATGTGTTCCTCTATACAATGCAATACATACATTTATCACTAATTTGCACAATTATGAATTCATTTATGCACATTCATATGTACTTAATACGTACAACGCATGTCAATTCTAGGTTCCTTATCATTAATCTTGTCATAAAACTCATTCATATAATAAGACGCAAATGATCAATCCAGATTTGCCTATCAATAAACTTTCGGGTCCACTTTGCTTGATTATTTTCATAAGGCAAGTGAAGTAATTTGATAAAACTTCCTTTTAGAAAATTGTTCTCCCAAGTTTCTATTGATACTAAAATCATTCAATTTGATTCAGTATTCCAAAATTTATTCTCAATTTACTTTGGAATGTTCTTAAAACATAATTGTACTCTGTATTCAACTTTAAGTCAAATTCTGTAATTCTTAGATATAGAATTGAAATTCAATCTCTTAAGACAATTTGTATCCATATGTCTCTAGTTAAATTTAAATCAATAATAAATCCATTTGTAAATCTACAAATCAAGATATAACCAA
>JAOQMP010000008.1:30178697-30188717 GCA_027563575.1 Erythroxylum pedicellare
TTCCATCCAATGCATCATTTCTTCATTTAATCAATCATAAAGAAGCCATTAAATGAGACTCTTCTCATTTGTCTTTAGGATGACTATATGAAAAGTCTATTAACCTAAATAAGACCTATCAATTTCGTTTTTAATGATGAAAGAAGGAAGATGATCTATCCAATGTACATCTTTCATCTTTAATCCAATGAATGCTAATAGGTTATATGCTATCATTAAAAGATAACCATTAAACTATTTAATGGTAAGTTCATAACTCCATTTAATTATGATAAACCATAATAAAGACCATCTTTATTTAGCAATTTAATGTTAAATTTGTAGCTACACATTCAGCCCTAGTAAAAAACAAAATTGCACTTTACTTTCTTAAAAAAAAATTTAATTTAATTAATCAAATTAAACGAAAGTCTAGCCCATTTCTAAATGTACATTTGAGCTTCTAATTAATGATTAATTAGAGCAAGCCCAACATTCAATTATGAGCTTCTAAAAACTCCATTTATGTTTCTTACTTAGCTTGATAACCTTCCTTGAAGCCAAGTCGGGAATCTTATTGGACTTTGATAATTCAAGCTCCAATAAGCTTAGAATTAATTTAATCTCATTAGAATTAAATCTAGCTTATTAACTAAGTGTCATTCCATTAAAGACAATTAGTTGGACTCTTGAATTATTAAATATTATGAGAACACATATTTCATGTCCAATTGCAAATTCTATTTTAAACCTTCTTATAGCCATCCGCACAATAAAGGATAAAATTACTGTTTTGCCCTTATATTGGTTTTTTCTTCTAGATCTCTCATTTTACTTTATATGGTGATTCACACACAAGATCTCATCTTGGTATTAAGACTTGATGGCTAGCTAGTCCATCAAACTACTGGTGCTAGTTTAATCACCAAATCTTTTTAAAACATCTAGAAGTGATGATATCACTGTAAACTCTTTATTTGAGTGAATGTTCATTGACACATGTTTCAATTAATAATTCCAACACGTAGACACTAGATTAATACTCTATAAAAATCCGTTTTGATCATATCAGGAATTATAATGAAACATATATGAGTTCACCACTCATCATGATTATGGTCCATAATAAACGAATGCTCAAATGTATGTTTTAAGATTAAAGTAACGACCTATCTTATTCTGTAAAACACACGTGATTCCAGATTCATTTAATAGTGCTATTATTGATCATCAACTACTATCATGATATAAAACTCATCATTCCCTCGAAGTAAACTCCTTTACTTACAAGGAGATAAATCGCAACACTACAGTCTAAACTATAATCAAGCGACTAAGTTGATTATTCAATTATGAATCAATTAATTTAGATTCTAACAATATACATGTTTCTCATACATCTTTATGTATATATATACTATTTACAAAAGAATCTTGGTACCTTATAACTAGTTATATAATGCTCGTATATATAAAACCAAACTTTTTTGTTTCATTAATAATAAATATTTTCATTAAAAAGTTGTAACTAGAAGAAAATTAAGTTACATGTAAATACACTTGCTTTCTAGGACACTATACTTACATAACTCTAACAATCTCCCTCTTTCCCTAAATCAAGTATGACATATCCCTCATTCCCATCCCTTCTAAGTAACCCTCAAAGATCTTTTGAGACAATTTCTTTGTGAACGGATCAGTAAGGTTTTACTATATGGTAATCTTTACCACATTCACCCCTCCATGTTGTATTATCTCCCTTATGAGATGATACTTTTGCTTAATGTGTTTGACAGCTTTGCGATTTCGAGGTTCTTTAGAATTAGCCACTACCCTAATAATATCCAATAAAGTGTAATGGTCTTTTCTGCCTCAGGAACCACCTCTAAATCATTTAGGAACTTGCGGAGCTAGACTGCTTCTTTTGTTGCTTCACAAGCAACAACATACTCCGCTTCCATAGTCGAATCAGCAATACAAGATTACTTGATACTCCTCTAGGCTATGGCTCTACCTCCTCAAACAAATATAAAACCAAAAGTTGATTTCTTTGAATCAACATCTGATTGGAAATTAGAATCCGTATATCACATCAGAATAAGATTACTTCCAAAGTAAACAAGCAATAAATTCTTCTTTTTACGAAGATACTTCAGTATGCACTTCACTACAGTCTAATGCTCTATTCCTAGATTAGATTGAAATCTGCTTACCAGTCCCACTATATAATAGATATCCAGTCTAGTGCAAAGCATTGCATACATTAAATTTCCAAGCATATGGAATGTTACACATGCGTTTAACCTCCTCTTAGGTTTTAGGTGCTTGTTGCTTTGAAAGTTTTGACTCCATGTCTAGTAAGTGTGAAACCTCTCTTAGAATCCTGCATGGAAAACTTATTGAGCATATTCTCAATGTAGGTTAATTAAGTCAAGGTTATCTGTTTGTTATTACGATCCCTTATAAGTTTGATCCCTAGAATATAGTTAGACTCTCCTAAATCCGTCATTAAAAATGTTCATTCAACCATCCCTTAATTGTAGATAACATTCCCATATCATTCCCAATAAGTAGAATGCCATCAACATACAGGATTAGAAAAAAAAAAACCTTTGCATCTTGTATCCTTTTATAGCCACAAGGCTCATCTAGGTTTTGTATGAACCCCATAGGTTTTGGTAGACTTATCAAACCTAATATTCCAAGACCTAAATGCTTGCTTAAGTCTATAAATGGATCTTTGCAACTTGCAAACCTTATGCTTATTACCTGGCTCAATGAATCCTTCTGGTTCGGCTATATAAATGGTCTCCTTAAGATCCCCATTAAGAAATGCAGTTTTGACATTCATTTTCCATATTTCATAATCAAAATAAGCTGTTATAGCCAAAAACATTTGATGGTCTTAAGCATAGTAACCGGAGAAAAATTCCCCTCATAATATATACCCTCTTTTTGAGTATAGCCTTTAGCTACCAATCTAGCTTAAAGGTCTCTACCTTTCCATCTGATCCTCTTTTCCTTTTGTAGATCCATTTACACCCCATGGCTTTTACATCTGGTGGTAAATCTACAAGGATGCAGACTTCATTGGCGCACATGGAATCTATTTTCGATTCCATCGCCTTGAGCCATTTTTTTGCATCAACATTATTAATGGCCTGTGTATTCGTAATGGGATCCATTTCTTTTTGGCTTGAGATGGAAATAAAGCCTTCTCCTAGACCTAGATACTTATCTAGCTGTCTCACAACCCTTCTACTACGTCTAGGCACTACTTGATGTTCAGGTTGCACTTTTGATTTAACTCTTGAATCCATTTTGACATCTTGTTTTATTATATCCATATCAACTTTTGAATTGAATGAAATAGCTAACTACTTTAGTACTACTTCACTTCTACCTTTGCGATTTGTCACAAATTCTTCCTCTAGGAAGGCCGCAGTTGTCGACATAAATATCTTCTTATTATGAGGACTGTAAAAATCGTACCCTCGAGTTCCCATAGAATATCCTACAAGCAAACATACTTCTGACCTTGGTTTCATCTTTATGGATTCAAGTCTTAAAACATGGGTTGGGCAGCCCCAAGTCCTTAAGTGCCGCAATGAAGGCACTCAACCAGTCCACAACTCCCTAGTTGTTTTAGACACCTATTTGGATGGAGCAAAGATAAGAAGATATGTTGTCGTTTTTATGGCATATCCCCAAAACAATTCTGGAAGGCTAGCATAGGACATCACTAATCTTACCATTTTTAATAGAGTCCTATTTCTCCTCTCAACTACACCATTCTGTTGAGGTGTTCAAGGAGCTGACAAATTGGAAACAATTCCATTATCAATTAAATATTTTTGGAACTCTCTAGATAAGTACTGACCACCTCGATCTGATCAAAGTTGTTTTAATGGCTTGCCTAGTTGCTTCTCAGTTTCAGCTTTGAATTCTTTGAACTTTTCAAAAGGTTCACTCTTTTTATACATCAAATACAAATAGCTATGCCTTGAGTAATCATCTATAAAGGTTATGAAATATTCATAACCTCCTCTAGCTTGTACGTTCATGGGCCCACACACATCAATATGTACCAGGTCCAACGTGGATTCAGATCTATTTACTTTAAAAGGAAATGAGGTTTTGGTTATTTTTCCTTCAATACAAGACTCACAGGTAAGTAATGGATCATTATCCAAACCCGTAAGGATCCCATCCTTTACTAACCTATTAAGTATTTTCTGATTAATATGACCCATTCTTAAGTGCCAAAGATATTTTGAATTAATGCTAGAGTCATTAGATTGTCTAGGTTTTATCAATTCTATGGTGTTTAGTAAGCTTGACATAGGTTCTATAAAGAATAATCCCTGTTTAATTATCAAATCACATATAAAATCCTTATTCTTATATATTGAAACAACTTTTTCAAAATATAAGGAATAGCAAGATTTTATTAGACAAAAAATAGAAATAATGTTCTTACAATCATTGACATGTAATAAACATCCTCCAAATATAACCTATGACCACTAAGAAAGTCTACGATAACTACTCCCACTGATTCTGCTAAAACATAGGAACCATCTGCTATCTTGACTTGAAACTGACCTTTAGGTATTCTTCTCCTTTGCTGTAACCCCTGCAAAGAATTGTAAACATGGTTAGTAGCTCCTGAATCTAATATCCAAGAAACGAATAAATCTGCCACATTTTTAGTTCCTAACAAACTTCAGAAACCCATACCTTGTTTGCTTTTGAGGGACTCAAGGTAGACTGGACAATTTCTTTTCCAGTAGCCTATCTCATCACAGTGGAAACACTTTCCTTTGATGTTCTCTTTGGCCTCATTTTAATGGGTTTGGCCTTGATCCCTATTTGGGCCTTCCTTTTCATTGGACCCTTCTTCTTCTGCTTTCCCTTACCCTTAGGCTTTGAAGAAGATGCTACATTAGCTTCAGGCCCATGAACGTTGATATTCAATAACTCCTCCGTGCTTTGGAGGGTATTCATCAACTCACTCAAGGTGTAATCCTTGTTGTTGAGCTCATATACTAACTTAAACTGCTGAAAAGAAGAGTTTAAGCTATTGATGATCATAATCATCTGTGTGTCTGCATCCATATCCTCCCCAAGCATCTCTGCCTCACTGACCATAGAGATTACCTTCATCATGTAATCCCGCACTGATTCACCAAGTTTCTGTATGAGATTATCAAAGGTTTGGATAGCTTTCACTCTTACAGACCTAGTCCTTACACTAACCATCTCATGTAGGTGATGGACCATTGAATTAGCAGTTTTTATACAAGCAATTTGCTTTTACAACTTGCCGCTGACAGAAGCCAGAATATAACACCTAGTAGTCTTGTCAGCATTCTGCCAACGCTCATGTTGTTAAACTTGCTCAGGAGTTGAATCTCCACCCGGAGGTGTAGGCTCATTTTCAGTTAATAGCTATGAAATACATTCATATTGAAGAACAATGTCTAGGTTACGTCTCCATTCATTAAAATTGTCTCCATTCCAATTTGTTATTATTCAAGAGCAGGGTGAGTGGATTCATTTTGTGGTTGATTATATCTGAAAATATAAATTATTAAAACATGAGCATACTAGTCAACAATTATTGGAACTTTGTATAAAATCATGATGCATGTATGCATGATGATAGATTTAACAAAACTTAAAAAATTAAAACATTATACGACGGTTATTTTTCTTATCTATAACAGACTAAGTGACGATGGGCCATCTTATCCATTAAAAGAAAAACTGGGACCCTCCCACTTAAAAAACTACCAAGCATCTCATGCCCAACTTTTTGAGAAGCGTCATAATTTGGTCTATACTTTTACTAACAGAGCTACGGTGGGCAGTTTATTGATAAAAAATGTTGAGTGTTTAACCATTTGATTTGTTCACTAAAGATACCTACAAACCATGCCTCGGTGGGAGGTCACATTTGCTACCAATAAGTGGACTTATACTTAAAGAGACCCAAACTATACAAGATCTAGGATTCATGCCCTCAAATGGGGAGTAAAACTTCACCACATGCAAATGGGCCATCATTTGGAGACCGTGGACTCTCACATGAGCATCCTCTCCCACTCAATCTTGTTAGGCTTTAAGTTTTAAATACCATATTGTCTAAATGCAATTTATTATCCATCCTATGTTGTTTCATTATATATCTCATAAATAATGAATGTATGGCAAAGCCTAAGGTTGGCAATTTTCTAAAAGACATGCAACCACATAATATCACATATTATTTGCATTCATTTCTCCATTCATCACATGAACTAATCAAGCCACTTTTGATTGTCCATCCTAAAAACATAAAAAAAAATTATAAGCCTTTTAGGCCCAAAATATTCTTCTTGGATTTGAATCTTCCGCTTCAAACTCTTCGCTCACATGATCCAGCCTATTTGGTAAATAAAATGTAATGGCATTTATAAAAACCAAATTTTGTCACTTTGAAAATAAAAATTCCAACACTAGATTTTCATAAAATCGAATCTTTGTCATGATAAAAAATTCCAGCACTTGTTTTCATTAAAACTGAAACTCATTCCATTAAAACAAAAAAACTAGCACTTAGTACTTTATCAAAATCGAAACTTGATTCCTTGAAACAAAAATCTAGCACTTATTTTTGAACCAAAAAATCGAAACTAGATTCATTGAAACAAAATTTCAACACTTTGTTTTCTCAAAAACTGAAACTATGCCAATACACAATTCCATGCCTAGTAGGTGTGAAACCCCTCTTGGAATCTTGCATGGCGAACTTATGGAGCATATTCTCAATTTAGGTTAATTGAGATAAGGCTATCTATTTGTTCTTACAATCCCTTATAAGTTTGATCCCCAGAATATAGTTAGCCTCTCCCAAATACTTCGTTGAAAACTGTTCATTCAGCCATCCTTTAACTGTAGATAACATTCCCACATCATTCCTAATGAGCAGAATGTCATGAACATACAGAATTAGGAAAGTATCCTTACCTTCTTGTATTCTTTAATAAATACAAGGCTCATCTAGATTTTGTATGAACCCATAGGTTTGGATAGACTTATCAAACCTAATGTTCCAAGACCTAGATGCTTACTTAAGTCCATAAATGGACCTTTATAACTTGCAAACCTTATGCTCATTTCTTGGCTCAATGAATCCTTTTGGTTGGGCCATATAAATGGTGTCCTCAAGATTCCCATTAAGAAATGCGATCTTGACATCCATTTGTCATATTTTGTAATCGAAATAGGATGCTATGGCCAAAAGAATCCTAATGGACTTAAGCATGGCAACCGGAGAAAAAGTCTCCTCATAGTCTATACCCTCTTTTTGATTATAGCCTTTAGCTACCAATCTAGCTTTAAAGGTCTCTACCTTTCCATCTGATCCTCTTTTTCTTTTATAGATCCATTTATACCCTATAGCTTTTACATCTGGTAGTAAATCTATAAAGATCCAGACTTCATTGGTGTACATGGAATCTATTTCCGATTCCATCGCCTTAAGCCATTTTTCTGCATCATCATCGTTAATAGCCTATGTATAAGTAATGGGGTCCGTTTCTTCTTAGTCTGAAATGGTAATAAAGCCTTCTCCTAGACCTAGATACCTATCTGGCTATCTCACAACCCTTCCACTACGTCTAGACACTACTTAATCTTTAGGTTGCACTTCTGATTCAACTCTTGAATCCATTTCGACATATTGTTCTATTATATCCATATCAACTCTTAAATTGTATAAAATAGCTATCTCCTTTAGTACTACTTCACTTCTTCCTTTGTGATTTCTCACAAACTCTTCCTCTAGGAAGGTCGAATTTGTTGACACAAATACCTTCCAATCTTGAGGATTGTAAAAATAGTACCCTCAAGTTCCCTTAAGATATCTTACAAACAAAAATACTTCTGAGCTTAGCTCCATCTTTGTAGACTTAGGTCTTAGAACATAGGCTGGCCAGCCCCAAGTCCTTAAGTTTCGTAATAAAGGCACCTGACTAGTCCATAACTCTTTAGGTGTTTTAGGCACCGATTTGGATGGAGCAAAGTTAAGAAGATATGCTCCTATTTATATGGCATATCCCCAGAACGATTCTGGAATGCTAGTGTAGGACATCATTGATTTTATCATTTCCAATAGAGTCCTATTTCTCCTCTCAGCTACACCATTATGTTGAGGTGTTCCAGGAGATGGCAAATTGGAAACAATTCCATTGTCAATTAAATATTACTGGAACTCTCTAGATAAGTACTCACCACCTCGATCCGATCGAAGTTGTTTTAATGGCTTGCTTAGCTATTTTTCAACTTCAGCTTTGAATTATTTGAACTTTTCAAAAGATTCACTCTTTTCGTACATCAAATACAAATAGCTACGTCTTGAGTAATCATCTATAAAGGTTATGAAGTATTCATAACCTCCTCTAGCTTGTACGTTCATGGACCCAGACACATCTATATATACCAGGTCCAACGTAGATTCAAATTTGTTCCCTTTAGAAGGAAATGAGGCATTGGCCATTTTTCCTTCAATACAAGATTCACAGGTGGTTAATGGATCATTATCCAAGCCCAAAAGGATCCCATCCTTTACTAACCTTTCAAATCCTTTCTAATTGATATGACTCATTCTTAAGTGCCACAGATATTTAGAATTAATATTAGAGTCATTGGAATGTCTTGGTTTTATTAACTATGTGGTGTTTAGTGGGCCTTTCATAGGTTCTATAAAAAAACAAACTCTGTTTAATTATCGCATTACAAATAAAATCCTTATTCTCATATATTGAAACAACATTTTCAAAGTATAAGGAATAACCACATTTTATTAGACAAAAAATAGAAATCATGTTCCTTACAATCATTGACATGTAATAAACATCCCCCAAATATAACCTATAATCATTAGGAAAGTCTAAGATAACTACTCCCACTGATTCTACTGAAACATAGAATCCATCTGCTATCTTGACTTGAAACTAGCCTTTAGGTAGTTTTTTCCTTTGTGGAACCCCTGCATTGAATTGAAAATATGGTAGTGGCTCCTGAATCTAATTTCCAAGAATCAGATAAATCTACCACTTTTCTAGTTCCTAACAAACTTAGGAAACCCATAACTTGTTTGCTCTTGAGGGACTCAAGGTAGACTGGACAATTTCTTTTCCAGTGGCCCATCTCATCGCAATGGAAACACTTTCTTTTGATGTTCTCTTTGGCCTTCTTTTTCATAGGTTGGGCCTTAACCCTGTTTGGGCCTTCTTTTTGTTTGGACCCTTCTTCTTTCGCTTACCCTTACCCTTGGGCTTAGAAGAAGATGCTACATTAGCTTCTGGCCTATAGCCTTGATAATTAATATCTCCTATGTATTCTTGAGGCTATTCATCAACTCACTTAAAGTGTAATCCTTGTTGTTGAGCTCATATTCTAACTTAAACTACTAAAAAGAAGAGTTTAAGCTATTGATGATCTAATCATCTACGTATCAGCATCCATGTCCGTCCTAAGCATCTCAGCCTTAGTGATCACAGAGATTACCTTCATCATGTAATCCCACACCGGTTCACTAGGTTTTTGTTTGAGATTATGAAAGGTTTGGATAGCTTTCACTCTTGCAGACCTAGTCCTCACATTAAATGTCTCATGTAGGTGATGGACCATAGCACTAATAGTTTCCATACAAGCAATTTGCTTTTGCAACATGCCGATGACAGAAGCTAGAATATAACACTTAGTAGTCTTGTCAACATTCTGCCAGCGCTCATATTGTTGGGCTATCTCAGGAATTGAATCTCCATTCAGAGGTGTAGGCTCATTTTCAGTTAAAGCCTATGAAATACATTCATATTGAAGAACAATGTCAAGGTTAGGTCTCCATTCATTAAAATTCTCTCTGTTTTCCAATTTGTTATTTGTCAAGAGCAAAGTGAGTAGATTCATTTTGTGATTGATTATGTCTGAAAATATAAATTATTAACATATGAGCATACTAGTCAATAATTAATGGAACTTTGTATAAAATCA
>JAOQMP010000008.1:30207908-30227627 GCA_027563575.1 Erythroxylum pedicellare
ATAATCAAGTGACCAACTTGATTATTCAACTGTGAATCAATTAATTTAGATTCTAATAATATACATGTTTCCCATACGTCTTTATGTGTATGTCTACTACTTACAAAAGAATCTTCGTACCTTTTGATTAGATATATAATGCTCATACATATAAAACTAAACTCTTTGTTTCATTAATAATAAATATTTTCATTAAAAAACTGTAACTGGAAGAAAATTAAGTTACATGTAAATCTACTTGCTTTCCAAGGCACTATTAATGACTCCAATGTTAGTTTTATTTTCACAAGGTCAAGATATGTTCAACATGGAACAAGTTTATATTCTAAATTGACATCTCTTCAAATGGCACTTCAACATTGTCATGTAAAAGGGAATCCAAGGATATGTATTCAATCGGATTCTTTACTTTTGTTTCAAATGGTGAAAGGAAAAATGACCTATCCTTGGAGATATAAGGATCTTAAATAAAAAATTTCTACATGATAAATGTAAATTGCACGTATGATAGATTAGATAGCTTCCTAAGGATGCTTGGCAGGAAGGTTGTATAGAAATGTTGATTGTGATTGCTGACAGGAATTAGATTACTAGGAAAGTTGTAGGTTTTATTGGCTCTCCCATTAGTTGTCAAGAGATTCATGTGTAGGAATCTCTAGATCTATATATATCACCTTATTATCTATATAAAGCTTTTCTGATTTACCAAAAAAAAATTGCATCATGTTTTAAGGTATAGTTTGATATGTGTTTAGTTATTAATTCGATCATTTAGTATGTGTTTAGGTTATAATTGTGCTACTTTGTTAATTATTTGTGTTGAAGTGTTCTATAGTTAGTACAAGCTTTTGAGCTTAAATATTATATTTTTTAGGCACTCTGATGTGTTTGCTAGTGTTTCAGGGTCAACATAGAAGAACAAAGGAGTTTTGAAAGACATTCAACTCAAAACAATGATGTATGATCATGAAAGATGACCATGATCATAGCCTATGTCAGGCAGAAGTGTAGTAGCTTACAAATTTCACATTTCAAGGGACTTTTTGGACCTTTCGAACCCTAGAAAGACTTTAGGGTTATCCAAAATATAAAGGACTATTTAAAGAACATTAAGAGGGGAACAAAGGATTCTTCATTCATCCACACTTGAAACCTAAAGAGAGAGAGAGAAAGAAGAAGAAGGAAAAGGAAGAAGAGGAAGACGAAGTTGATTCGACGTGCTTCTCAGATCAGGAGATTTCCTGATGACGCCACCTTCTATCGTCTATTTTAAGTCATATTTCCTTTTTGTTTCTATTTTATTTATATATATAATTGATATGGATAGTATGATGAAGGATTTGAAATATTGATAATGATGGAGGAATGGCCTGAAAGTGATCAGAATAGGTCTGGTGGTTATTGGAAAAGTTTTGGGCAATTTGGTTTTTATCAGGTAAAACTAGAACAGGAAATTTGAAGGCATTTCTGGGTTAATTGGCTGGTAATTTGGTTTCTAGGAAACAAGCAAAGTTGTATAAAATTTTCGGAACTACAAATTAGACACAAGAATCAGATTAATCGGATAAGGAATGATTGAGTTATGGTAGATTTTATGGTGACATGTTAATCTAGGCTTTAGAATGAAGGTAGATGATGAAAACGGTAATTTTGAGGAGGCTGGGGTTCGAATTGGGTGAAGATGTCTTATGGAGATTTTTAATTTAAGATTTCAAGAACAAACTTGAAGAAGGAAATGTTTTGATTTGATGAACACAAGAAATAGAAACTGGAAAACGAAATTGGAACTTGGACAGAATTCTGGAAATCGTACAACACAAAAACGATTGAATGTTTTCGGCAAACAAATAAGCCCTTTTGATTATTTTCAGAAAATAATCAAACCCACTGATTGTTCTTTGAAAAAAAAATAATCAAAACCTAAACAATTCCTTGCTAAAACACTAAGAAAATCTTGACTTTTTCTTATATTTTTTGTGAATAATACTGAATAGGAAACAAATGACCTGAAATAGTAAGCAAATGGGCAGCCACAAAGTTAGCTCCTCATCTTTCCTATTTTGTAGTTTTTATCTCACTAAAACATAAATAAAACCTATAATAAAAGTCTTACAAAATAGCTAAAATAAAACAAACCAAACAAGTCATTAAATCGGGACAAAATAACAAATCCAGGCCAAGATAAAACAAGAAATAAAACAAGTCTTTATATCAAACCAAATACTATTTAAATTAGACCAAAATAAGCCCAATTTAAATATAAGAAAATCTGCTGCTCCTAGGCTTCGAACTCAATATGATTGTGTGCAAAAACACAAGCTTTGAAGTCACCAAATGGGCTCAACATCACCTGGAACTTTAAGAACCAGTGCAACCCAACTTCTTCTTCCTCCAAGACTTCAACCGACTCTTTTTGGACCTTAACTCTACCTTATGGTTTTTGTCCAAGCCCCATGACTTCCATCTCTTCAATTGCAAGCTTGGATGGCCCTCCATCATCCTCTCCCTCTTGATAACCGCCCTCACTACCTGAATTAGAGTCAATCATAGTGTCCTACACATAAAGTTTTAGATCACTTACATTGAAACTATTGGACATTGGGTAATAATCCGGCAACTCAATCTTGTAGGCATTATTGTTGATCTTTTTGAGCACTTTGAATGGACCATCATCTTGGTCACTCAAATTGGACTTTCTTGACTTTGTAAACCTCTCTTTTCTTAAGTAAACCCATAATAGATCATCTTCTTTGAACTCCACTGGCTTCTTCTTCTTTGTGTGCCTCATGTAAGCTTCATTATGCTTCCTTATGTTCTCTTGGACCTACTTATGTAACTTGACAATTTATTGGGCTCTTTTCTCCATAATAATGCTTTGAAAAGGCCTATCTTGCACAAATGGAATTAGTGAAATAGGAGTTAATGGATTAGCACCATAAACAATCTGAAACGACGAGAATTCCATAGACCTTGATTTGGAAAAATTTTAAGCAAATTTTGCTTGTGACAACATGGCATCCCAATTCTTAGTTTTCCCTCTCAATAATCTTCTCAAAATCCCCCCAAGTGACCTATTTACTACTGTAGTCTGGCCATCAGTTTATGGGTGAAAAGCGGTGCTAAATTTAAGTTCTATACCTAATCTAGCCCATAAAACTCTCCAAAAGTGGCTCACAAACTTCACATCTCTATCACTCATAATACTTCTTGGAATGCCATTCAATTTAACAAAATTATGAAAATACAAATCCATCACATGTTGAGCATCATTAGATTTAGCACAAGGGTGAAATGTGCTATTTTAGAGAATCGATCAACAACAACCATGATGCTATCAAACCCTCTTCTAGTCCTAGGCAAACCTAACACAAAATCCATGCTCACATCCTCCTAAGGTTTGTTTGGTGTAGGCAAAGGTGTGTATGGGCCGTGGGCTTAAGATGTCATTTTTTATCTACTAAATGTGTTGCAACCACTCACAAGCCTAGCTACCTCTCTAAACATCCTTGGCTAATAGAAGTTGGAATGGGCAAGTTCATAGGTTTTCTCTCTCCGAGGATGGCCAGCAAGTCCACCCCCATGGACTTCTCTCAAAATTTCCTCCCTCAAAGAATAATTTGGAACTCAACAAGAACCATTTTTGAACAAGTAACCATTATGTAAAACAAAGTCCTTAAATGCACCATTATTCTCTCTTGTCCTAGCAAAAATCTCATCAAAATCTTTATTACTCTCATACATCTACCTAATATCATCAAAACCTACAACATGTGCATGCATTGAACTTAAAAAAAGGAATTTTCTTGACAAAGAATCAGCAACAACATTTATGGTCCCTTTTTTATACTTAATGACAATGTCAAAAGATTGAAGGAATGTAACCCAAGTAGCATGTTTTTGACTTAAGTTGGCTTGACTTTGGACATATTTTAGTGAGTCATGATCAATGAAAAGAATGAAAGGGTTGGCCAACAAATAAGGCCGAAAATGTGTAATGACCCTAACAGTTGCATAAAACTCTTTATCATAGTTATGTATCTTTTTCTTGCTTCATTGAGTTTTTCACTAAACAAATGCAGTTGGTCTACCCTCTTGACTTAAAACAGTCCCTATTCCTACCCCTCTTGCATCACACTCAAGTTCAAATGGTACACTAAAATCAGCTAGCTTTAAAACAGGTGCCCTTGTGATCAAAATTTTCAAAGTGTTGACTGCAATAGTGGCCTAATTTGTCCACTTAAAATCACCTTCTTTCATGAATTCAGTTATAGGAGCATTGTTTGTACTAAAATTCCTAATGAATCTCCTAGAATGAACAAAAACCATGAAAGTTTCTAACTTGGAAAAGGTTAGTTGGGACCGACCAATCTAGAATAGTTTGGACCATTAAGGGATCCATACTAATACCATCTTGACTAATGACAAATCCTAGGAAAGTCAATGAATGATCACAAAAATGGCACTTTTCAACATTGGAATACAAGGACTCTTTAGCTAAGACATCAAAGACACATTTCAAATGCATCATATGTTCATCTAGAGATTTGAAAAAGATTAGAATATCATCAAAGTACACTTCAACAAATTTGTGAAAGAAAGGTTTAAGTACCTCATTCATAAGCCTCATGAAAGTGGATGGAGAATTTGACACCCCCATTGGCATGACAAGTCACTCATAAAGTCCCTCCTTTGTTTTGAAAGTTGTTTTTCCACTCATCTCCCTCTCTTACATGGATTTGATGAAATCCATTAGCAAGGTCAAGTCTAGTAAAGATTGTTGCTTTATAAAGATGGTCAAGCATGTCATCAAGTCTAGGAATTGGGTACCTATACTTTACTGTGATTTTGTTAACTGCTCTTGAATGAATCACCATTCTCCATTTCCCATTTTTCTTTGGCACAATAAAAGCTGGAACTACACATGGACTTGTAGAAGGCCTAATAAATTGCATTGCATTTCTAACAAATCCTCCATAATAGCTTGCAAAGCTTCTCCCTCCTTATGACCCATCATATATGATTATTTATGAGGAATAATTACTCCAGGAACAAAATTTATTTCATGCTGAATTGACCTCATAGGTGGCAGCCCTTTAGGAAGCTCACTAGGAAAAACTGTAGGAAATTGCTCAATCAAGGCTTGAACAAATCTAGGAATTTGTGGCTTTGGTTTTGCATCATCTTCAACATCTAAGGGTGCAAATGAAGTCAAATCATCAACAATTTCCTTTCTCTAATCAATACTCAACAAAACAAGTTCATTTTCTACCTTCCTCTTCACATCCGGCTTTATAGGAGTTGGTAGGAATTTTCTGCCCATATGTTTCAAAGAATAAGTGTTTGCTCTTCCTTGATGGCCAACATCTCTATCATATAACCAAGGCCTGCCCAAAAGCAAATGACAAGCTGACATGGGAATCACATGACAACACACTTCATCTTCATATTTCCCAATAGAAAAAGGAACCAAACATCTTCTTGAAACCTTGATCATGCTTCTTATCAAGCCAAGTGAGCTTATAAGGACATGGAATGGGTTCAGTTTTCAAGCTAATCTTGTCCACCATTTCAATAGAAACCACATTCTGACAAGCTCCACTATCAATTACTACATTACACTTCTTACCACCGGTTACACATTTTGTATGAAAGAGTGATTTTCTCTTCTAATCTTCACCTCCATTCTCACTATTAAGAATTATAAGTAGCGCTAACATTTCGGCATCAATGTCTTCTCCACTTGCTACCACGGTTTCATCACTACCATTCTCCTTCTCTTTCTTTTCTTCTCTCAAAAGGGCAGCCTCTTCACACTCAAATGCATTGTCAATTTCCTCCATTTCTTGAATTGTCATCACTTTTCTATTGGGGCACTCTGATTGGAAGTGGCCATAACCTTGACACTTAAAGCATCTAAGCTTCGATTTGGGGATTTGGGAGCTGTTTGATGTGTAAGGAGTTTTTGGAGTGTATGGTGATGGTGGGTTAGGCTTCAGCTGAGGGCTAAGTAGTTTTTGTGGTGAAGCTTGAGGTGGGATGAATTTTGGCTTAAAGAATGGTTGGAATGGGCTGGTTCTTTGGTTAAATGTATGGCTCAATTTGGGTGGGAAATTGGTGGCTTTTTGGTGATTTAAATTGATCTCTCGCCTAAACGAAAGTCTCTTCACTTCATTAAAAATGTCAAACAGATACATCTTCACAAAGTCTTGCAACTTTTAATCAAGGCCTTCAACAAATCTTGTCACAATAACTTCTTCACTTTCTTCTAAACCACTCTTCAACAAATATTGCTCAAATTCCATAACATACTCTTCAACTGACTATCTATTTTGAGCCAAAGCAAACATTTTTTCCAACACTTGCTGCCTATGTTGAGGAGGCACAAATGTTTCTTCCAATTCTATCTTCATTCTATCTTATCTAGCGATTTTTGGCCTCCCTTCTCTAAGCCTCTTATTTTGCAAATTATCGCACCAAAGGGCAGCAAACCCTCTTAATCTTATTGCAACTAACTTTACCTTTTTATCTTCAAGCATATCTTTTAGCTCAAAAATTCTTTCAATTGTATATAACCACTCATTGAAAACATCAACATCAAGTTTCCCATCAAACTCAGGCAAATCAACTCTAATATTGAACATATCATCAATTCGGTCATTTCTATCATTTCTAGGTTGATGAGTTTGAGGGCCTCTAACTTGTCCTAAACAGCCAACACCATATGGACCTCTACCTCTCCCTTGTTGATTGTTTCCACCTATTATAATGCCATAATCACGACCAGTAGCAATAGATTCATTTACCTCATCATGAAATTCATCATCCATGGCTTGATGAGCGTCGGAAGTGTCTCCTGGTGTCTCAAACATACCCAAGGCAGCCTCCTTTGTCTTGGCAGCTTCACTTTCCAGACAAAAAGTTTCAAACTTCTCCATCTTGAGACTCATCTCATCAATTTTTGCAAATAGCTTCTCCAGATCGTTTTGAGTTGGACCTAACATGTTGGAGAGTCAAATCACAGCTCAAATAGCTAGCTCTAATACCAAATGATGATGGAGGAATGTCCTGAAAGTGATCGCAATAGGGTCTGGTGGTTATTGGAAAAGTGTTGGGCGATTTGGTTTTTATCAGGTAAAACTGGAACAGGAAATTTGAAGGCATTTCTGGGTTAATTGCTAAGAATTTGGTTTCCAAGAAAGAAGCAAAGTTGTAGAAATTTTTGTGAACTACAATTTAGACACAAGAATCAAATGAATCAGATAAGGAATGATTGAGTTATGGTGGGTTTTGTGGTGACATGTTAATTTGGGGGATAGAATGAAAGAAAATGACGAAAACAAGAATTTTAAGGAGGATGGGGTGAAGATGTCTTTTGGAGATTTTTAATTTAAGATGTTAGGAACAAACTTGAAAAAGAGAATTTTTTGATTTGATGAACACAGGAAACAGAAACTGGAAAACGAAATCAGAACAAGCCCTTTTAATTATTTTCAGAAAATAATCAAACCCAATGATTGTTATTTGGAAAAAAAATCAAAACCCAGAAAATTCCTTGCCAAAAGATTGAGAGAAATCTTAACTTTTTCTTATATTTTTTGTGAATAATACTGAAAATAAAACAAATGAGCTGAAATAAGAAGCAAATGGGCAGCCACAAAGTCAGCTCCTCACCTTTCCTATTTTGCAGTTTTTTTAGCTCATTGAAACAGAAATAAAACTTGTAATGAAAGTCTTAAAGAATAGCTAAAATAAAACAAACCAAACAAGTCATTAAATCGGGCCAAAATAACAAATCCAGACCAAGATAAAACAGGAAATAAAACAAGTCTTTATATTAAACCAAATACTATTTAAATTAGACCAGAATAAGCCCAATTTAAATATGAGAAAATCTGATACTCCTAGGATTCAAACTTAGTATGATTAGGTGTAGAAAGACAAGCTCTTAAGTCAATAAATGGGCTCAACATCACCTAGAACTTTAAGAACAAGTGCAGCCCAACTTCTTCTTACTCTAAGACTTCAACCGACTCTTTCTAGACCTCAACTCCACCTTATGGTTTTTCTCTAAGCCCCATGGCTTCCATATATTCAATTGGAAGCTTGGATGGCCCTCCATCAGATGATGTTCTAAACTCTCCTTTAGGATTTTATTTTATTTAATGATAATTTAGTCAATTATGTTGGATGAATGTCACGATTTGATTACGTTCTTTCATAATTCGATAATAAACTAAGAGAGTGAGCTGAATGAAAAATGATTAAATCAGATTAATGAGAGTTAGGTGATTTAATAGAAACCGTGTCAAATCATATTGGTAATTCTGCATAGGGAGATCTCGTATGATATTCCGATAGTTTATTATAGTGTTTCAGATCTAATTATGGTTTTGGATAATTTGTGAATTGAGAGATTGCAAATTTAATAATCTTATTAGGGTTTATAATTTAGGGTTTAATGGTTATAACTTGAGAGAGAGTAATCAACCCTAGGATAGTCTAGAATTAATTGGTAAATTACTTAGGTTGATTTCTATTAAGATTGTATGTTGCTCACTTATTAATACTTTTATGTTTAATTTCTGGTTTGATTGGGTAAACTCAGTTCTCTTAATTAATTTCTATTGTATCTTTTATTTTCAGTTTTATAGTTTTTCTAGCCTTAGATTTTAGGATTAGATTACTCTTCTTTCCCATGGGGTCGATACCTTTAATATTATGCTACGAACTATACGCTTGCTAAATATTGAGGGTTTATAAGATTAAAACTTACCTCGATCACTACACCTCTATAGTTTTTTAAATTTAACTTCATGCATATCTATAGAGAAATCCATTCTATTAGTGATGCTCTTGCAAGGCTAGCAAGCTCAAAAAAATTATCGAAGGAATTTGGCAATATTGAAGACCCACCATAACACATTAGAGGACTTTTTACATTAGATAAACAACATTTTCCTTATATTAGATGGTTTTGCTAGATCCTTTACACTCCATTAAGTTTTTTATGTGTTATTCATTACTACCTATGTTACTATAATTTTTCTTAATGAGGTAAGGTCAATGTCCCCCTCATACTTGTTACATACAATTTAAATATTAAATAAATAAAGGTAACCATCCTCTTTAGGGTACCATCCATGGTTCGTAAAAAAAATGTCTTCATATAATAGTAGGCCCTATCATAAATCTGAAACTAAAACAACTATAGGTAGTTAAACCTATGAATTACTCTAAACAAGCACACATAGGGGGAATTAATGTTTAAATTAAACCAAATTAGATTTAGATATAAAAGAAACAAATCATAAATCAAATATAATATTTATAGGTGAAAAACAACATTTAATTTTGGTTTAGCCATGCAAGTTTTGACTGAGTTATTTAATAGGTTAAGTGTAGAAAACTAACTAGTTTGCTCCTACCTATCTACCTTCATTTTCTAAGATAGAATTAGATGAATCCTAACTGACAAATACATTAAACACAAATAGATCCATTAGCTAAAAATTTCATTCAAAGAATGATTAAAGTCTAGATCATACAATTGCCATGAACTGATGATTCAACTATCAGATTCACATATGCAATGATGTCTCCAATAATGTAAAGAATATGAATAAAAAAACAAAGAATCATATATTGGATAAATGCCTATTATCTCATTAATAAGTTGAAATAATTCAAAGAGTTGTCCCTAATAATCAAAGTTGCATCCTTAGACAAAAATTAAACATTATAGAGCAATTTAGGCATAGGAAACTAGAAAAAGAGAATTACGGTTTAGGGAGGCTCATTCAATTGTTGGAGCTACACAAACCTTGTACCCTTTGGTATAACACTTGGAAATTCTCCTCCACCATTCATGAACCAACTCAATTCAAGTAGTTATGGCTCTTCTATCACTGCTGACCCTTTTTAGACTAGCTCCTAACTTCGATCAGCTTGATGGATGATAGAGCCTCTCTAAAAGTGTCACCCTTTTATGGCCTACTTATTACCTTTACCTCTTCTGCTCTACTATTTTTTTATCCTAAAAAATGTCTCCATTACTCACATATTGCTGGGTCTTTGATAGGCTACAAACACACTCTTACTTTTTGTCTAAAATAGAAAAGGAATAACTTGAGCTTAGTGGCATCAAGGAAGACACCATTGATCTTTAGTGTATCACAGTACTTCAAAAATATAGACAGGTGCAATTTAAGATCTTCAAATGATAAACCTCCAAATTGATTCTACTACATTATAGAAAAAAAAAGAGGTTTTAAATCAAAGTTAGTGGTTTCAACAATAGGCCTCACTGATATATGCTTAATTGATTATAAATTTGTTACATAATAGTTAGTGATTATTGCTATGAAAATGCTTAAGATACTCACTTTAATTCATATGTGGTTTTAGGTACAATTTGGAAGTGATGGAGCTAAAGTAAGATGAAAGCACAATATTTGGGCCATTTTTCAAAGATTAGTATTCACTTGTCTTCATAGAGTAAGAAGAAGAAAATTAGAGCAAATAAAGACAAGAAAAAGACAAAAAAAATGGAAAAACAAAGAAGAAGAATCAAAATTGGAAATGGCTTTGCATGTTGTTGCCATACAACTACGTGAATTTAATCATCCATGAATAAAACAATTAGAGAAAGAAATAGCATGAAACGAGTAACATACCACTCTCGTAGATCATATTCCTAAATGTATCAACAATTATTCAAGAACATATTCTATGAGGATGGCATGTTAAGACGATCGCATTACACATTTTAAAGCATCACATATAAAAACCATTTTAAACATGCATTTTGAACCATTTCAATCACAATCATATTAAATCATAAATGACATTACACTTTAGAGTTCACATGTACATTTGACAATAGGTGAGAAATTGTTGAGCACTGACATTCAAAGCCTAAATACAGAGTCATAATGTGTGAGCATATTATCCTATAGAGTTATTTCAAAGAACCTTCATTAGTCATCATCCCACAAGGGTGGCGTGCCCACACCAATCAAACATAAAAAAACACCTCATTTCTCCTAATTCAAAACAGATTTTAGGAAACCTCAACTGAAATTACAAATGGAATCCTTCAGAACATTTTTTCCCACTTTCTTAAGTTCCTAATGACACCAAAATCATTCAATTTGGTTCAGAAATCTGAAAGCTAGGGCCCAAACATTTTCAGACTGTTATAAACTGAAATAATACACTATATCCAAATTCCATCTAGAAATTGAAAGTGTTAGAGACTTAATTAGAATTCGATTCATTCAGATCATTTGTATATCTATATCTATAGTTTATTTATAAATAAGAATCATCTCATTTAGAGGTCGGATGATAAAGTTATGGCTAAAAGAATCAGACATGGTTTTGTCCTCAATCATATTGAACCTATTTTGGGACAATTAGTATAACTTTCACTAGAGATATAGGATTAAGGTGATTAATGGACGGTTTGAAATAGAACTTATAGATATAAAAAATTTATGAAGACCTAGAAGTTAGATTCTATCATCTAGAGGGTCAAAATTGAATAAAACGATAGGGTCAGACGATTCCAAACGAAAGGTTAGACGATAGGCTTCAGTCTAAGACCTATTTTGGGACAATTGTCATAACATTCTATAGAGATATCAAATCGATATAATTCTTATACGGTTTGAAAGGGAGCTTCTAGATATACAACTTGCATGAAGACTTTGAAAATAGATTCTATCATCTATAGGGTCAAAATTGAACTAAACTATAGGGTTAGACGATCCCAGATGAAAGGTCAGACGATAGGCTTCAGTCTAAGACCTATTTTTGGAAAATTTGCATAACTTTCTCTATAGATATCTAATCAAGGTCATTAATAAATGGTTTGAAATAAAACTTCTAGATCTAGAACTTTTATGAAGACCTTGAAGATAGATTCTATCGTATATGGGAACAAAATTGGACCAGACAATCCCAGACGATAGGCTTCAATCAGAGACCTATTTTAGGACAATTAGCATAACTTTCTCTAGAGATATCAAATCAAGGTCATTCTTACATGGTTTGAAAAAGGACTTTTAGATCTATAATTTTCGTGAAGCAAAGATAGATTATGTCATCTAGAGGGTAAAAATTTGACTAGAAGAAAGGTCAGATGATTTAATCTGAGATGCATCAGACAATTCAGTTTACAGTGCATCAAATGATTCAATCTACAGTGCATCAGACGATTTAGTCTAAGATGCATCAGAAGATTGTATTCCTATTAGGTCATCTTCACATCACCAAAAGTTCTAAATCACTAACTCCACTCTCCAGAGTGTCTCCACTTATAACGATCATAACTTTTGATTCCAATGTCCAAAATTTTCATACTATATATCGTTGGAAAGCAAGAAAGATAAGTTACAACTTTCTAGAAGACAACGTTGTCTAATTTAGCCTAAATCAATATAGTTCTTCTCCTGAAGTCAAAATAAGAATTTTTCCCCTAAGGAAGACTTCAAAATTGCACTGTACAAACTTAGAATTTCCTGAGCATAACCATTCAACTACCAAATTGACTTCATTATTCTCTCAAATCTCAACTCCATAACATCTCACTTATATATATATAACAACAATCCATGTTCAACGTCATCATCTCAAGTTGATAACTTCTTTAGATGTACCTAATTTCCAACTCAACATCATCCATTCACAATTCATATTTCATTATCAACAAAAATAAGAATTTACAAAGCTTTAATGGCATTCCAAGTCACATTACATCATTGGTATCAAAATCCTAATTACAAAAGATACAAAACCCTAATAATTGTCGAATTGTGTCTAAAGTCTTGCTTCTTTAAAATCTAACTTAATTTATAAAAACATTGCAAAAGTAGAATGATGCCTCGAATCTTGGTTACCCGATCTAATTTCTTCACCTGAAGATGGGACAAAAAAGGGGGTAAGCTTAAAAGCTCGTAGGTAACAAGTTTATATTGGAAAAATAATGAAAACCTTTGAAAATATTCACTTATTGTAGAAAATTTTCTTTGAGTTCATAAAACAAATGTTTCTCATCATGTAATTAAACTCTCAAACTACAAAACATGAATGCATCAAACTTGTTCACATATCATAAGCATATAAGCACATCAAAATGGTTTGGGTGGATCCAAAACAGAATGTACTACATATTTCCTATAAGGATCCTGTGTAGCCATGAACAGAACATACTAACGCAATCCCACATAATGGTTTTGCGTAATCGTGAAATTATGGGAGTCCATGAAGGAGTTCCACACCGCTAGTGGGCAGGCAGGAGAAGCCTTTTGTCAAATTGCACTTGACTTAACTTAAGGGACCACCACAAACCCACATAACATGTAATTTATGACTTGTAAACTTGTTGCCTAAAATGACACATTTTTTAAAATTGATTTTTCATAAGCATGAGGTATTTCGAAAACATAATTTCATAAACATGTTATCTTTTTAAAAAAATCACTTTCAAAGTCTTTTCATAAATCATCACACAATTCATATAACAGCATATTGAAATTTCTCAAATCATTCAAAAACAGTAAATGCAACACTTATGACATAATTGAAATCATTGAACTTCTTTGATTCAAAGAAAATATTAGTGGCTTATTTACTCTATTATAAACATGTACCCACCTTGATTTCCTTGCTTAAAGACTTGATCAAAATGCCTCTTCTCTTGCTCCTCTTACCTCTTTTGATCCCCTTCTTAAATCTTCACCCAAATGAAGAGATGTTTGGTTCAAAAGAAAGCTCTTATCTTCCTCTACCTTTTACCCTTCTTGCACAATCTCAAAATCTCTCTAGAAAGCTTAGAAAAGGTGAAACCTAGCTCAACTCTCTTCTTTTCTCTCAAACCATCGAAACCTCTCTTCTTTCTCTCTCTTTGATTTGTTATTTCTCTTCTTTCTCTCCTATTTTTGTCTTTCCTTTCTTTAGGAAGATGAGAACACTTATTTATGCCCATTTTATCCTTAATGAGTGTGCAAAGTCCCTTTTTACCCTTCCTTAAAAGCCTTGTAACTTAAATGCTTAAGTGGACTACCAAAAACACCCTTATAAAATCTTACTACCTTAACACTTTAATTCAATTAACCTATATCATATAATCTTTATAACACAAACATAATAATTAACTGCACAAAACTCCATAAATACCTCATAATTAATTTAAATCATACTTACTCATCAAGAAAAAAAATTTGGGGGCCAACATTTCTCCCCCTCTTGAAATAATTTCATCCTCGAAATTCTTATCTGACTGATTAAGAGGTAGGGTATGCTTCCTCTTCTGCTCCTTTGTTTTATGTTTATCTTCATCATTCAAATAATTTCTTCCAAATGACCCTAGTTAAAAAAATTCAATCAATCCTTCAATGACTTATTCAGATATCACACTATCTTAACTATTCCTTTAATATATTTCAGATTACTCATAATTTTTTTCCACTTCTTGCATTGATAACACCACTATCAGATCATACCGATATTTCTGAGCACAATTGCATATAAAACACTATCTATATGAGATATCTTTGTTAGTTACTAACTCATAAGTCAATGGTCTGGTTCTTAGTAACTTCATATGGCCCAATACAATCTATGCTTAATTGGTTCTTTATCCTAACTTGAGCTCATCTTGTATTCAATCTAAGCACACCCTGGGAAGGTGATACTCCCAGAAACATTTAATATTTTGCTTCATAGTTCACATCTCTTTAGTATCATTACATTTAACTCTTATGTCTATCTCACTGTATTCCATGCCTTTGGCGTGGATCCACCTAATTCATTCATCTTTCTTGAATCACTTATTTTCTAATACTGATCGATTTCACTTATCACTAACCTCTCCAATCAATTTTGACCTTCAACTATTGTTAGGCCTTAATCATCGCAATGCAAGAGCAGATGACTCTTTTTGTCATATAACTCCTCATATAGTATTCTAATGAAATCACTATGATAACGATTGCGATGCTTAAAGTCAAATAGAACTATACATTGATCTCATGTTCCTATGAACTCCAAAATATAAGCTTTAAGCATATCTCTAACAGTTAAGACTATCGGCAAATTCAAACATTTAGTTACTTGAGTCTACATTCTTAGCTGTTAAATGTTGTTTCGGCGCATTCCTACCAGGATATATAGCTTAAGTTATTATTTGTGCTTTCTCTAGTAATTTCTTTGCTCAATCATCTTTATCGGGTATGCACACTTCTCATTTCGATCACAAAGCATCATTTTTCAATTCAAACTCATAATTTAGATTCGTTTCAATTCCTCAATAGGATTCAAAATTTCTGAATCCTTAATTTGGGCTTTGTTAATCCTTTCATGTGAAATTGATCTTAAATTCCTGTAACTCCTCGTGTTAGGGGTTAGAATATTGAGGAATTTCAGTGCAATTTTATGCTTGGCATAATTAAGTATTCCGTTGTTATGTGCTTATTCCCGAAAAAAATGCATTCATGACATTTTCCAAAAAAAATGGATTTACAAATGTGATTAAATTGCGGAAAACTTATTTGGAAACTATTGATATTATTTTGGAATTTTTGAAAATTTCAGGAAATTTTTCTAAAAATTTAGGGTATTTTGGATTTTTAAAAATAGAGAAATGGAATTATGACATGTAGCACTTATATATGAAGGAAAAATGGCTCATATGCTTCGAGCCATGTGTCAATGAGTTAATTGAACACGTAATCACAAGTTGAGAAAGATGAAGCTCATTGTTTGTTCTTCGGTTTTGCTTAGTTTTCCCTCAACACCGAACCTTGCTTTTCACTCACACTGTTGGTGGTTTTCTAAAGGAAAGGTAAGTGAAATTTTAAGTTTTTGGTGTTGTGAATAAGTTTGATGATGTTGCACGATTGAGAAAGGAATAAATGCATGAATTGTGTATGAAGCATTTCGGCGATAGTGTGGAATACGCACAAGTTGTTTTCACTGTATATGCATGAATCTGTTATGTATGGGTAGAAATAGGTTTAAATAAGTTTAATGATATGGAATATATCTTTAGGTAAAGTTTTGATAACGAAATGATATGAAGTACTTGTGTTGTTGAAAATGATAGAAAATAGAAAATGCAGAAATTTGGAAGTTGCGTGAATGAGATTGGATTTCTTTTGATGTTTTTATTGAATCTTGGATTTCTTATTGGTTTGAGTTATGATGACCTAAAATGAAAGTAGAAGAATTGGTTTAAGTGTTATACGTGTTCATTGAATAAGGTAGAAATGAGAAATCTAGAGAAAAATGGAAGAGAGGAAGAAGATGCAAATTTGTAGTTGAGTTTCTGGAAAAAAAAATGGCTGTTGCAAAAGTTAGGATGTCGCGATCGTGAGATGAGAGGAAGAAATAGATTGTGTTTGGAGGTTTAAAAGCACTACAGTGACTTTGCTGGGTGTATTGGAATTTACCCTCGTGCTTAAGTATAACGGTGACTTTACTGATATGATTGGGAGTTCACCATCATGTTTAAGCACAGTGGTGCACCCAAAGGGTTGACTCATCCTGAACACCTTTGCTTCTTTTCTCCATAACTTTGTCATCTGACCACCAAATGACATAAGACTTGAACCAATACATTCCTAACACATTTTTCTATCTATAATAAAAATTAGTAGCCTTCTGAATTTGATTGGAAAAGATTGATTGAATCAAAGTGAGGGAATCTTTTGGAATAGTATGAACTGGAATATTTTACTGAACATACTTCAGTATTTTGCTTATATCTTGATCTGTAGAGCTTCTAATGAGATGATTCTTTTTTTTTAATTACCCTAGAGACATAGGAAGACAAATTGTATGAAGATATTAAATTCTAATTATGCCTCTAAGAATTTCTGAACCTGATTATAAATTGAGATAAGAATTTTTTTGAAGCTTAAGTGTAGTCTGATATCTTTTGAGTATAAATTTCACCATACTAGACCAAATGGAATGATCTTGGTTTCATTAGAAACTTAAGACATGGAAGAAAAACTTTCTAGAAGGAAGTGTTATCAAATTACCTCACCTTCTTGATGAGAATAATTGAGCAAAGTTGACTCGAAAGTTTATTGTGAAATAAATCTAGATTGAGGAATTGAGTATGGTTTCACATGATTAATTATATGACAAGATTTAAGGATAAGAAACCCAAAATTTTTCATGAGCATGCATCATACATATTCAGTATACATGAATGTGCATAAAAAATTTCATAATCATGAACAATAGTGATATATGTTTGTATTAAATGTCATAGAGGAACGCATAGAGCGACTACTTCTGGATATTGCCGGGATTTCGAGGCAATAACAGATAAGGGAACTTTTTTAGGTAATTTAGATGGTCAATTTTGTAAGTAATTTAGCAAGTAATTTTTTATAGTTTTTCTTTGACTTTTTTGTTTGCTATTGATTTGGAACATTGAATGATTTGCAAAGAATACATGGTATGAAAACACTGATTGATATATGAATTGAATTTTAGACAATTCTATTTTTGAATCTGTTAAGTCCTAGTTATGGGTAAATAGGTATGTCTACAAGGATCTGCAGCTACTTCTATGAAACTTTAATGTCTGACACTTCAATGTCTTTCGTTAATGTCACTTCGGTGTCTTCTGTTAATAACACTTCGATGTCTTCTGTTATTGATACTTCAGTGTCGAGACTTCGATCTCTTCTGTGACACTTCGATGTTGAGACTTCAATCTCTTCTGTGACATTTCAATGTCGAGACTTAGGTCTCTTTTGCATAAGTCCCGTTACTCGCTTCTGTAAATAGATTTAGCAGTCATCTGATTTTATATTTTGATATCTATTTGATTCTAACATAAACTAATTTATGTTCTGATTCTGAAGGGTTTATACCCACTTATGTTATGCAGTTCTGTTAATTATAAAATCTATTTTAAAATGCATTATGTTTGATTTATTGTTAAAATAATCTTTTATTGTAGATTAGTTATTACTCACCAAACTATATGCTTAGCACGGTGGATTTGCCCCATGTAGGTTTAGAGTGAGGATTATAAAGACTGGGACGAGTCAATCGCAATGGCTAATGGAGTCTAAGTCTTATTTTGTCAAAAATATATTTTGAGTTTATTTTGACTTGTCTATAAAGTCTATGACTCTAAATTGTTGTAAGTTTTGTAATAACTATTTTTAGGTTGATTTTCAGTTTGAAAGAAGTTTGTTTTAAGTTCAGTGTATATTATGATGTATGTTTGTTCTGAATTACTTCTAATGGAAATTTTTGAATGCTATGCTTTCGCAAAATATTTTGGTTTGTTTGTACTGTCTAGTGTGATAGTACAAACAAACCAAGGCTACTCCTAGGGTGCTCAAAGGGTACAAGGTGCAATCGCACCTTTCCTTGTCGCGATACCACCCGAGGTTACTCCTAGGGTACGGTCACACCTTTCATTGTCACGATCACACCCGAGGCTACTCCCAGGGTGTGGGATCGCACCCTGCTTCCTCGCAATCGCGACCGAGGCTTTTATACATCGTATGTAGCATCCCTAACTTATAATGATCATATCTCTCAACTATTCCAAAATTTTCATACTTTATATCATTGGAAAGCTAGAAAGATCGTCTACAACTTACAAGAAGAAAATTTGTCTAATTCAGCCTAGATCAATATAGTTTTTCCCCAAAAGTTAGAACATAAATTCTTACCCCTATGAAAGCTTGAAAATGCAATGTAAAAACTTTGAGATTCATGAGCCAAAAACTTAATCATATTTCATTGTCATCAAAAGATAAGTGTTTTACAAAGCTTTAATGGGCTTTCCAAGCTATAATACAACATTTTCCAAATTCTTAAAATACAAAGGGTACTTGAACAAATAATACTTGAAATGAGACTAAAGCCTCATGATTACAAAGTCTAGCTTAAAATACAAAAATATGCCTAATTGGAGAGAGGCCTTGACTCTCTTTCACTCGATCTTTTGCTCATCACTTGAATAGGCGAAGGAGAGTGCGGGTGAGTTTACAAGCTCATGGGTAGCAAGTTTATAACGGAGAATAAGTAAAATCATTGAAATGTTCATTTTTCATAAAAAAAATCATTTTCCCTTCCTTCATTTACATAATAATTAACTCCAAAAATTAATCTATCAAGACGTCAAAATTTATTTAAGTCATGTCTAACTCAATAAAAATAATAGGAAAATTTTCGGGAGCCAACAACATCCATATGGTTTGTATATATACACAAATATGTAAGAGTAACTCTAAAAAGGATTATTTCTCTACATTATCACATTTCATTTCCTTCTTACTTGATGTTTTTTTCTTTTTCCCTAGTAATTTTCTTCCCTTAATAAAACCCTTAACTGAAATAAAGGGCTACATATTAGACTTATGCACCAATCATGTTGGAAATTAATCAATAAGTCACCCCTTAAAAAGTTAACATTTTGTTTCTTTAAAATGAATATTTTATTTATAATTTTTAGGAATCAAACTACAGTTGCAAGTTTCACATGTTAATTGTTCCTTTAATAAAACAACTACTTAACATTTAAAGAAAAAAGGATGTAGGAGGGCAACAAAATTAAAAGCATCAAATTAAGATTTTATGGGACCAACTGCTTTTTTATTGTGCTCTGATTGGTAGGAAAGATGAATTTTTCTACTTTAGCAAGTACATCTTCCATTACCTTAGTTAGGTACTTTATAAACC
>JAOQMP010000008.1:30233071-30250239 GCA_027563575.1 Erythroxylum pedicellare
TCCAAAATGATCTTACCTTCATTCTTCACCAAATGAAGGGATCCTTAGCTTAAAGGGAAGCTCTTCTCTTCCTCTACCTTTTTCTCCTTTTAAACTACTTCAAAATCTCTCTCAAAAGGTAAGAAATGAAGAGACCCTAGCTAAACTCTCTTCTTCTCTCTGAACCCCCAAAATCTCTCTTCTTTCTCTTTCTAATTTCTCTTCCATGCATCTAGCTTCTTCTAGAATGCCAAACAACACTTCTTCTTCCAATTATATCCTTGATGAGTGAGAAATGTCTCATTTTCCCTTCCATCTTTGCGTTATTTCTTTTTATGCTTAAGTATCTTGCCAACAATATCCTTAAACATTTTGACATAACTCTTTATTCTAAAAAAATGTTCTCCCTTCTCTTAAGTTTCTAAGGACACCAAAATCGATCTATTTGGTTCAGAACTCCAAGAGTATTACCCCAAAAAATTTTGGAGTGTTCTTATATTAAAACAGTACCCTATGCTTAAATTCCTCCTATTTATACTCTTCCAAATGATACTCTTACTTTAATTCAATTCATCTTTCTTATATCAATACTAAATGCTATCAAATTCTATGGTGGGACAAAATGTGTTAAGAAACTATCGGTTCAAGAATCATTTCGTTTAGAGGTCCGATAACAAGTTATAACCGAAAGAATCAAACAAGGTTTTATCCTCAAACATATTGAACTTATCTCGGGACATATAGCATAACTCTCTTTACAGATGTCGAATCAAAGTATCCTTTAGATTATCTGAAAAAGCGCTTCAAGATCTATAACTTTCATGAAGACCTTGAAAACAAATTCAATCGTCTGAAGGATCAAAAATGGACTAGACAATAGGATTAGATGAAACCAATCAAAAGGCAGATGAATTGAAAAAGCATACGAAAGGAAGCAGACAAAACAAAGACAGAAGAAGCAAAGCAGACGAATCGAAAAGCAAATGAAGTAAAAAGCAGACGAAGCAAAATATAGACGAAGCAAAGCAGATGAAGTAAAATATAGATGAAGCAAAACAAACGAATCAAAGCAGACGAAACAATGAGCAGGTCAAGCAAAATATAGATGAAGCAAAGTAGACGAATCAAAGCAAACGAAATAAAGAGTAGACGAAGCAAAATATAGACACAGCAAAGCATTCGAATTAAAGCAGACAAAACAAAGAGCTAACAAAGCAAAGACAGACAAAACCAAAATCTAAGTCAACTTAAGACGAAGCAAAGCCAACTTAAGACTATGCAACTCTTAAGACGATGTGGGATCAACTTAAAAAGAAGCAAAGTCTTAAGACAATATTGGGTCAACTTAAGACGAAGCGTCTTTACAAGCGATATATCTTTATAGACGATGCATTTCTTAAGACGAATGACATCATCACAAACGATATGATGTCATTACAGATGATGCATCTTTTAAGACGAATGACATCATCATAGACGATATGACGTCATTACAGAGGATGTGTCTTTATAGACGATACATCTTTATAGATGATGCATCTTTACAGACGATGCATCTCTTAAGACGAATGATGTCATCACAGATGATATGACGTCATTACAGGCGATACGTCTTTACAGACGATACATTTTCATACTCCTAAGCATTCCCCTTTCTAAGGACCATAACTTTCAATCCAGAGGTCCAAAATCTCTATACTATATATTCTTGGAAAGCTAGAAAAAAAACTACATCTTCCTAGATCAACTACCAATTTTGTCTCCAGATCTTTGCTTAACACATCTCATACCAAAATCATCTTTTCTACTTCGTTTACTCCTCATTCTCAACTCAATATTATCCATAAAGAAATTATAATTCATGATTAATCATGTACACCAATAATAGAACATACCCATATACACATATTCTTTATCAACTTACTACACAATTTCAACTTCGCTTTCACTCAAATTCTTCCCATTTCATAGTCTCTCATCTACCACAACACCAAAGCAAAACATGAATATATCCACACTTCTCATTTACTACTTCAAAACTTATAAGAAAATTTTCAGAGTCTAACATGTATCGTCTATTACTGACGTATCGTCTGGGATGACTAAGTGTTACTTACATTTTTCTGCACACTTAACAAACTTATCAAAACAATTCATATATTTCTAAGATTATTATTATTTGATTGTCACCAAAATTAACAGAAGTGAAGTCTACTCGACTTAACATTCATGTATAATGAATACGTACAATGCATGTTCATGACAATTCCGAGTTCCTTATCATTAATCTTGTCACAAAACTCATTCATATAACAAGACTCAAATGATCAATCCAGATTTGTCTAACAATAAACTTTCGGGTCCACTTTGCTTGATTATTTCCATTAGGAAAGAGAAGTAATTTGATAACACTTCCTTCTGGAAAAATGATCTCCCATGTCTCAAGTTTCTATTGATACCAATATCATTCAATTTGATTCAGTATTCCAAAAGTTATTCTCAATTTACTTTGGACTGTTCTTAAAATATAACTATACTCTGTATTCAACTTCAAGTTAGATTCTGTAATTCTATGAGACAGAATTAAAATTCAATCTGTTCAGACAATTTGTATTCGTATGCCTATAGTTAAATTTAAATCAAGAATCATTCCATTTGAAAATCTACAGATCAAGATATAACCAAAATACTGAAGCCTGTTCAGTGAAATCATTCTAGTTAACAATATTCCAGTACCCTCATCAAATTCATCCTACATTTATCACTTAATCTTTTCCAAATGGATTAAGATGACTCTAAATTTTTATGGAGATAAATGTGCACAATTGTGCACTTCCAAATGACCTTCCTAAGTCACGATCGTGCTTATGCAAAATCGTGCAATCCCTAATGAACCTTAAGAGTCACGATCGTGCACACCCTTTTATTCCAACTTCTTCCAGCTCTTCCCCAAAATAGACTTTCAATCTTTTGTGGCCATTTTGACAAGGAATATAAAGGGCAAGCAAAACACTTCTGAGAAATTTTTCATTTATGTTTTAATTTTTTAATGAAACTAATTTGATACAATTTGGTTTGGTATTTTGTAAGTTATACTAAAAAAACACAGACTATTCCCAAATCACGATAGAATCCAAAAACTTGACTTCAAGCGAAATTTTGAAACCCTTAAAGACAAAATTAAATTTAGATTTCTTCATAAAAAAATATATCCATACGCTTCTAGTTTAATCTAAACTTAAAATCATCCCATTTGGATGTCTAAAGATCAGGTTATAGCTAAAATACAGATGCATGTTTAGTGTAAACATTGCATCAGCATAATTTCTATCATTCTTCATCAACACTTGCACTTACTTAAAATCTTCTCTATATCAAGACCTTACCTAATCTTCATTCCTTATCATTATACTCACTTCAATTCATCTCAAAACACCCACAAATTTATACATATCAAAATACCATTTACAGTATCATAAACTTAAAACTCAACTTACTTGATTTAACTAAACTTCTAGCAGTTGATATGGAAGAATCATCAACCAATTACTCCACCCTAATCAACAAGTTGTTTCAGTGATGAAGAAACAGAAGAGAGTTTTGTTTTTTTTTTGGTGAAGAACAAACCAAGTGATGAACAAGCTACAATAATTTTCCCTATTAAAAACAAGACAACGTGTGTTCTTAATTCACTGTTGATGTCACCTTTACATGTAGGTCATTTGTCACTAAATGATCAGTCCACGTGACACACTTCCATTGGTTCATATTTCAACATTTTTCCTAGTCAAAAAATATTCCAAATTTCTAAAATACCTTAAATGTTGCCAAAATTGCCAAATCAACTTTAATACGCTCCAATTTAATTTTCAAGACAAAGCAAATCCAAATCTCACATCTATAACTCAATTTTACCTGTAAAATGTCATGAATGCATGTGCAATCATATTAATGTGCAAATATCAATATTATTATGTATAGGTATGCCAGACTATGCATAAGCATGAATTATGCTTCCCAATTTCTCATTAACATCTTAATAACACTATTGAAGCCTTAATATAAGTAACAAGATGTTACAATCATAGCATATAGTTGGTTATTAAGTTAGGAATGGGTATGTTTGTAGCAATTATCTCTCCTCTATATTTTTTCTTCTCTTGATTTCCTTGTTTTAAATGCATAAATAAATAAATAATTAAGAAAACAAAAAGAGAGAAAAAATAGAAAAAGACACAGAGGGAAGAGAAGACAACCAAAAAATGAAAAGGAAAAGGAGAGATGTAAAAAGAGGAGTGCTAACCTTATTAAATGAGAGGAAAGAATTTAGTGTTTTATGCTTCATTTTTTTGTATTATTTTAAATGCTTGATAATTGGGTATTATGAGAGCATATAATGTTAGAAAAGGAATGATGAGAAATTGAGTTATGATATTAGAATAAACAAGTGTTATTAAGGTGTAAGCTTAAGAATAAGCTAGACACATACAAAGGGTAAAGATTGAATAGTGAACTTAAAATGATCATGCACAAATGCACAAATGAAATGAGAATAAGCATAAGATGTGAATTTAGATAATATACCCGGGATTTTCATTTAGCATGCATTATATATAACACATATGGTTATATGTACGATTGAATATTTATGTGATTGTGCAATTAGTAATGTGTGTGCCATATGTGTATTATATGATGTTGATACACAGGATAGAACGTTCGTATCTAGTTGTTTCTAGATCACATAAGCTAATACTAATCTGGAGCATACTGTGAGTCAACCTAGATGGTTTTACTTTAATGATCGTTCTGTTTAAATTTTGTATTGAATAATTATTGCGAATGTGATTGTACTGATTTTAGACATTGAATATTCGAGGCGTTTAATGCATAAATAATATTGGAAGTACTCATTGAATATGAATTGGATTGACTATGTGATACTCAACTTGATTGTTGAATGTCAGACCAAGTTTAAAAGAAAATTATGAATTTGCATGTGAATGAAATAAGTGATTCTCAACTTAAATGTTGAATGCTAAACCAAGGTCCGATGACATGTGAAAGTGAATGTGTAAAGTGAAATAAAATGACTGATTAATCTTATGTGATTGATGCATTTCATTACATGAATGCATGACAATATAAAGGTCGTTGTGACCGGAGTAGCCACCGAAAAAAAGCTTAAAGCTTAAAAAGTGAAAAAGAGCTTAAAGTTCACAATGTGATTAAGAGCCAAAGGCTCACTATATATAATGAGTCCAATATCTCCAACAGATACGGGACAGTTATCAATGAGCCTGGTATCTATAATGGATATGGGACAATTATAGGCACTCGATCACAATAATAACAAACTAAAAGTGAGTCTTATAAGCATTGCATATGCATCTGATATGTATGATTTAAATAGCTGACTGATTTCTAAATGTGATATATGTTTTAAGTGAATATGAAATGTATATGACTCAATATGATGAATTGATGAAATGATGTGAATTATGTGATTATATGAATTGATGTGTTATATAATTAAGTGAGCCATCGAGGATGGTCCACTCACTGAGTTCACAAATCTCACCCCCAAAATTACAACATCATTTTTCAGGCTTAGAGAAGATCTCTAGTTAGATAAATTGGAGTCTAGCCACTGCATTCGAGTAAGACATAGAGGTTGGGATCAGTTCACGCATACATATGAATTTCATTGTTTTGTATCAAATTATGTATTCACAAATACTATACAATGTGTATATGAATGATTTTGTAATGTAATGACATTATGACTAAAATGTTTTGTATCTAAAATGGGCCTAAGTGACTAGTGAAATTCTGATGAGTTATATAACTTTTGTAAATGAGAATGATCAATAAGTGTATTAGTACTTACTATGAAAGTGTTTATGAATAAAGTGGGCCCAATTTGTTTATTGATTTTCCACATATGCATGTGATATTTTGAAAATTTTGTAATAAGTTTTATTGTTGACTATTCTAGTATGCCACCCTCGTAGAGTATGTTCTCAGATACATTTGGTATGTTCGGGGATATGCCCTATGAGAGTGGGTTGCTACACGTTACCTTCCATCGAGGAGGGTGTTAGGGAATTCCTATCAACCATTTCTAAATATAAGAATAACATCTGGAAATTATCTTATGATTTCTGTTATAACATAAATTCTTACAACCTAGACTTCTTCTTCTGGTTGTGTTCTCATCCATTGATATAGAGTTACCTAGATAAATCACCAAAAGGATAACACCTTTGGAAGACTAATATTAGTTATATTGTGAAGGTTAATCCATAAAAGGGTCTAGTTCTCCTTAAGAGTTTCTAACTTCATATTAGGTTTCTAAAACTGGGGAAGATATTCATCATATGCCAAAGTCCACCTTCTAAGACTTTTTGATCTGCTTTAACTAAGGCAAAAGTGAAGAAAAATAATTTTTCCTTATTTAAGAGAACCTCCTTAAGGCTACATTAATTCTAATTTTTCAATTCCTAAGAATGTATTAATGGAAATGCCAACCTTTTCCCTAAGAAGTAACCATCTAAGGTAGTAGCCTAAGTTCTTATTCTTTCATAGAGGACCTTGATAAGAGTAGCTACCCTTAGTGTTCCTTTAGTGGTGGTGGCAGGGCATAATTGGAGCTTAAGGGGATGTCCCTCCACCTGCTTCCAACTAGCACTAGTTGGAATGTTCTAAAGAGATTAAATATTTAAGGATGGGACCTAGGGAAAAGAAATATCTTTAAAATTAGAAGGATCTAGGTGAAGCGAGGGGCTAGAAGCTAAGAAGACTAACCCAAAGATACTGGGAGATGATAAGGAGTTAGGAGGTTGATATGAAGTTCCAAATAGTGAAGGGGGTAAGGAAGAGAAATTCACTAGGCTTAGAGGCCCCTAACTACTAGGTATAGGAAGGTCATACATTAGCTAAAGAGGAAAAAAGTTAAAAACCAAACTTTGAAAGTTAAAAAACCATTCTAATAATGAGAAATAGGGGAAGATGATAAAAGTTAGTAAAGGTTAAAAGCCTAAGCTACCTTTCAGTTAATTCTCAACTCAAGAGCTATACTACTCTAATAAGAACACTAAAGGACAGCGAGTTAGATGAAAGGAGGACCTTTAGAGCTGAACAAAAATGGAGACAAAGAATAGGAGATAAATAAAGTTCAAAAGCTAGGAAATCTATAACAAAAGCAGCAGAACAAAAAGGGAGAAAAAGAGAAGAACTGGAGAAAACTAGAGAGAGACATGAAGACTAATTTTTAATCCTCTTATAACAATTAGCATATCATGTGTATGTGTGTTAAATTGCTTTAAAAATGTTTATTTAAGACCAAGTATGTATTATTAAGATATTTCTCCTTTAAATGATATCATATTTTTCCTCTACCATATTATTATATTCTAATTTGTAATATTATGTATGCTAGGTTTTGGCTTCCATTACATCTTTAGTAATGATTTTTTAAGTTAAAGGATCAAAAAAGATATTTTTAATTTTCATTATATTTTAATTATTTTCATAATGAATTGACATTAAATTTGTTTTCTTTTAATCTTAATCTTACTAATAGTAGGTTAAATTTGTCTAAGATTAAGTTTATGTATTTAAGAAATTTCGAAAATGTTGGAAGAATTTATTTAAAAAAATTTGAAGTTAAATTTGAAAAGAAAAAACAAGAAAATAAAAAGGTTGTACTAAAATGCAAATTTAAAAAACTTTTTAACAAAGTGGTAGACATAGATTCAGTTACCTTGACCATAAACGTAAGGAAAAAAAATAAAACTATAAATCATATAAGAAGCAAAATGACAAAAAAAATGAAGAAGGAAATGGTAGTTCAGATATGAATAAATGTAAACAACAAAACAAAGTCAAAATGTCATTTTAATTCGATAGATTAAGCAGACACTTCATAATTAACATTGTAAGAAGATATTAAGCTATGAGGACATGATATTAGAATTACATTTTGGCTCAAGGAAGAAATGAATCCATAAAGAATATATAATTTTCAAGCTCAAGTTAGGACCATGAATCTAAAGCTTGTTTAGGCTACCAACTAGTCTCGAGTCCCTTATATGAATTTTCAGGCCAGGCTTAAGCCAAAAAAGCTCGAGACTAGCCCAGACTAATGTCATCCCTAATACCCTCTAAGAGAGAGGGCAGGAATCAATGAGGGAGAAGAGTCCTTTAATACATGCTTCTATGTGATTTTATTAGGAAGTTTAGAGGTGGGAAAAGGAGAACCACAAGTGTCATATAAGGATTGACAGATGAAAGGTTTAAGTTAAAGTTGTTAGGGATGGATGTACCAATGAGTTTTAAAACAATGGGAATAGAAGAAATAAGGGGGGAAAGTCAAAAGCAATAAGAAGAGTTTGGTTAGAATGTAACTGAGAGTTAGACAAGTTTCTAAAGGAAAAGGTTAAAGTAGGATGACAAAATAGTTAAAAAATTATTGCTAAAACGAGTAAGGTGGGAAAAGTTGGCACATTTCATATTAAAAAATAAAGAGCGCAAAAGAGGAGGGGGTAGAGTTAAACTAAACTAAGAGAAGGGGGTAGAGTTAAACTAAACTATCTTTGGAGACTAAAAATTGAATCAAAGAGGCAGGGAAAACAAGATTAACGTTTGTTTATAAAGCTCAAGCAAATTGCTCCACTGTAACAAACATAAAGCAGGGATAGAACAAGATCATTTAAGAGAGAGGAAGCTGAAAGCTAGCAAAAGGCTAAAGTCAAAAACATCTTAAGGTTAAGGCGGAAAAGACAAAAAGCTAGATAGAAAAGGGTGCATCTCTCTATATTAAATCAAGGATTGAATTATACAAAAAATAAAAATAATGCACGAAAATGTTAATCAAAAACACTTTGACATTCTTAACGTTGAGGTAGTTATGATGCATTACTAGATATCAATCTTGATTTATGGATATAAATTATTTAGTTAAAAAATTAAAGATGAATTATAGAAGTTTAATTCAAAAAAATCTTAAATACAATTTAGGATTTTATAATTTATATTTATTACCATTATATTTAGGAACCTAATGAGCTATATATAAAAACAGTTGGAGAGAGAAAAGGATAATTTATTCATATTGGACTTGATTGTAAAGTTTAAGAAACTTTAATATCATACATAAGATATTTAACATGTAAGGACTAATATCAAATATTGAATCTTATTTAGACAAAATATTGATATTTAATTAGAAATAATTATATTTAAACTTTAATTGAAACCATAATTATAACTACATTAAATTTCCAAAAATGTCAAACCCTATTATAAATAGGTTCTGTGAAGCCCCAACATATACCTATAAGTATTTCATTTTGGCATGGACATACATACTTAGACATGATATATGGATTAGAATGAAATCAATTAATAAGATTATATGCCAATGAGGGAATTAAAGGAAAAAGGAGGACCAATGTGGAATTTTCCTAAAGTCAATTCATGGACCAATTGGATGAAAGCATGTGTGACCTATAGGATTAGAGCATGTGTGACCAATAAGATTAAAGCACTATGAACAATAAGATTAAAACATGTGTTTCCAATAGAATTGTAGCACATGATCCAATAGAATTGTAAAACATGGTCTAATAGGATTGTAACCTATGGTCCAATTGGATTGAAACATGTGTCTAAGACTAGAAAATTTATAAGGGAGTAGAAGAGAGGGGAAAGGGACATATATGTATAGCAGAATTTTCTTCTCTCATCTTCTCTCCATTCCATCTCCTTAATCACTCCATTTTGTATAAGGAATCAAGCTGATCCTAGGTGAAAATCAATGTAAAAGTTTGTGGTTTTTCTTCTTATCTTCATCTTTCTTGCTTTGCTCATGAAGAGCTAGAATTATAAGTTTGGATATGGGATTTAGATGTGTATTTTTGGTTTTTCTAGTTGGTAAGTCAAGCAAAGCCAAAAACGAAGGGAAGGAAAGGCATTGGAAGAACTACTTTGCTAATTTTAAGGTTTGGGACTACACTTAGTTAATTTCTATATGTGTGCATATTTTAATGTATACAAAGATTAATTTGGACACAGAATGACTGCTGGAATCATCTTTTGGTGTTACTTTGCATGGAATTGGTTGAATATGAAAAGAGAGAGTAATGGTTAGTGAATTTTTGTTTTAGGTGCTCGTTTCACTTGAACTAGCCCCATTGTTTTGATCATAACTCCACCTATAGACTTTCAAATTAGGTGATTTTAATTGTGAAACTTAAGACATATAACTAAAAATCTCTAGAAGAGACTAGGATCTAATTTTGGCCTTATGATATTGGAAATTGATATCGAAAATGATGATCGGATGCTGGCCTTATATTGGAGCAGCTTGTAATGTTTGGTGCTTATCTCATAACTTAGAAGTCCAAATGGCCTGATATTTGATGATATGAAAATTAGAGACATAGAGAACAAATGTTTAGAAGACATGATGGCCCAAGGTGAATGTTTGCTATGTGAAAATTTTGAAACAATTAGAGACCATTGTTCAATTTGCTTCTATACTGTTTTGGTTGGGCATTTTAGACCTACCTTGTGCTTAACCCAATTTGCACTATTTTGAGTTTTTAGTTTCCATTTTTTTCTGAATAATATTAGAACCATGTTGAATGTTTATTAAACTTTGTAAGCACCTAGATATAAATCAACCATGACTTACCATATATGAATTGGGTTATTAAACATTAAAACTTAAGATTGAGCATAATGCATGCTAAAGAAAATTTACATGTACATAGATGATTTGTATGCATATTTATTGCTTATATATGTGTAGTATGACTATATAAGTTCTCATACTAATTTTGTGGACATAATTAAGTACAATTTAGCATGATTTATATTTAAATAAGGTATAGGAATTTATATAATGGAATTATGTGAATGTACCTCAAGAAACATATTTTATGTTTTCAAATGAATATCTTATGATTTTTTAATATATTAATCATGAAATTGGTAAATGATTAAAGGAAAATGTTACAATGCCTGCTTCATTATCTTAGTGACAGATAGATAGGCATGCATATAGGGTTACAGTGCAGTTGCTATAGTTTTGACACCAATGGTGTATTCATTTCGAGACTATAGTGTCTCCATAGTTTGATACCTTTAGGTATCCACAGTTTGATTCCTTCAGGTATCCACAATTTGATATCTCTAGATATTCACAACTCTCGTTATCCACACCCACGGGAATATGCAAGCCTAACACAAAAAGTAAAATAAAATGTTACAAATAAGAAATATAGCATGAAAACATAAATAATTTGTATTAATGAGTATTTGCATTTTTATTGATAATTTGTATCAATGAGCATTAAATATTAATGTTTAGTTCATGAATGTGAATTTACAGTAGATGAATAACATATTGAAGCATGTTTGCATTATGTACTTTGATTACGTATGTCATCACTATTTATATGAATTTTGATGTTTATAAATGTGTGTACTTGGTGGATGATTGCTGTGAATGGTCATCCAAACTAAGTGCTTCCCTCTAAATTTTCAAGCTTTGCACAAGTGTTAATCAGTGTAGGTCTAGGTCATAGGAATGAGGTGCAAGGGTCATATGCAGGGACCAAGGCCAACAGCTCAGAGTAAAAAGTACCTTTGGAATGTGTCTTTTAGTTAAAAAGATGATTGTACATGTAATGAAGGAAGGAAATTGTATCTTTTCTTTTAGATTATCATGTTAATGTAAAGATGTATTACTACTTTTAAATGATAATATTAAGTGATGTGAAATTTTTTATACATATATGTATAGCATTAAACAGAAAGATGTATGATGAGAGTCCCTATAAATGAATAGAAATGTATTCCATGACTATTTGTATAGGAATTTGGTTGCCACGTACGTGGGTGGTTGCAGATTTCGTATGGGGGTGTTACCAATTCAAGCTCTAAGATACAAATTTACAGTTCATAATTTATTTCATTTATGTATGAATCAATTGTAGATTAAATTGATCTTAATATTTGAAAATTTATTAAAAAATTATTTTCCTTTAGTTTCTAATGGGATGAGATCCCAACATGATTTCCCAATATTAATATACTCCCAATAAAATGTATTGAATCTTTAGTTAGCAAAATGTACTTAACAAGTTTATAGACTTTGTTGAAGAAATTCATAGGATATAAAATGAAACTAAACATTATAAAATTATGTGAAACAAAAGCACCCTATTTAACGGTTCACTATAGAAAAAAAGTTTGGGCAACATTAAATATGTAAAATTTTAAAATATGGTGCTTAAAACTAATATAATGCAACGATTTTTAAAGCATGGCCTTTGATAATATTAATAGGCAATAGTAATAGTAATTTGTTGTCATATATTTAAAAAGACAACAAAATTAAAATGTTGTTGCTATAAAATTTTATATAAGAAAAAAGTAAATTTGTTGCTACTTTAAACAATAATTAAGGGTGGTAATAAGTTGTGTTTGACTCAAACCCATTTAGGCTCAAGCCCTACTTGAAATTTTGTATTTGAGTTCATGTCTGACCTGAGGCTTTTGGTATGAGCCCAAGCATAATTGAGCCTAACTAATCTAGATTAAATATATTATTTAATTTTTAAAAATACAAAATAACTTCATTTTCTAAAATGTTAAACTTTTCAATCAGATTGGACCGAATAGTTTGAGCTTAAATTGAAACCTAAAAATATTAAAAAGTCAAACACGATCTGAAATCTGATCAACTCGAGCCGACTCAAGCCAAATTAGACTAGAATGGGCAAACTTTGTCATAACTAACAACAATTAAAGTACTATTATTTTAAATTACATATCATATTATATATATATATAGTTTTATGCATATATTATACACTTTATAATATTTTAGGGAGAAAAAAGCGATATATAGGGGGGATTATAAGACTAATTATAAGGAACAAAGGATCAAGTCACGTATAAGTTTTTGAATGCCATCACTTCATCACCACCATCAATTGTTAGCCCTCTGTCAGCACTAATGGTATGCTTGTCTTCATCTCTAGTAACCCCCAGCTCATCAGTGAACAACACACCCTCAAGCTTTGCCAAGCATCTCTCGCTTCTCTTTATGATTTGATTTCATTATTTGTTCTTATATGTGTGTCATACGTAGGATTTTAGGGTTTTTTTCGACTTGTTTTCTGATCCATCTGATTGATGGAGGTTTTAACTATGCTTTTGATAAAATCAAGAGCTTTATTATTAACTTGTCAATTTTAAAAATCTCTATTATGAACTTTGAGATTCCATTTGGATCTCATAGATCTTTGCATTTTGTTGTATCTCTAATTTCAATGTTCTATCAAACTTGTACGATATCTATTAAATTCTTAACTTGATGAACTATAATAGTTCTTTGGTGCTTGTATTGTAGAAAAAAAAATCTAAGTCATTTAATTTTTAATTTAGATATAATTTTTCATGCTTATGTTATTAAAATAACATATCTTTAACAAAAAGAAGGAAAGGGAATATATTTGTCCTATAGTAACATATAACATGAAGAGTCTCTAGTACTGTAATGTCTTATGACATTTTCTATGCTCTTGAATTCTGTTTGGTTGCCATGAAAGTTGGGAAAAAGAAAAAGAAAGAAATTGGTGATACGACTTCCCTATATCTGCTTTGTTTCATCTTACGCATTGTTAAAATCAAAGATTTGGAAAGCAGCCTCATTGCTATTCTTTTCTATGAACCAAAGGCATTTTTTTGTGATTCTGAAGCTAAACTTAATGGTTATGTATCTTATCAGAGTTATGTGCATGAAAACCAACAATTAGAAAATGGTAAAGGTGATGATTGTGTAATGATGGCTCTACTAAACTCCTCTAATTTTTCTCAAATAGATGATGACGGTATTATTGGATTATCAAGTTCTTATAGTGATTCAAAACATGCTTTAAGGTAACAAATTACTCTCATTACTTATTTCTCTTTTACAACAAACCGTGTTTTTCCAATCATAATTTCATAAACTAATCCTTAGCGATATCATTACTTTACCCTTTTGAAGTATCTGATGAGTCCTTTTATTGTGTTAATTATTGTTCCTATTTCCTCAACAATCAAGATATAAATTTGAATGTAAATGTTTTATATTTGAGTTTCTAAAACTTATTTTTATCTCCAAGTTTGTGATGGCAATTTGTATGTTTAGTTGTTGTATATATTTATAATGAATGAAACAATCAGTGATCTTTTTTATAATGAAAAATCCTTATTAAAACTGAATTGACATATTTTTGTTTTATTTTTTCCTTATTGGTTAGTAAATATAGTAAGAATCCTTATAACAGTATAAGTGAGTGATTTTTATTTTGGTTAGCACAAGTAATTTTTATTTTGTTACCCTAAGTTAATCCTTGTTTTAGTGAATTAGATGTTTCATATAAGATTCATATAAGAGGTAGATGTTCCATTTGTAAAAAGAGAAGAAGAGATTAGTTTTCTGGTATTCAATTCAGAGTTAAAGGCTTACTTCTCCTAGAATAGTTATTAAATTCTAGGGGTGATTTGTAAAGACTAACTATGGTGTCTAGTTTTTTACAACTAGATTTGAATTCCATAAGATGCCATTATGAAGTTGGTAATCTTTGTATGATTTAATTTTGAGTCTTTCTTTATTGAATTAATAAAGAAATGTGCATATATATTGTTTTTTGCTTAGCTCTTATTTTTAGAATAAGTTGTGTTCCTTTTCCATTTTCCAATTAATGTAGAAAGATATCCTTTATTTTTCCTGCATTAGTTTGGTAATAGATTATCGATTTAACTATGGCTACATGTAATGGAAGGTCATATAGAGAATTTCCCAATGATTGAAAACATGATGAATTGATTTTGCAATTTTTGGAGAAGTTGGAAGGCCCTAAGGCTTATGTTTAAGGTGTTCCAAACCCAAACTGACAAAATATGGTTAGCTAGGAACCTATGTTTGATAGTGAAAATGTGATATGCGGAAAAAAAAACCAAGTTAAATGGGCTAATAATAACTAACAAATGGGGAAGTATAATCTGCAAACTACATGAGGTTGTCATAAAAAAAAGTTCTCTAGATGTAATGGAAGAGGTCATCATGCATATTACTTTCCTAGGAATGGCTTTTATATGGAAAAGAAAGAAAAGAAAATTTGCTGAAGAATGTATTTGTGAGAATGAAATTTGGGATGAGCTAGCCGGAGACTTCAATTGAATGATTGAATGATAAATCTCTTAATATAATGAGGATGACTCTACAAATTATCCGAGTGAAAGATGTTAGAGAAGTATTCTAAAGGCAATCACCTTTAGCACTTATTGTACAAATCTTTTTTATTAATAAAAAGGCTTTTTTGTTAATTTGATGTTCATGTTCTTTATAAATTGATAGTGATCTTAAATCGAATTAATGAAGTCCTTGATACATTGCATAACATGAAGGAAATCATGATGAGATCATGATAATGAGGTTCCTATCATGTGTAATTATGTTAGTATCTAAATTATCCTTAGTTATAGGATTAATGAGACGAGACATTAATCCGAACAGACTAGCACATATTATACTCCTTGATTAGATCAAGCAGTAAGTTGTAAGCATGAGATGTTTAGAGTTAAAATGTGGATGCTTGCTAAGAGTAGTAAGTACATTAGATGACCTGGCATGAGACAATCATATGGATAACTATTTTAGTGCCAATGATAGTCTCATCATAGAAATGGTGCAAATATCCTTAGACTTGAGATGCTCAAGGATATCTTAGATACTAATCCTATACTTTGACTCCATTTTTCGTTGCCTCTTAAAAGTTGCTCATAGGTTAGTGATTGGGTACAGCTTGAGGTATTCGAAGGTAATTAAGTAGCCAATAAAGAATTCACCACTCCTGATAGAAGGAGATGATACTCACAGTCTCTTGTCACGGTCATTACCCAGAAATCTCTGGACAGAGTGGAAATGTCATGAAGATAGTCTTCAATGACATATCCAATTGAGTAATGAGACTCGGGGACAAGAACTAACATCACTTGGACTAGATGTGATGTAGTCAGTCTAGTGGGAGTTGACACTTTAACCATACTCTGAACCAAGTGGGATATAGATGGTGAAAGGATGAATTACATAGGAACATTGTCTATGGAAGGGTTTGTAGTCAAACCACTGACTTTCCGATTAATTGGGGTCATGATGGTTATTAGATACCGCTCATGATTTATTTGAAGTAAGTGTTAATTCAAGTAGCCAACATAACTACGAACCTAATGGTTCACACGCACTGAAGATGTGAATAATGAGTAAAATGGTTGTGGATGGGGATCTAAGATATGAGATATGCATAACTAAGCTACACAAGTGTCATAGTTTAGGGTCATTTGATTGTGAATCAAATGACACATGTAAATCTTGATTATTAGATAATATGACAAAATTATCCTTTAATTAGCAAGATGATAAATTTTGAATAATTAATAAATAATTTGAATCATTAATAAATAAAAAAGAGGTATCCTCTCACACGAGTTACTTTATGGGAGTCACCATATTAGGCATATAGATCATATTATAATAGAAAGAAGGGAATTATAATGACGGAGGACCATCAAGCCCAACAATTTCTACTATGAAGGAGCCCTTCCAAGCCCACAATGAAGCTACAGGTTTTGCTTCAGCCTTTTGGCCTTTACAAAGCTTGTATTTTTGAAGCCCAAGTCAGCTCACAAGCATTATGAACCTTGATCAATGTAGCATCATTGACCAGCCCTTAAATTAACATGTTGAAGCCTAAGATAGAGCCCAAGACGTTTTGGAGGTTCAGTATAAGTACTTGATAAATTTTTATTTTGTTATGTGATGAATAAGAGCTTTTAAAGCTCATTAGTTTCCTTATTATTTCTATTTCAGTTTCCTTTTTAATTTCTACAACTTATGGTAGTTTTATGGACAATTATAGGATGTTTTATTTGTATTTATAATGCATTAGTTGCTGGAGGGAAGCCAAAAGGGTTGAGAAACCGGATTGTAGTTATCCTAGTCTAAAACTTTCCTATTTAAACAACTAGCCTTCTTTATTTGTAAGGCATATTATGATGAATGAAAATTGAGAGAATTTGCTTTGCAATTCTTAAGGGTTTGAATGTTTTCCTAAAACATATCATAG
>JAOQMP010000008.1:30258383-30273547 GCA_027563575.1 Erythroxylum pedicellare
AATTCCAGCTTTCCATTCCCATAATTCCAGCTTTCCATTTCCAGAATGTCCTATGCAAAAAAAAATCATATCTTTTTTTCTACTCATCAGCTCGAGAAACTTCCTTCATCAATGTTGTAGTTCACTTCTTGAACTTCAATTTAGCCTTAAGAACCACCCGAAAATACCCAGTCGTTTCCCCAAAAATGCACTTTGAAATCGTTTAACTACTGAACCCGCAGTTTCAGCTCTTTCCTAATCCAAAACTTATCTATCAAGAAAATTCATAACTTTTTTCTAGACATCAGGTTGTCATGATTCATTTACCAAAGTTGTAGCCCATATCTTATTCTACAATTTTGCTTCAAGAATCACCTCCAAATTTCAAGTCATTTATCCGAAATTTGCCTTACAATCTGCATGTTCATTTGTACTTGAAAATTGCCAATTTTTACAAAACTTCAACCATTATACCTAAGCACCATAACCATTACTTCCAACTCCCTTAGACCGCCACACTCTATCATATAATTTTATGTAAAAAGATCTATGAGAAAGATAATGAAGAAATATATATATATATATATTTGCAAATTTGATAACAATTAAGATAATGTTTTAAAGGTTAACTTTTCCCAAACTAAAATTGCAATTTCTGGCCTAGCATAATTCAAAAGTTAGAAAGTTGTGTATGATTAATTAGTAGACAAATCTTCAAATAATAACGTTAAAAGTCTGGTCGTCTTGGCACTAATCACAAATTTGCTATCCCTAAATTGCTGGATCCGTTTTTAGTTATATAGCAAATGGTGAAATGGAACTGTTAGCAACAATGATATCGTAGCTGTTTAGAAAATAGCAGTTAATCTACTTTCATCGCGCTCTGAGAAAAAAAGGAAGAGAGAGAGAGATAAATCAAATTTACATGATATTTACAGTATAAAGTATATAGCGCAGGGGCGCATGCGAAAGACAATACAAAGAGATCGATGTCATCGTCATAAGTGCTTCCTGGAAACTTCCGGCTGGGAATATCGTGCAAACCAAGCATAAAATAATTGATTGATCTTACATCTGCCATGGCCCATATGCTCATAATCAGTAAAACCAACCTATACGTCCTTACTACGTAAGAATTTATAGGCTTCACCTACAATTTTTGCTTCCATCAGCCAGTAGCCAACTTTTATTATAACAATCCAAATTGTAAGCCATCGAATCTAAAACTGAATACAATCCAAAGTGTAAAGCTGGTTCGCTGATTCGATCGGATCGGAAATAGTCAAGATCAATCTTAAAGACAGTTTGAAAAAGTCGCCTTCTCTGAAGTTTCTTCCTGCTGGAAATTGTAGCAAGGTAAGCATCTTCTTCAACTTTCTGACAAGTCATTAGTCTGCGTTGATGATCAGAGTAGAAGAATATATTATGTGAAGTTACTTTGCTACTTTTTTGACATTTGACAGTATGTCCATCTTGCTACGGCATCTTTAGTTCTCACTTTTTGCCCCGGTCTTCTATTGTTGGTCTAGAAGCTAAGGGACGCGTCAGATTATCACCGCGATATGGTTAATACGGATAATATTCTGTTCACTAAACATATAAAAACATGGATATGTTAATGACAAAAACCTGGATGATGTGCGGAAGAAAAGTGCAGAGTCTCAAAAGAAAGCGTGTAATTGGAATTGATGCTGTCGGATGTCTTGCCTTAATAATTTGGTATTTTAACCAGAAAGGATTAACTACCACCAAAAGAATAGAAGAATAACTAGAGGAAAAAAAACATTTCTGGCATATCATCCGATTTATAAGTTAAGAATAAACATGGTGCATGGAGGAAATATGTAAAACCTTCCAATCCACTCAATTTTTTGTTTATAATCTTTTGGTGCTCTAGAGTTTGGCCATTGTTGTTGCACTAATCAAACTGACAAATATGATAAACTTTGTAATCAATAGATCTTGTCAGCGTCGTTCATCTCCAACAATCCTAAATACCCTTATAAGGTATTTTTGCTTTCAGAATTTGAAGAATTTTCTTCCAAAAAGAAATCAAGTGATACATCTCGGACCACTACAGTTAAAGCCAGTAAACTATAAGAGTTTAATTACAAAAACATAGCTAACAAAACCGTATCAGAAACTTCTGCAACTATTTATGTTTCATTATAAGGCTAGAAAGCTTAGGATTACTCCTAGTTCCGATTCCTTGCCAATCTATAGGTGATCCTTTCACCCTATCCCTTAAAATCAAGTTCAGAATGTTAAGGCTTATAGAATAGAATTGGTAGTAACTAGGGCCAAGCTTGAGCCTGCTGCCTCAAACTTAACCCAAAAATATTTTATTATATCTAGGTCTAATCCAATTAGGCTTGGACAACTTGAAGGTCAACTAAACCCAAACCAAATTTAATTATTTTTTAATTTAAATTTTTTTAAAAACGTCGTTATACTTAAAACAACATTATTTTTACTTGATATATTCAAGTTTTAGGCCTAGCAGCTTAAACTCGAGTCTGAGCATGACTTAAACCTACAAAATTTTTAATAACATGTTCAATCATAGCTTAAATATTGGTCTACTTGAGACAAGCTTGATGATTTCGAGATGGGTCAGGCTGGGCTTGGGTATAAATGTCATCCTTATAAGAGAGTGATGGCTTAGCTGATTTCCTTTAAACACCCTTTAATTTCATTTCTTCCAAATCCAATAAATGGTATAAGTAAACATAATGGATATGACATATAATTCTTGCTACTATGGCCCCTAACGGTTCATATCAATATCACATTATTGCGCCATTAATTGAGTTGTATAGGAGGTTGAATATATCGAGCATTTGTCTTGAAATTATAATTGTGTAATTGCAATTGAAAAGTAAGTGATCAATGGATTCATCTTCTTATTAGCAAAGCGCATAAATAGGGCCTAAATTAATCATTTTGCTCAGTTTGTCCTTGGTTCTTAGTTTTCTTTAGATAGCTAAACAAGTTATAAAAGAGGTCTTGAGAATATTATTATTTTTGCAAACCAATGCATTCCAAGGGACTGGTGTTAGTGGGGTTTTGAGAAGTTAGAGGCAGGAGTTGTCAGTAAGACATTAGGCTATGTCTTGTTCAGTTCTTGTTTTGTTATACACATCCTCTTCCTATTGATTTGGTTTATAGGAAGGCATACAACCATGGACAGCTAAGAAACCTCTTGAATAGCGATCATTCCATACCTAATTATTCCCTTATATGACTAGATTGACTCTTGCATTTTCAACTATGCTATTCCTTAGATTGTAAAGATTTTCCATTAGTTGTAGAGGGCTAAAATAATGCCATTTATCTTCCAAAACTAAGAGAGCTCACCATTTCTAATTTTGGTTTTGCAGTTATCCCTCAACTTGTTTCTTGAATAAAAATATGTTTTAATGTCCAAGATATGGATTGTTTAGTTTTGATTTTCTATAAGCATTAGCCTTTGAAGAATGTTGAATTGATCCACTTTACCCAAAGAGACTCCTTATCAACCAGAAGCTTCCATAATCTTTTTTCTAATATAATTTATTCACAACTTTAATAGGTGTTATGCCCAAACCACCCTCTAACTTGGGATAACAAACATCACCCACTTCATATTAGATTAAGAATATTTCCCTTCCATAGCATTCTATAAAAGCATCCCATCATTTTTTATGCTTTTGGTTATGTTGCTTAATAAATGTAGATAAGCAAACCAATAAATATGTAGGTTGATAAGGATGGTTATAATGAGTTAGACCCTTCTTGCAAAAGATAAACATCTGTGTTACCAATTGGATAATCTTTTATGGATGAAGTCCAAGAGTCGATGGCAATTTATGAAACTCAATCATTTAGTAGAGTTATTCCTAGATACTTAAAAGGGAGATTTTTTGCTTGAAGCATATTATAAGAACCAATTTCCCATTGGCCAAAGGAGAACTTGTAGAGATAAAAAATGAACTATTACTCAAATTGATGTCTAGCCTTGACATGAGCTTAAAGTTAGATAAAGCAAAGAGGCTAGGACAAATACATAAACTAACATCAAATCATCTGCAAATGATAGTAAAGAGATTCTTAACTTGTCATATTTTCTATGAAATCTAAACTGGTCTATTTTTGGCAACATTATTGATAATTAGCCTAATCAAGGCATTAATATAAATGGTAAAGAGATAGGGAAAAGAAGATCCCTTTACTCAAAGCCTTTGTTAACCTTTATATGGTTTAATAGGTTTTCCATTGATATGGATATTACAGATGTGATTTGAGATACATCAACTTATTCAATTGATAAATTTATCAAGATATCCCCAAGCATTGAGAATATTGAGAATAAAAGACTAATAGGTGGTGTCAAATACATTATAGATGTCTACTTTCATAGCATAACTCATTATACCTCTCTTCTTTTGATCATTTTTAAAAGATCTTGAGCAAGTAATAGATGAAGTATTAACTAAGGCGCTCCTTTCCATCCATTATATTAAATATCTAGGTCTTGCAAAAAAAATTTGAAATATAACATTATAAGTAAAAAATGGGAGAGGTTCCTTATATAAGGCAAAAATTAAAATTAAACTACTATATTAGATATTTAGATATGATTTTTGTTGAATTAGACATAAGTTAACAGTACATTATTTAACTAATTAGTTTTTTTTAATTCTTTAACTAATTAGGTTTTTTTACATATCCATTTAACAAGTTTAAGTGATAAAAGAACATATTTTTCTTCTAATTCTCATTCTTGCTCAACAAGTTGGTATTTAAAGTTTAAAGAAGAATTTTGCACTAAAAAATGTTTAAAGAGAAACAATTTGGTAGTTTAAGTTTAGGTTGTACATGAATTTAAATATTACAAACCAAATAAGAGGAATCAAATAAAAATATTTAGAATAGGATTATGTTGTTAACATTTTTTATCAGAATCGTATCAAATTGTACCAATGATTTTAATTTGGTATAATTCTAGATAATTTTTAATACTCAAACTGAGAACTGAATTTAAATTATACCAAATTGTATGGAATTTAATTAGATCAAAAGAATCAAATCTAATGTACTTTAATTTTATAATATTTAATTCAAATTTTAATATTTTACTAAGTAAGTTCATATCTTAAATCTGACATTTTCCTACCTAATTTCATTTTAATTAAAATTGTTAATTTATGATCTTTTGTAGCTAAAATATGGATGAATTAGGATTCTTAATATCCACCTAAAAGTTATCTAATTTTTTATAATCTATTTCTAGTTTGTACTTTCCTAAGATTTTAAAATTTTAAAGGAATTAGAAATTGGTGAAAGTAGTAAAGAGAATTTCTTCTTTCAAATGGGTAATTGTATCATGCCAAGTTAAAATTGGCCCAGCCCTATATGTTAGAAAAAGAAGAAAGATTGTAGATATAAATAAGGATTGTAAGTTGAACTTTAATGATGAAACTAAAAAGGACTAAAGAAGGAAGATTATAATAGCTCATATAGAGATGGGTGTCGATCCCTTGTTTAAAAAGACAGAAGAGATAAAAGGGTACATAAGGCTATAGAAAATGAGTACTAGTAATTTCTAACTAACTGTTTTAGGTATATGATTCTCTTAAGTCCATAATGGAGTTTTTATTATGTCAATATAACATTTGATAAATATTACGGTTCCATTATTAGGATGAATGTTGATACTTTTTATAAAGGTGGTATCAAAAATTAAGTATAAGATGAAAGGTTAAATACATTAATTCTTATGGTAAAAAAGATGCAAATAAGTTATAAGGACAACTCTTTGCTTGTTTACTTTAACTTTCTCTAGGTACTTTACTGCTTTGCCCTTCTTCTTTACTACTTTCTTTCTTCTTGTGGAAAGTCCCCATGCTAGGAGTTTAGTTCCCTTCCAGACTAGGTCCCCCTAATGGAAGTAATCTTGAGAGGGGGTCACTCTCCAACCGATACTCTTTAATAGAAGTCCTCGGAAGATTCTTGCTTACCTAGGATCTCTCTAATAGACAAGGGAGAAGTGAAAGGATTGGTATGGAAGATTTTCCTACTCTTAAAAATGCGATGAGCTTAGTGGCTAGAGTGAGATATTAGTCTGGAAGTGAAGGCAATATGCTAGACTAGCTCAATGCTCCTTCTTATAAGGCTTAGCATGACAAATTTATAGCTTCCCCTTAAAAGAATAAACTCACTCATTTCAAAGGAGTTATGATGGATGGTGTTCATATGCCTCACGTAAAACTTCTCAACGTAGGTGTTACATCTTAGTCCTTAGCCATAATAGGATATTTCCCAGGAAAATGACCATCTTTCCTTAGGATAAGTATGGGCTATGGCTAAATGGGGTAAGAAGGGATTAGAAAAAACTATGTTACCTTCATTTTTAAGCTTAAAGGATGCTTGCCTAGGGGATATATTGAAGCAAAATCCTTAGCACAATGGAGTCCAACCAATGTTCCTTCAAATATGGGACTTGGAATAGAGTTTAATAGGGGGTAACATCGAAGCTAATCCCTTATGGATGAACTTCCAAAAGGTCCCTCTAAAGTACTAGATAATGGAAGAACTTAGCTTCTTAGCCAACTCAATTGGCAAACCTCTAAGCTTAGATTGATAAACTACTTACATGGAAAGAATCTACTTTACCAAAATTTGTGTTGATGTAAGCAATAATTTTATTTATGAAACAGAGTAACAATTGAGAACTTATAAAAGATGAGATACATCTTACCTAACTCTGAATAAATAAATTTTTAGTAGTGGTGAGAAAGGATAGTATCGATAGAAAGTGTATGACTAGCTTTTATAATTAACAAATTAATGTATAAGATTGGGGTGCTTGGTTGAATTCAATTGATGTAATAGAATAAAACTAAAATATGGAAGACAATTTAAATCAAATAATATAAAATTGCATAGATTAATTAACGGGTTTTAAATCAGGTTCGGGGATCAATCTTAACCTTCACATGAATGTTTATAATCAATTTTCGTGTTGTTCTTATGCCTCTCTTTGAAATTACTAACCATATATTAACAACAAGCTCTATTAATCCAAGTTTTCCCTTAGGTTGTATCCAATTAAAATAACTTTTTTAATTAGGTCTAGCCATTAAATAACCAAGAATAAGCTCTCCAGATTTAGTATGATAGTTGCATCATAGAATAGGAAATAAGTTAATCTAAGTAGCAATCACATAAGCTCAGGTCATTTAACATATGTTATATTATCCCTAATGATGCGCGACCGTTAGTTGACCATATATAAATCAAACTTGCAACAATTATAGATTACAATATGAATTTTAGGAATGAATCCATACATGTAAAATCTAGCAACCTATCTAAATCATTCATACATAAATTCAGAAGTTTTGACACATAATAACATAGTCAATTCTAAAAGAGAGTTAAGAACAATATCAATAAGATTGATCAATGCCCAAACATGTTCATCAATCTCGACATCCCCTTTAAATTGCAAAGAAGAAGATTACTAACTTATAACTCTCAAAAGGGGAGGGAATCTGCCTCCTTTTATGTCTCATCTATAAATACCCTATTTTGCCTTTTAATTACACTTTTATAATGCAAAATTAGGGTTAAATGGTTATACACAGTCAGTTACATAGGCATATAAGTGATTGTGTATGTTAATTTGGTAGAAATCATGGAGTTACAAGTTTTTAGTAAGCTATATGGCCAAGATACAAAATTGCATGTCTCACTTACACAGCTGTGTAAGTCTCCATATAGGTATGTAGGTCATAGGGGTGGTTGAAATAGTGTCTTTGAGTTCATATATGTTTCTAATAAGTTATAGATTCCTATATACTGTCGTGTAAGTCATAGTTACTCCAGCTCTTCCATTCATTGCCCCGTCTTCACCCTAACGTGTCTCTTTCTTACTTCAAGAAGGCAAATAAGATATTAAAAAATTGATATAAAAACACCAAGGATGTGAATTTAGTTCTTTTTGGTTCTTTTTCATCTAACTTGTACCCAAACAAATAATCAATAAGCATTAGCGAATAAATATATAATCAATGAAGCACTTGTCACCTACCACTAGTTATGAAACAAAGTTGAGTTTGGAAGCTAACTAGAAGAGCTTTCACTATAAGGAGCTATGTTGAACTTATGGAAATTAGGTACTATGCTCAGCTGATCCCAACTCCTCTATAAAGTCTTATTCTTAAGAGCAAGTAGCACAAGAAGTTCTTAATGTTTAAAATGTTCCTAAACTTTAAGAGAAGCAATGAATACCTAGTATAATAGAATCTCCTTTACTATTTACAACCCCATGTGTCCTAGAGGGAACTGAATTAGAAAATGAAAACTATAATCTTCCTAATGAGGCAGACAGTGAAGAGTAAAGAGTTTCTAATGTCATAAAAGAATTATAATAACATTGAAGATTTGGGGATTATCTCTACACTAAGGAGAAGATTTGAGAGGAAAAAAGGGAAAAATGAATTAGAGGATCTCAACCTCTAATCTGATCCCTACTTGTCCTATAACATTTTTTATAAGGAATGTAAAAGGGATGAATGACCCTCTTAAAATGTAATCAATTAGAGATGTCCTTTTAGAAAAGAAGCCATTGACTTTAGGCTTACTTGAGACTAAAATAAAGGTACCTCACCTCCATAATTACCTTGATCTTTTAGGTACTGAATTGAAGATTCTTTATAATCATACTTACCATTACAATGGAAGAGTTTTGCTTACTTAAAACTCAAACAAGGTGATTATTTAGATAACTTGTGCTTTAAGCCTGGTAATCAACCTATCTTGTAGTTTGGAATGTACCTCCTTTCCTTTTGATATTTCTATCATTTATGCATCCAACTTTGCCTTTCAAAGAACTGAATTTGTGGGAGGAAATAAAATCCATTAACAATGTTATAATTAAACTATAGATGTTAGTTGGAGATTTCAATTGCATCCGATTGCCTCAGTAGGTTGAAGGTTATGAAATTATGCAAAGAGGAATATAGAGGGAACTAAGGGAAGTCATACACCATATTGGTATGGTAGACTTGAGATATAGAAGTGATTGATTCATTTGGCACAATAGGCAATAAGGTACATCAGTTAAAAGGAAAAAAAAACTTGACAGGGTAATGGTAAATGTTGTGCCCAAAAAGTTAAAAAGACCTAGGATATCCTACTCACAAGTATATGAGGTAGTTGTAGTTAATAACTCAAGGTCATCTCCCACAGAGGTGAAATTGGTTCACTTAAATTAATTTTAAACAAAAACAAAAATAAATGCAATCCTAAACACTCTATCTCGATTGTTGAGTGAAAGCTTTAAAGAAAATTGCAACTTAGTCTGAAAAGTAAACTGAATCGATCGAAAGCAAAAACGAGTAGAAATTAAAGTGGAAAACTCTTGAAAATTAATTTCACTAATTTAATCTCCTATGCATAATTAAGGGAAATAATTAGATAGTTGTCTTACTAAAATTAATAGTTTGGCCCTAAGATCAACTCGAATAATTAAGTAATCTAACTTTCATATTCGACAAGTTATAACCCTAGTTAATAATAGAAACCCGACTACTAATTATCACTTAGGTTAATATATTTATAATTCTTAACCTAAGCGTCTATAGTTTCCCGTTCCATATTAAACTTCTCCTCTCAGTCCTTCATTTACCACTAAAATGATGTAAAGTTTGATCATGCTATTTCACCCATTCAGTTCAGAAACTATAGCAAACATAAGATAATAACACAATCCCTCAATCATACTTATTTGACTAAAATAGCTACATTAATCCTCAATCATGTGTATTCTTTCTTCTCTTCACAGAAGCTCTATTTCTCCACCTCCCACTCTATCTCTCTTTTTATCCCAGTCGAATGAGTGTGTTTGTAATGTGTGGAGTGAAGAGTGAATGATAGATTATGCTGCCACCTCCTCTCTAGCTTTCTATTTGTAGTTTCATTTTAAGTCTAGGTTTTCAAGTTGTCCCACATGAAACGTAATAAGTTGCTAAATTCAAGGAAAAAAACATGTCACGAGGGTGACTTTGTTTGTCATCCTATGAGGGTTGGTCACCACCATAACTTAATGGTGGTGACAAGTTAATCACCACCGTGACAAGTTTTGTCAGGTTATGAGACCTTTAGTCACCACTTTTCTTTGTTTTTCTTTTTTTCATGCAAATTATTTACTTGAACTTTCATTTTTCATGCAATAATTTACAAAATAATTCGATTAACATGCATGCAATATTCACACCATTTTTACTCAATTCATCTCTTATTTGGATCAAAATGTAAGAATTTGTAACCAAAATAAAGATATTAAGGCAATTAAAAGCAATAGAAACTAGACATAACAATTCTCCCATACTTAAAATATGCTTGTCCTCAAGCAAAATAAAGAACACTAGACTATAAAAACAAACAATGGAAATAACAATTTTCCTAAATAATAGTCAAAGATATCAACGATCATTTCAATAAACACAACTAAAGAACTTGAAACTCATAATACTCCATAAATAAGCTATTATTTGCATATTTAGCCAAAATCAACAAGTACTTCAATTCAAAGAACCATCAACAAGTGTGATAGCCACTCTCCATCCTCTCAAGTATAATGATGGGATATGTATTCACTTATCATTCATTTCATGTAAGGCATCTATCATAAGCTTGCTTACCAATCTAATCTCTGCCACTCATATGAAACACAAACATCAATCCGAAGGTCTTTATTTCGATTGTAATAGGGTTGGGCTAAGGGTAAGAAAAAGGAAAATTGCAGTTTAAAATCACAACATAAACTAAGCATTTAAAATAATACAAAAGAACCATAAAACACTAAATTCTTTCCTCTCATTCGATAAAATTAGCACTCCCCTTTTTTTGCTACTTCTCTCCTCTTCTTTTCATTTTTTGGTCATCTTCTATTCCTTTCTTTTCTTTCCTTTTTCTCTTTTCTTTATTTTTCTTCTTGATTTTTCTCTTTTTTCTATATTTTCATTTGATTATTTAGAACAAGATCAAGTTTAGAAGAGAAAAAAAGTAGATGAGAGATACACATTATTACAACCCTACCCATTCGTAACTCAAAAGTCAACTATATGTTATGATTCCCCCACACTTGTTCAAACAATTATTCCCTAAACCCAATCATACGCATTCAAATGCTCAACTTGCCTTATAGTAGGTTCAAGGAAGAGGATAAATAATATGGTCAGGGCTTATATTTTGGGTTTAAAGAAAGAAAGGTTTTATGTTAAGCTCAAAGGGGTTCACTAAAGGTCACATAATGGTGGCTTTTTAAGTAAAAGGGGTTAATCCTAAATGTCTTCATCATTTCAATATTTTCATAAGATTATGTTATCTCAATTAGTATTTGCAAGCAAGTTATAGAGTTCCTCAACCATGAAAGAACACTCTCAACAAAGAATACTTGAATTTGGTGTAAATATTTCAAATTACTCAAAATTCTTACCAAAGAAAAGTGTTATTCATCTATCAAAACAAGCTAATCTCCTTTTAATTGAAATCCAAGTTAATCAGTCTAAGCATGCTAGTATACTCATTCACTCATATTTTGCATTTCTAATCCCGATTGAGTTCATTTAATGATCATGCATCTCTAAACATTAAACAGGAATACAAACACCAAAACACAAATAATAATTTTTTATACTCCCCCTACACTTGAACACCACACTATTCCTAATGTGATATAAAAAAGTGAAAGAGCGGTCTAAGATAAAAGAAAAAAATTAACACAAACAAGGACAAGCATTTAAACTAAAAGAAATTAAACTAACAAGCAACAAAGAAAGGGACAGAAATACGATACGAATGTGATGGTATTCATTTCGTTGATTTGGTGTGTGGAACATGGTGTACTGCATCGAGGAATGAAGAACTGTAGCAAGGAAATCAGATAGAAGAGACGGAACAGTAGGCCTATGCACATAAAGAAAGCAAATTAAGTTGAGTTTCACTAAAAAGAAATAACAACAACTAATTGAAAAGAAAAAAAAATTATATGGGTTGCCTCCCATTTAGCCCTTTTTTAATTTCTTTTAGCTAGACACCTTAACCGTTATGCCCAAGGTGGATCACTTAAAATGATTGAGTCCACTTTTTTCTTCCCTTCCTTGGGACCTTTCCTCAAGAATTCACTAACCTCTCTCATAGTTGCATTTACCAGCAGTTGGTAGCATTCATTACTCTTTTTAACCAAGTCTAACTTGTTTTCTTCTTCCTACAAAGGGAAATCAAAATAAACAACATTAACTTGATCAACAAAAGAACAGTCTTCAAAAACAATAGTAATAGGAATAAGTTCAACATTAAAGGTTGAAAATTCTACTGTTTTTCCTAAAACAATTATGCTCATCTTTCTGTTCTTCACATCAATCAAGGTATTAATAGTAGCCATAAAAGGCCTCCCTAGGAGTATGGTGTGCTCCCTCCCTTGCTGTTTAACCTCCCCTATGTCTAAGACCATAAAGTCTACAAGAACAATCAATCCGCTAACTTTACCACACATCTTCCATTATTCCTTTCACATAACGAATTGACCTATCAACTAATTGTAGGCACATATTGGTTGGTCTTAACTGTTCTAGATCCAATTTCTTATAAATAGATTAAGGCATAAGGTTTATACTCGCCCCAAGGTCAAGCATACACTTAACCTCATTACCATTACCCATTGACACTTGCACAAGAAAACTCCCTGGATCCTTCAATTTGGGGGGTAATTTCTTCTATAGCACTGCACTTGCATCCTCCAAAACTATCACCTTTTTGTTTAGCTCGAACTTATATTTTTTGGTGCTTAGTTCATTAATGAACTTTAGATAAGCTGGAATGTTTATGATCACACCTAACAAAGGCAAGTTAATATTAACTTTGGAAAACATGTTATAAAGATAAAAAAATTGCTTATCTTGTTTTGAATCCTTAAGGTAACTAGGATATGGGATCGGTGGCCTATAAGGATTAGTGCCCTTATGCAATCTTGGTCCTTCATAGCAATCGATTGCATGCACTAGTTTTTCACCTTTCTAAACCTAATTTGAAGGGTTGTCATGCCCATTGCTTCCTCCATTCTGCTTACCTTCTTCGTTGGGAAGGCTCTCCTCCTCTTGATTAGTTACACTAGGCAAATTAGAAGGGATCTCAACATGTTTATCGATTACCTTAACACTTCTCATAATAGTGACTACTTGGGCTTGCTTAGGTTAACTGGGCAACTTACCTTTTTGATTGTTGTGCATTTAAGCCATGAGTTGCCTTACTTGGATCTCAATCCTCTTTACAAATGCCTCCAAAGAATCGAACCTCTTGTTGTTCATTTCTTGATTTTGAGTTATGGCCTAAATAAACACATTTAGGTTTTCCTCCAAAGAAGGGTTGCTTGGTGGGTTTTGAAGTGAGGATTGCCCTTGGTAATAATTTGGCCTCTGAAATTTTGGTATTATGGTTGGGATTATACTAGTGGATTATTGTCTTCCATGAATAATTAGGGTGGTTTTTCCAACCAGGGTGGTTCTAGGTATTTAAGTACAGATCATTTCACTCCCTTGGTTGAAAACCATTGAGTGAGTTCACCTATCCTTCCCCATTTGCAAAAAGGTCACAAGAATATGAACAAACATTAGCTCCATGACCACAAGTTTCACATATACCACATACCTCTTGATTTGGAATGTTTTGGGGTAGTCTTATAGTCAACATCTTTACATGCCTTGATAACTCAGCTAACTACATAACTAGTTCTTAATTTGAGCTCACTTCATGAACTCTAGCCCTTCTTCCCCTCATGCTCTTTTGTTGAGGATTAGACCTTAACATTTCAAATATCTCATACGTTTCTTTAGTTATCTTCTCTCCCACAACTCCTCTTGCTGCATTGTTCATCGTATACTAATATTGTTGTGTCAATTCATCATAAAAGAACAAGTTCTGCATAGAGAGTGAAAAATGATGGTGTGGACACTGAAAGAGCAGGAATTTGAAGCATTCCTATGCCTCATGAAATGGCTCTCCCTCCATCTAAGTGAAGTTAGCAATATTTGCCTACAACTTATAAGTCTTCTGGTGGGAATAGAACTTTCCCATTAACTTATTATACACCTTTTCCCATGTAATCAATGAACCTGGTGGAAGGTTCATCAGCCATGCCTTTACCTAATCCTTCAATATGTATAGGAAGCACCTCATCCTAAGTTGATCTTCATCTAGGCCATCCAACAGGAATGTTTGGAGAGTAGTATAGAATTCCTAAATGAAGTTTAAAGGGTCTTTATTGGGAATCCTATTGAATAATGGCAGCATGTTGTAGTGGATACTCTTTAATTCATAGTTCTTAGCTACCTCCTCCAATTGTATACATGAAGTGGTAATACCGATTACTAGTCTGGCCTACTCCTTCATCACTAACTATCTTTCACCCATCTCTTAATCTTCCGGTTTGGGTCTCTCAAGATTATTTTCAACGTCATTTGGAGGTACTCTTATCCAATGTACATTGTCAGTAAAGGAAGTAAGTTCACCTTCCTAAGACGTCCTTCCTTACATAAACTAAATAAAAAAAGTGAATTAAGATGAAAATTACTAAAAGAACTTAATGAAATAAAACGACAGAAATGTTTGCATGAATAGACAAAACAATCAAAATCACTTTAGCAAACAAAACAATCAAAATCAATTTAAGTTTAAAATATTAAACACCTCCTTGGCAATGGCTCTAAAAACTTATTGTTCCCAAAAAGTTCTAAAAAGACCTAGGCTATCCTACTCGCAAGTATACGAGATAGTTGTAGTTAATAACCTAGGGTCATCTCCTATAGAGGTGAAATTGGTTCACTTTGTTGGATCAGAAAACGAAAGCACGCTATATTTGGAGAACCGATAGATTTCAAAACTTTTTAAAAATCATATTTGTAGCGGAAGCAATATATCCAAATCATCATGCCAATCCATACATGATATGATATAAGGATATTAATAAACATAAACAAGATGAAGAGTATTATCGACTCCTTTGCTACAGCTTTAATTCCTCGCTGCGTTATCCTCTCCATCTTCTTGTATCCAAAACTTTGTTTTTGAATCTTTTCCTTTATCAATCTATCTTCTCCTTGTTGTTGTATCCTCAACCAATTTGATTTACCTCTTGTTCT
>JAOQMP010000008.1:30273647-30300109 GCA_027563575.1 Erythroxylum pedicellare
CTTTTAACACTTTTCTTAGACTAAATGCACATATCACTTTATCAATCACTCAATTAGAACAATAAATTCCCAATTCACTAATTATAATTCATCAAACAAAATTCAAGACATAATTAACACACAAGCACTTCATAATCATTTAAGATCTTTCATACCCCCCATATATCAGTGACTACATGTACTATTTTTACAATGTCCCTAGACCATGATTCACGTGTATATGCAAATTTGATGTATGCAAATGAAATGCACTTCATGAATTCTCATATGATGACTCAATCTAATAGTTAAATTCCTAAGTACAAGAATGGGCTACTACACTTAAGGTTACTAGCTCCTTAACAACTATGTATTAAATTCAACAATAATAAAGTTCAACAAAACAATTCAAGAACAATCCCTAATATGGATTTAGAAACCCATAATAATGTTAAAAATCATAGCAATCCAAACAAACATACAAAACAATGAAATAAACAAAAACTAGATGGAGTCTTGATATGGAAATATGGAATTATATGAAGCTCTCTTGATGTCTCCTCATGATCTTCTTTTGATTTGCGGTTGTTGCCTTTTTCTTATTTTCTTATTCTTGAATACTTTTTTAGGCTTTTAGGTTTCTTTCTAGGGTTTTTCCTATTTAAGAGTACAAAAAAACTCACGAGATGGAAAAGCTAAAATTTGATGTTTGCCACGTCTGTCATAATCGTAAGCTGCATTATGCTTCCAATTCTTCTCTTTTCTTCAATTTCCTATTTTCATACACTCACAAACACATCAAACACCCCTTAAAGATAAAAATTAAGGTCAAATTCTTGCTATAAACTACTCAAACAATTGAAACACATAAAAAACACTAAAAAAACACCATTCTAAGTCCTAAGCACATAATTATCATTTAAGAAAACATTTTAAAATACACTTAAACATGTAGAAAACATACTATAATCTACAGTTATCACTACTAAATGGGTTTTGATTATGTTTAGTTCTTTATAAGAAAAAGATTGTCATTTTGCACCTACAAAATTATGATGTACTTTTACCTAAAACTAACTCAAATAGCCATTAAAAATACAAATTAGCTATTACAATGGCTATTTTCTAGGCATGTTTAGTTAACCTATCTTTGCCATCAACTACTAGAACTCTTAACTAGACACTCAACTCTCCTTCTGTAAATTTTGAAAATCATATTAGCTAGCTAACCTAACTCTTTTGAATAATTAGTAGTTCATTGGTTAGCACATCAATTGGCTGATGGTTTAACCATTTCCTTACTATTCATTTTATCTTTTTTCATTCTTGGTTCAAAATGATCAAAATAAGGTTACAAGAAAGATTATAATAATTTATTACTTCATTCTTTCTTATTCTTTGTTCACTTAACATGAATTACTTTAAAACTCTTTTGAATTGTATTTGGTGCTTCACTTTTTAGATTTTGATCATTTGATTACTACTTTTCTTTCATTAAACTTATTTTTTTGCTAAATGAACTTACCAATATTATCAAATATAGATATATTACTAGTAACACAATTTATTATTATCAAAATTATGAATTAGAATCGCACTTGATCCAAAACATATATATACATATATATATACAATAAATTTCTACAATTTGACAAACTTTGAGTGTAGCAAAAGCTTGTAATATATGGCTTATAAACAATGCAAGAAAAAATATATAATGTCAATAAAAAAATCTACCATTGACAATTTAAAATAATATTAAAAACGTCAAAAGAAAGCAAAGTGAACTTAAGGTATAAGCATAAAAATGAGGTCCTTCATACCTTATATATATTTTTCTTTTTGTGCTTTCCTTAAGAAATTTAAATAGGAGACACTAGAATGACACTTATATACATATGTTATTTTTAAGAATTATATTATAACATTGTTGATTTAGAGAATTAGAGTAATACCATTATTGATATATAAATTTTTTCTAGAATTTCTTTATAAAAGACTGGGAATCTTGGGATGCCATGATGTGACAATTTGTATTGTAAATAAATTATACGAACATAAGCATACATGGACAAACTCAAAATCATTATTTTATAAAATGCATAAATCATTAACCTTTTTGCTAGTGTGTTTACATTTACTTATTGTTAATTTAAATTAATAGATTAGTTTTTAGAACTTTAGTATCAATAATAGTTGCTATGTGACCTATGTTTTGTTTCATAATATGTGAAATAAAAAATGTTTGACTTTAAGTCAGACAACTGACAAGTCATTTATAAAGATTGTAAGTGCAAAATCTTTTTCTTTACACCAATATGACCATCATAGGTTATTTCATGATATGATAGTTAGAACTAATTTGTACTTATAAGATTGTAATTATAAAGAACTTTATTTCTATACTTAACTTTAACCATCCTAAATTATTTTCTTTAAGCATCACAATAGAAATGTGGTTACGAAAAAAGGCAGCTAAAGATATATTAACGAAAAATAATAAGTGATACTTTGGTATTGCCTTGTGCATTGTAATCGATTTATGTGTCTATTGGTAATTAAAATTTTATCCCTTTTTTAAAGTGGATAAAGGTGTTAAAGAACATAGTTAATTGCATTGTGATATGACGCTCACTAATAGGGCTAACGATCTATATGATAAAACTTGGACCATTTTATCAAAAAATTGGTTAATCCACGAAAGTAACGTAAAATAAACAAAAGAAGTATATGAACTGACACATTCCAGAATAGAAAGGATTAGGAATGATAAGATTTTACAGTTAATCACCACTAATAAGTTAGATAAGATCTAATGGAGAACCTAAAGTAAAGGTCCCTTAAGAATAAGGATGAAGAAAATAATTTTTCCACTCTTCAAAATAATTTGTCCCTAAATCAACAGCTTCATCTACATAATTAAATAGCACTTGATGCTTAGCTACGTATACGTCTCTCTTCGTCACTCTTCCTAAAAGGCTTAAATTTAACCCCAAGTGTTTGCTCTCGAAAAAACTATTACTTGCTTAGTTACCCTAACCTTTTCACTCTTATTCAACCATTGCGAGTTGTATGATTTAGAGTGTTTCGTGGTTGGCATCTCCAACTTCTCCATTAACTCCATACTAATCACATTACTATAACTCTCTCCATCTATGGCTATATTACACACCTGATGCTTAGTGACACATTTAGCATCGAAAAGGATTTCTATTTACTTGTTTGCATTATCCTTCCCCACAGACACACTAAATGCCCTCCTAATGACCAACAACCTTCCCCCATTAGGTTTAACGATACATTTAATGCCAACTCCACTTTACTCGAGGATACATTACTTTCCATCTAAGTTTATCAACATCACTCGCTTATGAGGAAATTATATAGCTAGATTTCCTATACCCAAACATTTAAAACACTAGACATCTTGATTCCTAGTTACTAGAATGGAATCAACTTTAAATTTCACTCCACTTAGTATGTGTACTTTCAATTTAATTACTTTAGGTTTTGAATTTGGAGCTTTGTCTTCATCTCTACTCCCTGAGTTGCTTTATAATGATGAACCTACACCAAAAACACCAAAATAATTATAAGGCCTCCTTTTAACTGTTGCTCTTGCTTCAAAGCCATATGCATTACATCTTTTAATTCCATGTAATGGTGTAACTATATGAAATTAGCAATTTTTTGATTTATATTACAAATAAGTCAAGTCATTATCATCTCCTTATCTTTTTTTATTTTTTCCCCAATCTATGACAACCTCCGTCTCTTTTAGTACTCCTTTACACTCTTAGAACCATGACTTAATGTTTGCAACCTTTGGTAAAACTCCCTATGATAGCAATTTAGAACAAATTGCTTTCTCATTAGTAACTTCATCTCCTCCAAAGCTCTCAATTCCTCCTCTAGGTGAGAATTTGTTGATCACATCAATCCACCATACATTCATAATTGTACAATTGTTAGTTTAACCTTTTCTCCTCTAAGAAGCTATAACAATCAAAAACTAGCTCCACACACTTCTCCTACACTAATTATGCATTTAGATTTATTTTTCCTATAAAAGACAATAATGTCATCTTAATACTACCTATATTATTATCCACTCGTTTGTCATACCCTTTTGATAGCCTATGCCAAACTTTTCCTAACGTTGTTTCCCCATTCTTCCTTCTTTACCACCATTTAGGTTTTGCTCTCCCTAACAACGAGAGGTGGATTATGCTATTAGCTAGTTATGAAAATGTCATATTTTCCAAGTTTTCTATAAATTTATTAAGTTATTGAATAATTTACTCTGGTTAGCCTTAAATGACGTTAACAAAGCACTTTTATTCTACTCCTATTTTCCTCTTCACTAACTTTCTTTGGACATGATTATGCTTTAGGTTATGATATACCTATATGAAAAGTTAATAGTAAAACCACTCCCTTACATGTTTCTTAAAGATTTCACTCAACTCTTAATGTAAGCTCCTAACTGTAAACTAAATAATTTAAACAAGAAATCCCCCTTGTTAAATACTCCTTAAAAAGTAAATTTAGGCAATACAAAATAAGAAATTGAGTTCAAAAAACCCAATTAGACTAAATAACAAGAAGAATAATTTGACAAGAATGAAATGATGACAATAAGAGTGAGAACACTGGATAAATATAATAACTTTAATACTAGGATTTCTTGTCCTTGTTGGAATACGAATAAACTTTGCTTCAATAATTAATGCAATTACTATCCCCGCTTTATATTTGATGTACATGAAACTTTTAGGATTTCTCTTTATAAATTTTTTTTGAATTTTTTAATTAGAATTCAAATAAGGAACACAAAGCCTAAGAACAATTTGTTCTTAATGAAACTTTAAGGAAGATAAGAGAAATAAAAAAAATTGAATACATAAACAATGATATTAAGAACGAACCTAAATATAGAACTAAGCTTTGATACTAAACTCTGATATGATCCTCACCAATAAAAGTGAAGAGATTCAGTATCAATATGGTAGGACCTAGGACCATTTACATAAAAGAAGGATATGAATTGTGACTATTAACAAAAGAAAGGATTGGGAATGATAAGATTTTGATGCTGATCACCACTAGCAAGGTAGATAAAATTGATAGTTAATAGAGAAACTAAATCAAGGGTTCTTTTAAGAATATGGATGAAGAAAACTTTTTTTTAATTCAACAATAATAATCTACCTCCATTACAATAATAAACAAGCCTTTTATAATCTTATGCCCAACAATTAGAATCCTAAAAGGAAATAACAACAAAAATATAATCTAAATAAAGACAAATAACATTGAAAGATAATTAATCTCTATTTAAAGATAAATATGGAACTTTAAACAAACTAAAACTGCTAATTATACGAGCCTTACAAGAAATAATATATCAAAATAATAGATCCCTAACTAATTAAAATATGAGTCTAATAATTAAAATATGAGTCTGATACTTATCTTATCCAATAATAGTGTCGATTTTATTTTGGAGTTTTGGTATATAAATCAGTTATGAGTCCAGCACTGCTAACAAATTCAACTATGTCACTAGTTTGCTTATGCTTCTCCAGCTTGCAAACCCAATGAAGGATAGTTATTGGTATGGTTATAAGCTCAATGTTAGTTATATTCTATAATCGCAATCTCCAACTCTTTTTTGGCACTTAACTGGAACCTCTCATAAGTCATCCACGCCCCTCTTCCTATCTCCCCTATATAGAAGTTTTTGCAGCTCAAGTTGTTACTTAAGTCTTATCATTTTACATATTTATAAAGTAATTATGTTATAAACTATATGAATTATATTGAAATAAAAGATATTTCAGTTTTAACGCAATGAAACCATTAAGACATGTTTATCTTGTTTATTATTTGTTAAGGAGGTCCATTTCTAGCTGGTCATTCCAAATTGTCATACATTTAATATTTGTGATTTTAAAATGATTATTAACTCATAAAGATTATTAATTTGATAGAGATTAGTGATTATACTTGTCAATTTTTCTGCATTGATCCCATCCACTTCATTCAATGATTTAAGTTACTCAATATTTATGAATATACCTTAATAATAGAAGTTGCATCATATGCTTTATTGATAATGTATGCTATATATTTATATGTTTTAACTATAAAGAAAAATAATTTTGAAAGTCATCTTCTCATAACTCTCATCATTATTATTGTAGGAGGCCACTGTACAACTCATTTTCTTACCTGTCTAATTTTCTCAACATACTCTGTGTACTTAAGAGGTGCCAACATCTCAAGGAAGGGGTATGTAATTTCGTTGCCCACTTATTTACCACTTCTTTTACACTAATCATCATCATCATAAGTTTACTAAGAAGTTTAGTTCATATATATACACTTTTTATTCTTATTAAACTATTGTTAAATTCATAAATAGTATTAGGAGGTTGCCAATATAATTCGAAGCAATAAATAAGTTTTATTCTTTCAAAATATGTCTACAAAATTATTCGTATCTAATTTGATCTTATTATGTGCAACTGGTTCATAGCTAATCTTCACTCAAATCCATTTACTAATATGAGAGCATAACATTACATAATTTATCTTTTAGATCTATGTTGAAAGCATTTGAGTAATTAGCATAACTAACTTTTAGTATTTAGTTGGGGATGCGTTGCCTTCAATTTCAAGAATTTTTTATTTTGAATTATTGAGTTATATGCAATTATATAAAATTTAATACATAATGAGAGATTTATAAAAGATAATATGTGTGACAAAATGTGATTTTTTTTATTAGGGAGAAAAACAACTAATTAGTAAGAAAAAGAAGAGAAAGTTTTTTGAGATAAAATTTAAATATTACAAACTACATAGATAAAAGAATAATTGTAATTTATATTTTAAATTCATAATTTTACTCAACTTTGCAATACTAAGCATAAGGGTATGTAAAAAAGTATCAATTACATGCTAAAAGTTTCAATTTGTTACAAATATAACCTACTGTTTCTTAAAGTAAACCTTGATGATGTGGATTGTCACATAAGATTACTTGTTTATGTCAAACAACTTGTAGAATTTTAATAAGTAAAATATTTAAAAAATTAAATTTAAGAGTTATACAATTGTTTTTAATACTAATGAATGGGTTGTCAATTGATTTTTATTTTCATTTTTAACTATTTTTAATTAAAAATGTAATAATTTATTTATTGAAATTTCATATATAGATTGATGTGGATATACCTAATTTGTATAACACTCTATGTTAGTAAAGCTAACAATATATGGTAATGGGAAAGGTTTAAACCAAACAATAACCACCCTTTATATCATAACCTCACTCGACCTCACGCTCGGGTAAGCCTTCATGGATGACCTAAGGTCCCTTTACAAACCTCCCAACTTCATCTTTCTCAACTCTCCACCATACACTCTATAACAACCTTCAGATATTTTCTCCAACCAACCTTACCAGCCAACCTTGTCCTAACAACCTCCTCTTTGCCTCTTTGTCTAAGCTTCTCTCTTTAGGAGCATCTTAGAGATTGCATCACCTTTTAGTTTTTTGTTTCACTCCTTATTTATGTTTTAAGCAACAATTTTTAAAGTTTCAAAACTCAAGGCCTGCAACTTGCTTTCTTTAGTAAAGGAAGTCAAGATGGCTAGATCCAATCAATGCAAACCTCTTCAAAGTACTTTCTCGCCCCTCCAAGCTAGCTCCTTCAAAATGAAGTAGTCTAAGGAAAGCTCTAATTCCTCACATGTAAATATAAAAGAAAATTGATAAGCTGGAAACAAGTGGCAGGAGACTTGTCTGATACCTTATTATGTTATTTCTTACCAATAATTCTAATGATAGAAGTATTGTTTCACCAGACGTCAAGATAGTCGAAGATGGAGCCAAGAGTTAGAGCACTACACTAGTTTGTTTCTCTATTAGTAAAGGTCCCTATTCCAAATGGTTAATTTATGGGGTCATAAGACCTAGAAAGGTAAGGGGCTCCAAGAGGTTAAAATTTCAAAGGAGAACCATGTTCTCTTCAAATTCTCCTCTAAATCAAAATCAAAGAGAGTGTTGGAGAATGGGTTATAGAATATATAAAACCTTCCCATTTTCTAGTAGGTTTGGAAATCTGATATCATCCTTGAAAGGAATAAACAAGAAAACATCCCTATTTAGGTTAACATATATAACATTCCCATTGATTTTTGATCTACTAAGGGGCTTAACTTAATAGCTATATTGGGAATCCAATATGTATGGACAAAATAACAACAAAGAGGAGAAGAGTGGTAAATGCCTAAATGTGCATAAGTATAGAGTTAAATAAAGATCTCTGAAATAATGTCATTTTGATGAGATTAGGTGAGAATGAGAACCTATATGAATTCAATATTGGTTTCTTACTAATGGAAACCAACTTTAGCTCAATGAGGGAAATGCTAGAAGGCTATAAGAAGAAAATTCAATAATGAGGAATATAAGGAACTCATGTGATTACAAGACAAAAACGAAGGGAAATAGGTAAAAGTTATACAAATGACAGAAGTGCAAATGAACCATAACCAAAATATTGGAATAAAATGTAATCAATACCCCTAGTTTGGAGCTAAAATGTGTTCTTATGAAGGAAGCAAATGAACCAATGCTACCTATGACTATAACTCAATAGGATAAAAGATAACAAGACAACCAAATTACTCAATTTCTAAAGAGACAAACTATTTCAAAGATGGAAGAACATCTCCACAGAGGCATTAATAATAAGGTAGATCATGAATTCACAATTGATAATAGCAAAATGTCTAAAAGGAAGGAGAGAGGTAAGTCCCCCAAATCCAAAACTTGCTCCCTATGTTTATGATGTACCTTAGGGCCAATTGTTTGTTGAAAACTAAACTAAACCTTGATAACATCTGCAAGCTTCAAATAATAGGGAATAAAAATCTTTTTTTATCCAATAACCACTATCACCAATATGGTCGTATTATTTTAGCTTTTGCCCCAATAAAGTGTTGGTGAATCAAAATCGAATGTCGCATAACATGATTTGGTTCATTGAGGAGAGAATATAAGTGCATATAACATTTGTCTATGGATCCAATATATAATTCCAGTGGAGAGAGCTATAACAAAAACCTTCCAACATTCATCAATCCACTGATGGACCTAGATGATAATAGGAGACTTCAATAGCATAATGCATAGGAATGAGGCTGAGAGGAATACTAGCCTGAAGAGTTTTAGCAATGATCTAAAAGATTGTGTCAAGAATCTAAGGGTTACAAACTTAAGATATGAGAGGAACATTTTCTCTTGGAGTGACAATCAATCCTCCAATTGGCATCTAAAGAATAAAATGAATAGGGCTCTTGTAAATTGTGAATGGTTAGATAGATTTCTAGTTAGCTCGACCTTTTTTGAAAATCCCAAAATTTCATATCACTCTTTAATCATCATCAAAAGTATGTTTTTAAATGGAAGACGAAGAAACTTTTCAAGTTCAACAACTCCTTAAATGAAAATGGGGGCTTTGAAGAAGCTATTCATAAAGGTATGGAGCATGAGGTGCAAAGATGCAATTTCCTTATATATATATTAGGAAACTTGGGTTCATCAAAGCAAACCTTAAAGCCCTAGATGCCATAAGATATATGCATATTAGGGAGCTTGTTCAAGAATCTCAGGAATCTTTATACTAGGACCCTAGTAATCCTAAAATGTTGGGTGAGGAAAGGAATGTAGTTCAAAACTACCTAAAAGTTGTCTCCACTCTTGACTTATTAATCAAGAAGAGATTAAGGGTAATACAACTCAATGATGGAGAAATGAAAACAAAATTCTTCGATAATTACATAAAAGATAGCATTAATATCAATAAAATATGCTCCCTAAGGAAGTATAATGGAGTAGTGGTTACCACCCATGATAATTTAAAAGGGGAAACACTCAGCTACTTCAAGGACTTAATCGTTTTAATAACCCCTTACCAATCCTTAGTCTAATTATTATCTTCCTTCATTAGTCACCAATTTAGTAAAGAGGACAAGGAAACTCTATAAAGACCATTCACTCTACAAGATATAGAAAACATGGTGTTTGATTCAAACCTTATGAAAGCACCATTGCTAGATAGACTAAATGGGTACTTTTATCTAAAAACATAGCCCATAATAAAAAAACATGGTAATAGCTGCAGTCTTGAAGTTTTTAAGAATTGGATAATTTTGAGGGAAGTAAATAAGACATTCATCTATTTGATCTCAAAATGTCAAAATAAAAAGTTTTTAAGAATTGGATCATTTTAAGGGAAGTAAATAAGACATTCATCTATTTGATCTCAAAATGTCAAAATCTAAGTTCCTTAGGGGAATGTAGACATATCTTTTGTTGCAATTTTTATACAAAATCATTTCTAAACTATTGGCAAAAAGGTTAAAGAAAGAACTTAGAAAAATGATAAGTGACTCAAAAGAAGCCTTCCTAGAAGGGAGATAGATTGGATACAATATCCTAGTAGCATAAGAGTTATTTAAGGGCTACATAAATAAGAATTTGCCAAAGAACTATGTATTGAAGATAAACTTCAATAAAGCTTTTGATTCTATAAACTGTGATTTCATTATTAACATGCTAGAAGCTTTCAATTTCCCTAAAATCTTCAAGGAATGAATCAAAAGGTATGTAAAATCTACTTCCTTCGAGAGGAAAGGGATTAAGGAAAGGGGATCCCATATCTCCCCTTTTTATCCTAGAATACTTGAATACAACATTAATGTCTCTTCAAATATCATAACAAATACAAGGAAGTAAAATTAGTTAGTCTATCATTTACAGATGACCTAATCCTCTTCTCTAAGGTCTACGATAAATCAATATACACTCTAATTTCTTTCCTCTGCACCTTTAAGAGCTTATCAAGATTGGGGATTAATTATAACAAGAGCTACATGACTTTATCAACTAGCGTTTCTCCTTATTCAAACTAACTTTTAAGGCTTTTAAGGTTGTAAATTAAAGACCATTTGTTTATGTATCTAGGCCTCCCAATTACTAAAATAAGGCTTCATTTCAAGAAGGCTTACCCCATAATAGAAAAAATTTAGAGTAGGGTGAAATTGTGCAATAAAGACCTATCATATGTTAGCAGTTTAGTACTTATCAAATATGTGCTTAACTCCCTGCAAATATATTGGTTTGCATATATGTTTATATCTAAGGGGATTATCAAATGTATAAAATAGATAATGAAACGCTTTCTATAGGGAGGTAGACTAAATGACAAAGGCAAAGGCAAAGTGACCTAGAAGGAGATCACCAAGCCTATTTATGAAAGGGGACTAAGTATTACTCCAATTAGGTTATCTAACCAAGTTCTAATAGCTAAAAGATTGTGGAGCATTCTAAAGAATAAAAACATCCTATGGTTAAGTTGGATCCATTCACATTCCCTAAGAGGCAGGAGTATATGGGAGATCTAGTTAAATATTGACTCCTCATACTTTATTCACAAATTACTATCCTACTTTTTGAATCCTAACCATGCTAAGGTTAAGGAATGAGTTATTTGTAACCAACAATGTAACTATCCTACTAAAATATCCCAAGTGATTCCAAGCTACAATCTGAGGGAGGATAGATCTAACACTTACATATGGCTACCTAACTTTAATGGGCTACACTCTAACACTTTATACAGGAAGCTATTAAGGGAAGCAATGGCCAGGGTTAGTTGGTCTAAAATGAGATGGAACCACCAGTTGAATCTAAAGATTTCTTTCTTATTATGGTTAATTAAACACAAAGGACATGCTCTATCATCAATATCTAACTAACTAGTGCTCATTGTATAAAGTAGATTCAGATCACATAGTCATCTATTCTTTGATTGCCAATTCTTTAATTGTTTATGGAGAAGGATGATGGCCCTATACTCTATAAACTTCTAGCATCCTAACTATTTAGCTACAATTAAATGGTTAAAGGACCAGTGAAACATGAGTGTAGAAGAAGATCAATTTCCATATACAATATGTTTGCAATCTTACATGTAAAAGATCACTAGGGAACACAATTTGCGATGCCTCCAAGGAATAATCAAGAAATTATTTTCAAAGAGCTAGCAAGATCCGAGAACAACTACTAACTACCATGCAAAATTAACACGCAAGACGAATTATCACAAACTTGGATTGGCTCTAATTTCTCCAATGAAATGGTAAGAAGAGAAAGTTGAAGCCATTAATGCGCTTGTTGAATTCAATGATGAACCCAAGATTAGCTCCAAATTGCACGCAAAAGCCTAAGTAAGGAATTGAAGATCGTGCTCCGACCTACCAAAAAATTGACAAAATAGATTAAAAAATAAAGAGGATAAAGTTGTGAAGGAAATAAAAATTTCCTGTGCCTTGTTGCCTTAATGACTTTTTTGTAATATTGTGATTATTTGATAATTTTGTAATTCTACTAACATAGGAATGACTTGGAGATGTTTTATTAATACAAAGATTTTAACTTTTCAAGAAACAATATGGATATGACAGTTCATTCTTAGGTTATATTTATAATAAATAAAAAATTCTAACATTTGATTGATTTTTTTAAATAAATTTTCTTAAAAAATGTGATTAGGAATATGGTGAAAAGTGCTAAAACTATCTTAATGCTAAATTTAATAATTATGGTAGAATTAGTATTTGTTTCAAGGATTCATGTATATTATGTGTGTTATTATATTGGTGATATTACTTCACTTTAAAGTGCATTTGATATATACTTTAAAAATTATTTATCACTAAAATATAAATTTTTATTCAACAAATACTAGATACTAAACTAATATGAGAGAATAAAATATAAAATTCAGTGAAAAAGGTAAAAGGTATGGTTTAATAAGATTGGACCAAGACAAATACAAGTTTTTGAATCTGAAAATTAATTTATAAATATAAGTTCGACTAAAATATTTTAAAATAGTAACAATATAAATAACATAAGATGATTCATAAAAGTAGCAACATAAGAAATTCTTATTAAAATAATGTCTATGATTAGCAATGTTATATTTAAATAATGTAATATTATATTATAATATTGTTATATTCATAAATTGTAATATTATATATAAATAATGTTTATGTTTAGTAGGGACAAAAGTTTAATTTTCTTATTAAAAAATAGAATTGTATAATATAAAAATTAAAATTCCTGATTAATATAATAAGAATTATCAAACATATCAGTATAACTGGATGTTGGAATTATGTCGTCGTAACCACGCCATCCGGCTCCAGATAACTAGGAACGTCGACTGCAAGCCGTGTCTGCTTGAAACATTGACTGCAATTGCGGAACCTGCGAGAAGCCAAACACAAAGCCTTTTGCAGGAACCTTTTTATTAGTCTTTTTTCTAATAATATTATCTAGTAGTGAGAGGGGGAAGATTAAAATTCTAACAATCGATACTAACAATGCAATGCATATATACAAATATTAGAAAGAAAAATAATGAAAAAAGGATGAAAGCCGGCAGGAAGTGGAATGCATGCAGATGAATGAGTTGTTGCTGCGTTGTTATACGTGGCAACCCTACACGTACCACTCAACTTGTTCATTTGTATTTGTTTGATAATAAAACTGATGCTTGCTTGCTTAGGATACTAAAACGGCATTAAATTATTTTATCAAAAGGGGGGAAAAAATGGTTCCGATGCTTTCCTTTCTTTGCAAGCACCGAACGGAAAAGATGCTCTTTTATCTTTTTTAAAAAAATATTAAATAGAATATCAAAGCACACGGAGAGCAAGCGAGGGTAATTTCATTGTATTCAATGCATTTTTTATTAGTGACTGCAGTTATTTGCGTGTGGTTAAAGCAAATATGGCCGAAAGTTCAAATAATATTTCTCTTTTTTACTTACGGAGTGATTCAATTGCTTCTTAGGGGGAAAAAAAAAAAAAGGAGATGTTTTAGGGTTAGGTTACGTCGGATGGAACCCAAGAAAGAGAAAATAAAAAGAAATATCTTTTTTTTAAATGATAAATCTTGGGTTTCTTTATTAGATCATGTCTGTGTGAGAGAGAGTAAAAGCGAGTATCGTGTATGAATGGTGAATGGAATCGCAGTGAAGCTAAAGACTAACACAACGGTGCCATCTCTCCTGCGACAGTTAACAAATGAGTAATCTATTCAAGGGTTCGCCTTACCGGCGCCGCCGTGACGAGGAGGAGGAGGCCGGAGGCAATCGCTCCAACGATTTCGACCATGAAAACCCTGACGACGAAGACGCTTCCAGTCCTTTCTACATTCCTAGCACCAAAAAAGCCTCTCTGGACCGTCTTCGCCGTTGGAGGGTAATTTCTTGTTCTACTAGGAGGATGTGGATGTTAGATGAGATTTACTGATTAAGAGTTCAGAGTCCTGCTGATTTAATGACTATCATAGTTGCGCTAATATTTTCTTTATGCAGCAAGCGGCTCTTGTGCTTAATGCTTCTCGTCGATTTCGCTACACCTTGGACTTGAAAAGGGAAGAAGAGAAAAGGCAAATATTAAGGAAGATTAGAGCACATGCTCAAGCAATTAGAGTACGTTTATCTCTTAGAACTGCAAAGTTTTCTCTTCACCGTCCCCTTTTGTGGTCTCTTATTTGACACGATCAGCTTGTCTTTCTCTGTTTTTTTTTTCCTCCCTTTGTTTTGATAGGCTGCATATCTCTTCAGAGAAGCTGGGTTACGGGCAAATGGTACTTTCCTTTTCTTGTAATCTGGCACTAAATGTTGTGATGCAATTTGTGAGGAAAATATGATTATTTTATCTATTGTTAGTACTTTGGGAAAATCATGTAATTACTAGGTGATGTGCAATCTCTATAAGTTTTTCTTTTTAGGTCTTTAGGAATCTGTCCTACTATTTTGGTCTAAACTTTGATGCAGTTTACTTCTTTTAGTGTCTGCTTTGGTTGTCACAATTTCCTTTCAATCCCCATGCACTAGGTGTTGATGTTGTATTGTTGAGGTGTTTAGACATTTAAAACTTTTCTTTGTTTATTTCCTTTTACACGGCATCAAATGATTTGAATCATAAGCCATTAATTCTCCTTGGAGAACATAACATACTATTTCTTGCTTCCTTTTCATTTTGTGAGGTATGTGATTTGCATCACCATTTAAAGGTACTTCAGTTTTCCTACTTTAAGTTTCCGCTTTTGGCCGGCCATCCTTTTTCTACGTACATCCATGGTTCGTTATATGCAATAATATTTGGTGACACCTTTGGTGTACATTTTTTGATATCATTTTTGTCTTGTGTGCATGCTACAAAATCATAGTGGAATAATCGAATCCATGTGCTTTTGGTTCTCTTTGGCTCTTTGATTGCATCTTTTGATATGTATTTATGTCAATTCTGTTTTAAGTTTTTGTTCATCAATAGGGACAATGATGCCGGACCCTACTTTTGAAGGAGATTTCGGAATTAGGCAGCATCAACTTACTGCAATCACAAGGGATCTTAACCTTAATGCTCTGCAGGGGATTGGGGGGGTTAAGTCAACAACAGTTTTTCTCCTTAGACTAATTTTATCCTGCATGAAGATTCAATTGATATGTTCTTTCATTTTCTTTTTCTATCAGGTAAAAGGAATTGCAGATGCCTTAAAATCAAACCTAGAAAAAGGGATTACTGGAGATGATACTGATTTACTTAAACGGAAGAAAGTATTTGGATCAAACACATATCCTCAGAAGAAAGGAAGGAGCTTCTGGGTAACCACGTATTTTGATATTGCTTGTTATCTAGGATTATTTCTTTTATTTTAACTCCTGTTTTCCTGAATGCATGCTAAGATTTTCTATTCTGTTGGCAGTTAAAATTAAACCTTACGTGTATTGAATTTCCCTCTGGATATCTGTGGATTAATAATGAGTAAAGTAGATCTACTTATTTAACATTTCATCCTGAAATTTTAGAAATATTGATTATAATGTCATAATTAAAAGTAATCATGTTTCAGTGTTCAGTTTGGACTAGAGTAATATTATTTTTCCTACACTAACGTTTTTTTGTGCTATTGATGTGTCCAATAAAGCTTTTCGTAAAAATTTTTTCCTTAGACATTTGTGGAATATAATGAGGAAAGTAGTTTCTACCTATTGACAATTTTCCATGTGATTTTGTGAATTTGAATATAATTTCGTAATTGAAAGTAATCTTTTAGTACCTCCTGCTTCTTTTTGTCTTTAATTATTATACTGTTTTTTCCTAAAAATATACTAAAAGTTTTTTGTGCTATTGATGTTTTTAGTAGAAACTTATGTATTGACTTTGGAGATCTGTAGATTGATTTTGCAAATTGAGCGCGTATGTCGTAATTAATCTTGTACCATTTGGTTTTGATGAAACTAATATGTTGTTTCCTCGTTTTTTTTTTTTTGATAACAAAGTCATCTAATTTTTCTTGAAGAAATGGTTTAGATTTTCTGTTTTGTCTACTGTTCAGTAACACCTTATGTATGTGTAATGAATTCTGCTGAGCTGATTTGTGGATTGGCAATAGTAATGCAATTTTATTTATCATCATTTATTCATGTAATTTCTTAGATAGCGAGTATAATGTCATAATTGGAAGTAATCTTTTAATGCCACCATTTAGTTTTGTTCACCACTGTTCAATAAAATCAAAGTTTGTTGGCGCCATAATGAAACTAAACCAATTTTTTAATATATGAAACTACAGATCATCCAAGACTAGATTCATACTGCATGTTATTTTATTGAAAGTACTAATACTATCAGGGTCTTAAAATGTATTTAATCCATGTGTTTCAATCCCTTAAAAGAATAATATACGGACCTAGATTCCTAATCGATTGCATTATTGTCCACTTGTAGAGATTCCTTTGGGAAGCTTGGCAAGATCTTACTTTAATAATATTGATGATTGCTGCGGTAGCTTCACTGGTGTTAGGCATAAAGACAGAGGTGAGCTTGCATATTATTTGAACTTACCTACTTGTCATTGTGTGATATGGATTTGCCCAAATCCTTGAGATTCAAGAAGTAATTGGAAGTGCTTCTTAAAATTTTTGTTTCTTTATGATATGAAAATGAAAACTTCTTTCTTTGATAGTGGACATACATTTTTAGTACTAAATCTTACTTATTAGATAAAACAGGTGATTCATTAAAGTGATTTTGGAACATAATAAATTCATCTTGGCAAAATAAGTAGACAAAAACTTCTTACTTAGGTTCCATGTGGCCTTAGCCAACAGTAAAAGATGTTGACTTGAATATTTCTTGTAGCTGTATTGGAAGCACTTAAAATGATGGTAACAAAAATTGGACCCATAGTACTCAAGTCTTTTGATTGTAAGTTTGGATTAGGGGTCATATGCACTTTATGCTTTTCCATACTTTTAGTCAATTTGTTCTTACATGACAAAAGATTTAAACATGAATTTGTATTGTGACCTCAGCCAGTTATTTAAGCTTTTGGTTTGGGTGATTCCTCAAACTTGTGAAGAATTTGGATTCTGTCTACAAGAAGATTTTGATGAGTTTGACTAGTTTTATGGCCCAAAATATGGTTTTTGTTTATTTTTGGAAGAGTAGACATCTGCTAGGTAGGATTATTGATTGACTAGGTTCTCTTTTAATGTGAAAAGACAGAATACTGATACAATTTGGTGATTTATCTTAGTTATTGAGTTCGAGTGATATTTATCATTTTATTTTCAATGTTGTTTTATAGCATTTCTATCTAAATAGATAGGTTATGTGCTATGTTTCATATAAGATTGGTGAATATTTTCCAATTTTGTGTGATCAGTTATTTGATTCTTTTTCTAACTGTTGATAATAGTCTGAGGATTTCCAAACTTGTTAGTCCATATCCTCAGTTGTCCAGTATTGTTTATCCTTCTTCTCTAGGGGAGACTCCAACAACTTGACATTTGTTTGATCTTTGAACGTTCATTGGTTTTAATTGTGTTCATAACTATTTTTCTCTCCTATAGGGTGTCAAAGAAGGATGGTATGATGGGGCCAGCATTGCTTTTGCTGTTATACTTGTAATTGTTGTGACAGGTAAGACAATGCGTGTTGCAATTCTTCATTTATTAAATAGTTGAGTTGGTGGTGACAATGGTATGTGAAAGTTGTACGACTTTTATTTATCATCTAGTTCAAGGCAGTAAGAGGAATAGTAGTAAACAGATAAGAGATATAGAAAGGGAAGAGAGTAAGGAAGAATAAGGAACATGAAGAAAAAATCAAGAGTTTAGTAGAACTCAGAGGAAGATAAGGGAAAAAGAGTCACTATTTATTACGTGTGCCAAAACTCAACAGTGGATGTACGCTAGTAGACCAGTATTTATAGGGAATAGAAATCCTAAAAAAAGCATTCCCTAAAACCTTACTAAGAAAATCTTTGTGAAATTACCATCATAATGGAGCCATAAGCTAGTTTGGTTGTTCTTTGTTGTGTCTGTTCCTTTACTGGCGAACTTGCAGTGCTACGGATATTAGTCTGATGCCTTTTTGCACAATAATCCATTTCATGCTTTTCGTATGTTGTAGATGTGAATTGCTATAACATTTTGGAGCAGGTTGAGTTGCGTGGTAATGGGTCATGTAGCCGTTATGAACCATGAACTTAGCAGCAAAATTAGGATTTAGTATCTTTACCTCCTTTTGTTATCTTTGATTTTTTTAATTTCATATCTCTAATATGTTTTTCCCCGTTCCCATCATAATCCTTTTTTTCCTTTCCAATATCTTTCATATGTTAGTTGTAGTACTCTCATTTGTTATTTGGAGTCCATGTGTCAACTATGGGTTCAATGACTTGTCTACCATCTGTGGTATTTCCATGGAGTAGTTACTATTTTTTAGTCAAATGAAAAGTCAATGTATTCAGTGCATAAGACTCCTTACTTTACGAGGGTCTGGGGAGGGTCATCAATGTATGCAACCTTACTTTTGTATTTTTGACAAAAAGGTTGTTTTTGTTATTCAAACTTCTGACCTTCTGGTCACAAAGAAGCAACTTTTACAAGTTGCTCTAAGACTTTCCAATTGAATTAGCAGTAATTTCAGAAAGAGCTTGGTTATTTCCATGAAATTGAAGGATTCACTATAATGATCCCTTTTTTAGTTTCCAAAATTGGGTAGAAAAGGAAGGAAAACCAGTAGACAAATTGCACACATCAATAGGTTGAATATTTGTACATACCACTTCAATTTATTGGTTCTCCCAGTCATGGCTTGTGTACTACTCTTGCCAATATAATGCAATGGGCTCTGTGGTCTTAGCTCTTAACAAAACACTATGTGGTTTATTTTAACTAGTCTGGAGTATGTTTATTTATGTGTCCGTCAATTTAGTGACATAAGGAAGCTTATCTTATATTTAAAGAATGATAAATGCGGCCACACCAGTATCTTTGTGATTGATTCTTGTTTGTTTGGGCCTTTGTGTCTTTCTAATGTTGCACGATAGATACAAACCTCATCTAGCTCCTAGATTTAGGGGGTGCTTAGTTGATGGGTTTGGGAAGGGGTTAATGGGTAAGGAATAAAAAGTGAGTGGTTGGTTTTTGATTATCATTATAGGGGCAATAGTTTAATATCCTACTTTTGGGGAATCTTCTATACCCTCCATTTAGTAGAGGAATGAAACTCATTCTTTGGTGATAATATTCATTCCCATTTTTCACTATATTCATTCTCATTCCTATTACCATTCTCTAGTGCACACTAAACCCCCTCTTAGTATGGTATTCATGTTTTGGAGAAATTAACATGTTGTGGCTCTTCTGATCATTTTGCTAATCACATTCTTATATAAATATGCTTTTCCATTATTTTATTGAAAATAATGCACCTTTTGGCCTCTTGCCTGTTTCAGCGGTTAGTGATTACAAACAGTCTCTTCAGTTCCAAAATCTAAATGAGGAAAAGAGAAACATACACATGGAGGTTTGTAAACTCCAAACTATTCTTGTATTACATTTACACACTTTTTGATTAACTTTTGATGCACACATACATACATAGGTTATTAGAGGTGGCAGAAGAGTTGAGGTTTCAATTTATGATGTCGTTGTTGGTGATGTGATACCACTCAGGATTGGTGACCAGGTATGTACTTCATTTTTGTGGTTGGAATTCAACCATATGTTCTAATGAATAGTTATCAAGGTTTTGGTCATATTCTAGGTGCCTGCTGATGGTATTTTGGTTTCTGGGCATTCTCTTGCCATTGATGAATCTAGTATGACTGGAGAAAGCAAGATTGTAAGAACTCGGATTTGTTTATTGAAACAATGATGTGGAATTTTGTAGATTCACTAGTTAAAAGTATGATTCTTGTAATTTCAGGCTCACAAGAACTCTAGGGAACCATTTCTCATGGCTGGCTGCAAGGTCGCAGATGGTAGTGGCACTATGTTGGTAAATATTGGTTTCTTACTCTTAATTCTAAATTCAGTTCATGCTAATGCTGTTACTGTTCACCTTATTCATATCTATACTTTCTTTGTCTTATTAATCCACTATGGATATAAGAGATTAACTTAACTGATATAGTTCTCCTTGAAGTATATCCTAAAGTTTGATCCTGTTTATTTATCTTGTTGACTATTGAAAAGACAAATTCATGGTTACAATCAGGTTTTGGAAAAGGTAGTTTGTTTGGGGTGTGAGGGGAAAGAATGCACAGGAATAATGGTTGGAGTTTCTTTAATGGTTTCAATATAGGCATTTTGTCTAACTTGGTTTTGCTTTCACACACTAGTATACATCAATATTAGATGTTATTCCTTAAGAATTCTAATTGATAATACATGTAATTCTAAACTGTTGTATTTCACTCTCCTTTCATTAGTATATAAATACAAGTATATATAGAAATAGAGGGGGCTATTGTAGGAAACTAATATCTTTACGTAATATCCTAATATCTGTACATAATATCAGATCTGATTTCCTAACTATTTAGGAGTCAATAATATCGAGGAAATATCCAACTGGATATGGAAACTTGTTGGACCTTAAACTACTTAAAAGGAGCAATACATGTCCTCAAAATCTTTCATCCTTTTATCCCTGTACATATTAAACTTTGAAATTTCCAGAAATAAATCCCAAAATCAAAATTTTCAAGAGATATCATCGACAGTCATGTACAGTAGCCATATTCTCCCTTTCCATTGCTTAATCTTCATTTTTGTTCATTTTTTATATATTTCCTTCTCTCTATGCAACCACACAAACATACAAAAGGTAGGCAATAGTGCATTTACATTCGACATATGTAGTAGTCTAAGAAACCCTCTTATTGACATGCCAATGAACTTTATATGGGTTAAGAATTTTCAACTAGTATGGAGACACCTCAGGTGAACTGCAATGAAGCGTCCTGCCATTTTCCTCATTTTCATGACAAGACTTTGACCAATTTCACGTATGGGCGCTATAAATCTCAAGGCATGATAATTAACCCGGCACCGCAACTTTTGTAGCTCTTCATCAAGGTCATTAGCTAGCCTATAATCAAACTTTGTTAATTGTACAACCTGCAAAAGTTTAGAGTTAATTTCCTTGAGTTAGTGAGCCATTACAATTATAAATCCTTCCTCTATGCAACCATTAGGATTTGATTATTGGTAGATGAGATTTGCTAATGACGTTTGCCAAAATAAAAGGGACTGTAATAAGATACAAGGGCTATAAGATCCCTGCTTCTACGTGAGTACAGATAGCAAAAATGGGAAAGAGCAATAGATTCTATCGTCATTCTTGATACATATTTGTCGTAACAACTTTAACACAGTAAAATGGACACCATTCTATAATTGGGGGATATAACTCAATAGAGCATGTGAAAACGTTAAATAAACATAAAGTCAAAAACGGTAAAAATAGCATAACTTAAGTGACATCATTACCTGTCTCCTCAACAGTATTGGTAGAACTTGATCCAAATAGTATTCAGGAGGTGACTTTCTAGGGACACGCATTGTATATGGAGGTTTTTCCATTGATCGCATGAATTTATCAGGAACTCTTTTCACAATTGTCACATCTTTAGCAAGGTAAGAAATGAAGAAATCAACATCAAAAATGTTGACGAAGTCACTGCATACCAAGGAACATATGTTCAGTAACAAGATGATCATAAAGTTGGTATGGTGAATAGGTTTTGAAGCCGTAAAAAGAGAACTTTCCAACTTGGTAATACTTCTACAGCCATTCATATGCCCTTGCTCATAAAGGATAGATTAATCTCTTTGAACATAGATACAGGTAAAGATAATGACTAAAATTTTTTCCTTCTTTCTTGTTTGAATGATTCAAACTCACCTATCATCCTTCCAATACGAATGATGGTCAAACTCTGGTATTACCAGCGTAGCATTAAGAATTCGCGCAACAACTACAGCATCTGTTATCTGAAAGCGCGTCAAACAATTCAGTAAGAGACAAAAGGATCTAGCCCTAGGTGAAAAAGGGTAAGGATTTATAGCAAAGACAAGAACTGGGAGTTTCTTTGAACCTTCAGCAATCCAATCAAAAGAATATTGATTGGTCCAAAACAAACAAAAGAACTACTGATAGAATACACTATCTGCACGCAAAAAGTTCATAACTTCCACTCACCCCTGTTCTTTCTTGGTTCAGCCCTCCACTTGCTGCAATAAGCAAATATCCATTCGATGAGTTCTCACGTACAGCAGCTGGAGATGAAAGTAAGCAAGGTCAAGAAGCTCAATCCATGATCACAAATAACTGAAGAAAGTACACAACACAAATGGGAAACTTCCTGAAAACTACATTTGCTTGCATTCTTCCTCAGCTCGGTTCAAATAAAAACTGGTAAAATGTTCCTATTACATAAAAGTAAAGAAGTGGCAAAATCATATATCACCATAATATCTACACAAACAAGCTCATCTCTGGCGAATACTTTTTAATTAATATCTTCTCTCAGGCTACACAACAACGCACGATATCGAGCTAAATTGATCGAACACAATGCTGAAATCAACTGAGACTAGAAATAGAAAGGAACCGCACATACGAGCAAAAGCACGGCCTCTCGCACTGCAACCATAAAGCAAGTTGGAGTACTTGGATTTCCAAATATCAATTGGCTCTCTCCTCATTGCATTCTGCATAAACAGACAAATTTTACCTTTTTAAAGAGAATTGAACGTGTTAAATAAAACACGAACAAATAACATTTCAAAAAAATGAACAAGAACAAGAGAAAAAAGCATCCGGAATGGTTTACCAGAATAGGGAAGCGGTTACCGGGGCCAAATCGCTGCGAGTACCAGTCAAGATCAGACGCCACGTGGCCCGTGAATAGCGAGATTAATCCCACCGTGAAGAGCATTACACCGCAAACCACCGACCAGGGGATCTTCCGAGTGGCCGACGATCTCCACCTCCGCCACCACTCATGGTGGTGGTGATGGTGATGGTGATGGTGGTGGTGGTGGTGGTGGTGCTTGTTTGTGGTGGTGATGGTGGCAATGCCGTTCTGTTGTTGTTGTAATAGCGCCAGGTTCGCCGATGAGACACTAAACCTCCACGCTTTGGCTACTCCCATGTAATTCCACGCGTACTATCCATACTCTCATTCTCTATTTACTCCAAACGCCACCACCACTCCACAATGTGTGTATACGCCTGTGCGTGTGTGTCTATATGTATGCGTGTGTAAGAGTGCAGAGAAAGAGAGTCCGGTGATGGTATTCTTGTAAATAAGTCGAAAGTGGAAGGCCTAAATTGGGGCTTCGGCGAACACTATTTGTTTCTAGAGAGAGAGAAGGAGGCTGGTAATTTCATAGAAAGATGAAGAGAAAGAAAAAGAAAAAGAAAAAGAAAAAGTGAAAGTGAAGACAGTGGGTTATTAACACAGCTTTATATTTCTTTAGGAAAGTGCAATTCTGTCTCCAGCATTTCAGGAATCAAGAATAACTCCCCTTCCTTATATAATACATTTTAACTGCTAGATGATGAATTTAATGCCTAACGGATACATTCAATTCAATAAGGAAAAATATTAGTTTTCTTTCTTAAAACTCAAATGTCGATATTGAACTGTCAAAAGATTTTTTTAAAAAAAAAATTAGGAACCTCTTGTCTTTCAATTTAGAGATGAGAGATATGCTCAATCCCACGTCGAAATTAACGAAATAAGTCCAAAAAATTTGAATTTAAATCAATCAGAAATATCCTTATATAAATAGTTAGAAAAATGAGAAGAGATTTGATTTTGAATATAATAAGATAAATTCAAGTTTATTTTTTAAAAAATACATAAAAACATAATAAATTATGATTCGTAAATATATAACTTATCTTAAAATTTGATTCTTTTTATACAAACCAATTTTTTAAATAAGTTTATCCGATATTCACACGAATTAGTTAAGAAAAACCTATAAATAGTACAAAGAGAGAGATAAGTGTTTCTTCTTCTTCCTCCATTTTTATCCAACTGGTAAGTGTTTAAATACATCATGTTTCTCTTGCATGTGAAACTTTTCTCATGCATTTCCTCATTTTATTTATTTTGCAACAAATTGTTAGAAAATTGTGGAGGTTAACAACCCAATAATTCCTTAGAAAATATAGACTTCACATAGTTATAATTTTTTTTAGCAACAATTATATGCCTTCTTTGTAAGTTTTAGTCATCCTACACTAGTTTATAGTTGGATTAAATACTATGATTGTTTGGGACAATAAATCGAAGTCATAGGGAAAAAATGGAAAAAAGTGACTAAAAATGAGGGGGAAAAAAAAGAGGAGATAGGAGAAGAGGAGAGGGTGACAAAGATAACAATTTAGGATATTTAAGTTGTATTAAGGGCCAAAATAATATTGTAAAAATTTAAAGGTAAAATTGGAAGTTAATTCTAGGAAGAGTATTTTTGTATTAATAAAAATAAATGGGGTAAAATATGACTTTTAATAGTTAAGGATATTTTAGTAATTATGATAGTTAGGTTAAGTAAGGGCATTTTTAATAATTAATAATAACATGGAAAAGGAAATAATTTTGAATTATTAAGTTTAATTGAGTTGAAAATTTTTTCTTTAATAAGTCTGATAAAATTTTGTAATGTCTAGGTTCGAAGGTCAGATTAAAGAGTAAGCTGGGTTTATCAATTGTTGAGTCCAAAATTTAGTTAAGGATAACCTTAGACTGTACTCTTTGAATAGTGTACAGTTCTTAAAACTTTGAATTTTGTTATTAATAAATTATTTTATAGTGAATCATATTTTGAATTAGTTATTAATTAAATTAATGATCAATAGTTACACATATGGATTTATAAAATATGTCTATTTATTTCACAAATAATTAACAAAGCATAAGGTATTTCACTTATATATTTTTTTACGTATTATGGGCTGTATTGCTTGTTAATTCAGTGCAAAATATGTTAATTAAATTTTCAGCTGTGCATGAGTATAGGTAACAATATTAAGGTAAATAAATCATGTTCATAAAATTAAATAAAGACTAGCTTATAATAGGTTGTAAATAAAAGTGTAAATGTGGCTTGCTTAAGATATGCAACATTCGATGGTCATAGATTGATAGGTTGGCTAAATATCAGGGAGTGATGGCTAGGTATCTGTCTGTGGAGTAGGTATTGGGGCATTCTAAGTCCCTAAGATGTGTTGTACTAATGGCTAGATACCGTAGTGATATCGGGACATACTGAGTCTTAAGGATATCTTGTGTTGATGGCTAGGTAATAGGATACCAAATTGGATTAAGAAATTGAGGTATCATGTGCTGATATTTATATATCTAATTACATTTTCACTTAGTAAGAGACTATGATGAGTAAAGATGAGCCAACAGACCATTGAATGTAAACCTACCAGGTTAAGCAGGGCTTAAGCAATTCAGTTAATTATGAGATAAAACATAAATAGTAGTATTAAAATAATATTAGTTTAAATCATTGCTTTGATAAATTTTTGGATGTTTTGTTAATTATTTGGATAGGCTTCGTAATGTTGTGTATTTTAGTATTATATGTATATTTTAATTATTTGACTAATTTCTATCTATATTGGTATTTGATTTTAAATGTATAATCAGTTACTCTTATTGAATAGGTAGCTTGCCCCTTACCATTATATATTTTTAGGAGATAGAGAGATTGCTGAAAATTAATATTGTTGGTGCTTCCATCACTGACGCCACTATCATTCACTACTAATGGGTTTCCTAAGATCTTCCCTGGTATGTGTTTTACCCATTTCTTAGCTGCTCTCTGTGATCCTTTCAGTGGAAATAAACACTTGTTATTATTATTATTATTATCCTTTCATTGAGTTTCTTTTAGTAGTAGCTTTATCATCATCATCATCATCATATCATTCATCCATTTTGTACTTTCAGTAAATGTTGATAAATCTACTAAAAGACTACCAACCCTTTGTTTCAA
>JAOQMP010000008.1:30426383-30442649 GCA_027563575.1 Erythroxylum pedicellare
ATGTAATTTTTGTTATGATGATGATAAATGAATGCTGGAAAAATGATCCTTATATGATAACTTCTAGTTTGGTTTTGATGTGTGGAAGATATTGATATGTAAGTTGCTTAGTAAATGATTTTTTTAATTAGTTTGGAAATGAATTTAATGAGGTATTGAAGCATGGATAAGGTAGAATTGAAGTGAAATTGATGGTCTTTGGTGAAGGTGTGTCGAATGGAAGTTAAGAAGTCAAGTTTTGGAAACAAATTGAAGGCTATGAGTGAGTGAATTTGGTTCACTCATCGCACGATTATGGGATTTATAAGGCTTATTCCCACGATCATGGGAAGTACTTAGGAAGGAGAAAAGATTGGTTTTGGGCAATTTCTATACCATATAAGGTTAAGGTATTTTATAATGGTTTAATTGGACTTAATTAAGGTGTAAAATGAACCTAGTTTGATATGGAATAAGTTCATTAAAGGTTGTATAAGATTTAGATTTTTTAATTGAAGTAATAACTTAAAGAAGCTGTTATTAGATAACAAAGTATCTAATTTTGGAACTTATAAGTTTTTAAAGGAATGAAGTCTACTTATGAATGCTAATGTGATTTAAAGAACAAGAGTAATGTATTAGTTATGAATGTTTGTGAATTAGAAACTTGTGTGACTACATGTAATGTGTAACTACTTAATGTATTCATTAGTGCATTATTACAAATGCTTATGTTTATAAGGCATGATAAATTTGTTCAAGTGATAATGAATGGGTTCAATTTGAGCATAAGGAAATGAATTCATACTTATGTATTATTTCACTATCATATGAATGATATTGTGATAATTCCAGACCATCAATTATCCAAGGAGTTTGATAATTAGGATTGTATTGGAAGTGCTTTCTAATTGTATGAATATACATAATTTTTTATGACTTAATACATTTATTGATGTATTAATGCATATGTTTGTATATATAAGGCATGTTAAGTTTGATCAAATGAATAAGGTCATATATTATGTACTACATCATTTACATGAAATTCTGAAATCCGAAATGTTTTCTTTTTAACTACCAAGTCCTAGTTGTTGGTAAATAGGCACGCCTAGAAGGTTCTATAGCTGCTCCTGTAACTTGACACTATGATGTCTCCGGATTATTGACACTACAATGTCTCCTGATTTAGAGACATTAGTCTCTTCTGTTTCAGATGTCAACCATGGTATCTTCTGTTCTGGTCCCGTTACCCACTTCTGTAAAAAGGATTAACAGGCTAACATGTTTTGTATTTTGATACATGTTTAGTTTTGATGTAAGCATGTTCTATTATGATACAAAACAAGTTATGTTCTGATAAAAGATAAGCTCTAATTTGATACAAAACAAATTTTGTTTTGATATAAGTCATACCTTGATCTGAAAGAATTATATCCTATTCTGATATTCAATTATTATACTTGTACATTTTGTTTTGATATTTATGAGTTTTATTCTAATGCAAGAATGCTCTATATCTATATTCATCAAATTATATGTTGAGTCATAATGTTTGGATTATTCGGTAATTTGTACAATTAAAGATTGCATGTGAACTGACATAATACAATGCATGTAAATGCTAGACGACTGGTTAGAAATAGTCGTTTGATTATATCTTGTTTAGTTATTCCCCACTAACCTATATGCTTAACAAAGTGGTTTTTCCTTTTGTAGGTTCTGATAAGAAAGTTTAAAGATTGGGACAAAGACAATCGCAGTGGCCAATGAAGGATGAGTTTTATTTTGGAAGATTTATTTTTGAGTTTTTAAGTTGTATCTGACAATATGAGACAATTTTTATTTTGTTTAATGGTTTGTAAGAACCTTATTATAGGATGGATTATGTTTAAGGCATATATTTTGATAAGTTCATTATATATGATGTATATTATGTTTTGTTTACAACATTTAATGGTATATAATGTATGTTTGCTTGAGTTTCTAGAAAATGCTTTAAAAATGTTTAGTACATTTTAGATTATTTCAATTCTGTTTTGTGTGACACTTACATATCCTCCCAAGGGGTATGTAGGTGTTACGGGATAAAGGTTTATAATTTGGGTTTAATTAATGAAAAAGGCTAAGGCTTAACTTGGTTATTCCTAAAGGTAAAGTTTTGGGTATAGTAATTCCAAAGAAAGAGGCTAAAGTAAGTTAGCAAATCTAAGTCCCTTCATTATATCAATGCTATAATTTAACAAGTATGGTCTTAATCTGCATAATAAAAGCAAGTTCTAGAATTATCCTACTATACACAATAACACATATATGGAAAAATAAAAGGAGCCTTAAAAAGTTTATGAAATTTGTTCTTTAGGCTCAAAAGCTCACGAAAAGGTGGGTATATATGTGTGTAAATAATATGAAAATTTCATTCAACTTGAAAATTTCAATGATTACAAAAAATATGATTTCGAAAATTAACTTCATTCTAGCCATCATCTTCTTACACATCAATTCAAATCAATATTCAATAAAAATATATAGTATTCATAGACATACCTCAACCAATTCAAGACATAAATTAACAAAATTTATAATCAAGATTATAATAAACTTGAATAATTCAATTAAAATTTCATAATTCAATTAACCCATCCCCATATTTAAAATTGGACATTATCCTCAATTTTCATAATACAATTACATATGCAAGTGAGAGGGTTATTTGGTACTTTCCTTATTGTGGCAATTTCTTAATGTTGATCCATCCAATGGTGACTTATCCTTGCAAAAATAAAAGAAAACGAAAGAAAAATAACCTTGATAGAAACAAAATAAAAATAAGAAATTAATATAACAAAAGAAAATCCTAAATCTTGGGTTGCTTCCTAAGGAGCATTTGGTTAACTTCTTTAGCTTGACGTATTTCTTTTGCTCAAGGTGGTTCAAATGATTCATATGATTGTAGCCTAACTATAGTTTTCATAACCTATAAATAAGCTACCTGACTGTGCTTTCTACCACCTTTCTTTCTCATTTTCTTCTTTCAATTATTCTTCTAAATTTGTGGCTTCTCAGGTGGATCCTTGCAGGTGGAACTCTATAACACTCTATCACAAAATTTCTCTAAGTTAATATATCCATAAATTCAAAACTATTTTCCTTAACTTTAGAGACTCTAAATGCAATCATCTCATTTCCCACTCACAGAGTTAACTCGCCTCCATTAACGTCCATAAGAGACTTAGCGATCGTTAAGAATGCTCGCCTTAGAATAATGGGTATCTTTGAGTCTTCATCTACTTATAGGATGCTAAAATCTATAGGAAAGGTGAATTTATTAACCTTGATAGCTACATCCTTGATTATGCCCTAGGATGGTAAAGTGATCTGTCAGCCATTGGCATACACATCCTAGTCAATGTTAGTCCACCAAATTCCATCATTTTACACAAAGTGTAAGGCATCATACTCATGCCGACTCCTAAATACACAAAATCCTTATCCACTTTAACATTATCGATAGTACAAGGATTATAAAAATTCCTTAAGATACCTTGTTTTTGTTACCTTGTTAGAGCTATCATTAAGTAACACTTCACTCTCCAACTTATTTGGTTCCTCTTTGTCTTTTGATATGTAAAACTTTCTTTTTCTTCCAAAATCTCCCCTTAAAATGTCCCTCTATTTATGAAACCAACCTTTATCTTTCCTTTATTCTCAATTTTGCATCGAACAACTTTCATTTCAGCAAGGATTTCTATTAATTTTTCTCTAATTCTTGCTTCCCTTTCTTGTTCTGCTTATGTGAACTTCTTTTCAGTGGTCCGAGTGATTGCCATTACCCTTTCCTTCGAATTCTTTTCAGTTTTCAGCAAACTCCCTTTTGGTCTTTCTGCAATAGATTTGGCCAGTTGGTCAAACTTTAACTCTAAGTTTCTAATAGATTCTTTATTTTGCCGATGTTTCACTTTTGAATCGTGAATGAATTCTAGTATCAACTCATCCATCCTCGATTTCCTTAGTTGTGATTTTTGTGTTTAAAATCCAAGTAGATGGTTATTCCTTTATTGCCCCTGATTTTCCCATGAGAAGTTAGGGTAATTCGTCCATCCTAGATTGTATGTGTTACTATAGGGATTATTTTGAGATCTTAACGCATTCCTCAGGTATTTTACGTGTTCGAGTTGATATAATTGACAATCTTGTCCTCGGTGATCTATCCCACATGATTGACACTACATCACTCTCCCTTGTGGAGCCATAATAATGTTGCCTGTCTTTTTACTCAGAGCTTCCACTTGACTCGTCAATCTCATTACTGCATTTACTTTGTATACTCCAAATGGGCTATTTGTGGTTTATGCTCTAGCTGAGCACCACTGAAAATTGTTTACGCCCATGTCCTCGATCAACTCTTGGGTCGCTCTAGGTGTCTTGTTATTCAGCGTTCCTTCAGTTATTCCTCCTATCATAAAATGTTTGGATTTACATTCACAGAGGTAATCCATGAGGTGGGCATTGTCGAAGCATCTCCTTAAATATCTCCCATGTATCGTATAAAAATTCTCCTTCATTTTGGGAGTAACACAAGATGTCACTCCTCAGCTTCACAGTACTTTTAGGAGGAAAATACTTGAACAAAAAATTTTCCACCACTTGATCCCAGGTGGTCAATGATAAGCATAACATAGAGTTAAGCCATTTCTTTTCTTTTCCTCTTAAAGAGAAAAGAAATAAATGCAACATGATGGTGTCATCATTCACCTAATTTATTTTAAAAGTATCACATCTCTCTAAGAAGTTAAAGATGTGCGCATTGGGATCCTCTTCTCAAAGTCTATCAAATTGGACTGATTGTTACACCATCTGAATAATGCTCAATTTGATCTCAAAATCATTGTCTTACATAGTTAATCTCACGATGTTGGATTATGTACCATTTAAGTATGGCTTAACATAGTCAAACATTGTACATGATTGGTTCTCCATGTCCACAATCCCTTGGTGTCTACGTGACTTTCCATATCCTCTATTCTATAAGTGATATTTGTTGGTTGCATGATGTTTTAATAGGCATTTTAGTATGTTTTTAGTTGTTAATTAATTGATTCATGCATGTTTTGGTTTAGAATTATGCTAGTTGGTTAGATATTTATGTTTTGAGTGTTATGTGGGTTAAAGCATGTTATTGAGCTTTAATTTTGTGTATTTGAGGTGCCTTTATGTATTTGTTAGTATCTAAGAGCAGATATTGAAGAACGAAGGAGATTCAGAGGAAGCCCAGAAGAAGACCCAAATTTATGGGTGATATGATCATGGCTTAGTCTGCCACGATTATGACAGGGAGCATTTTATCAAGCCACGATCATGGCTTCGTCTGCCACGTTCATGACAGAAAGCATTTTATCAAGCCATGATCGCGACCTGTGCATTAGCAGATGTTGACCAGCTTTTAGAGCTCAACTTTTTAAGGGCATTTTAGACTTTTTGGCCTTAGGTAAAACCTATTTTTGACCCTAAATAGAAAAGGTTACAAAAAGGAAAAGAAAACTCTAATTTTGGTATGCCTCCATTTGCAAGGAAGAGAGAGAAGAAGAGAGAGAAGAAGGTGGAGCTTCAACTACTTCAACCTTTAATCCTCCATGTTATTTTCTTTCTAACCATCTTTTATTTCATATATTTGATCTATGAGATGGGATTGACGATTATCAATCTTGGGTTAAGGATGTTTTAACTTCTTTTAGGGATTTATACTTGATTTAATGCTAATCTAGTTGCTTTTGTTGTTAATGATGATGAGTGCTGTGAGTATTTGTCGTATCTGTATGCTTTGGTAACAAATTAAGAGAGTAAACCAATAGCAAAATGATTAGATTAGGTAATAATACTTAACCAATCTAATAAATCACGGAATTAATTAAATCGGTAATTTATATGAAAAGAGATCTCGTATAAGGACCTAATAGTCTATTAGAAGGCTAAAGATCTAATTAGATATGTGGGCTTTTGTTAATTAAAAGATTACAAATTCCATAATCCAATTAAGGTTTATAATTTAGGATTTAATGATTATAACTTAAGAGAGAATAATCTATCCTTTAAAAGTCTGACACCACATTAACTCGAAAGTGACTAAGTTAGCATTAATGATAAGATAAATCCCTTTTCTCATAATTCATTAATCTTCCTTGTTTGAATTCCAATTGTCATTTGGTGATGCTTAATTTTGATTTCTTGTGTTAATTTTACAATTTTGTTTTCAATCCATACATTTCCAATTGTTTACTTTTCTATTTAGTTTTTATTTTCATTTTAATTATCTTTTTAGGCCTTAGACAATTTAGAATTTGATTAGTTCACCAACTCCTCGAGGGATTGACACCTTAGATACTAAACTCATAACCTATGCATTTGCGGTATATTGAGGGATAAGAAATTGTAAAACTTGCCCACTCAATCAACAATGTAGTTCAAATTCCCAAAGGTTTGTTATATGATGATTCCTATGCAAAGTTCTTTCTATCTCAGGATCTATGTCAAATAAGTTATCAATGTTACCTCGGGTCATAAACCGACCTGGAGTTTAGCCTAAACTAAGGAAATAACCTTATTAACTCAAATAAATTAAAAAACATAAAATAAAAACAAGCACTTAAAGCAAAACAAATTAAATAATGTAAAGCAAAAACAAATAAATAAAACAAGACAAACAAACAAAAGTAATGACTAGATTAACAAAACTAAAGCGTTCCTAATACCATCGTCCAAGGCAACGGAGCCAAAAATTTGATTAAGCTTGAAGTTTGTTAGTCAATATTTAATACTGAATGTGCATGGTGTAGTTGTAGATAGTACTAGAAAATATGGGTCAATCCCACGAGGACGGTAAGTATTACTAATTACTATTGTCCTATTATCTAGCTTACAAATTGATTGTAGTTTTCAACTTAAGAAACTAAAATTAAACAAATAAAGTAAACAAGCATAATGAATTAAAGCAAAGTATTGTTGACACTAAATTAATTAGCAATATTAAAAAATTAGTACTTAGACTTCGAATCCCCTTAAACCTTTAACTGATTGATTATTTGTTATACAATATGTTGTTGATTTAGTAGACCGTGGAGATTCCTAAGGTATGCTAGTAGCTAACCTTGAATCTACTAATAAATAAACCTACGTTCTCTATCCAAATTACTCAAATTAAGACTTATAAGATTACGTTACCGTATTTTGAATCCCTCTTTTAGGTTTGGCCCTAATCAAGAAAATTACTATAGTCCTATCTTTAGGATTGCAACAAACTCTTTCCAACTATCATAAATATATTCAACCTAGGATTTCTTAATCGCTAAGTATGAAATCAGATTAAAGTCTAAAAATCATATTAATAGACAATAAATAAATAGATAATTGGATCTTAATAATCAATAATTGCATTCACAAAAGAATCAAAACATGTCAAAGTATTCAAATAGGGTTCATCTGACCTAGATACTAATTAAAAATTTAGCTATACATCGGCGAACACAAAATCATATTCTTATGTACAGAAAACATAATAGAAAACTTCAGAATCAAAATCCTATATCTCCCTGATTGTTCTCTATCACATATTCTGAAAATGTAGGTGTTTAAACTTATGTTATGATGAATCTGTTGATAAAAATCCCACGTCTTTCACTCCTTAAGCTTCAAATCAACTCTAGAATCATCTTTGAGCTCCTCAGAACAACGCCAGTCTCCTCCTTTTTTCCTATTTCCATTTAAACATCAAAATTATATGAAAATCTAGAATTTTGGATTATGCATAATGTTGTGCACAACTGTGCATAGGAACATGTATGATTGGAAATTGTCAGATATCGCGAAAATGTACAGACATGCAAAAGTGCATGGTCGTACACTCATTCCATATTGTTGATTTTCTGTTTTACACCACATTTTTGTTTGAATTCCTCTACTATAAATCCATGAAGGCAATTATCAAATGTAAACACATTTAGAGCAATTTAAGCACCAAATATACAATAAAAGTATAAAATATCAAGAAAAATACATCAAATATGGGTAGTCAAATATAGTCAATTATCCATCTAACAGATACACACTCAATGCATAAAATGAAGGAGCTTCCAAAGAGGAATATAAAGACTAATTCCGTTTAAACTAGATTGTAGATTCTTAAGCTAAGGGATGTCCTATATAAGGAAATAAAGTACAAGGAATAGGATTAGTAACTCCACATGGATATGGTATGATCACTATAATAAGTCAAAGCCTCTCCATAATATCAATAGGATGAAAAACCTCAGACACCTAATTCTAAATGATACGAAAGTTGAGGAGATCATCAAAGAAAACCAATAGTGTTAAATCATCAAGGAATTTTTTATTATGATAGACAATGTTTGAATCTATATTCCGAACACTAGCATAGAAGACTTAGTGACTTAGTTAAGACATGCATTAAAGAATTTTACAAAAAAGATCTTGTAAATAGATATTTAAAACATAGAAATTAGACACATAAAGTTTAATGTTATAAGAATGTATAGTTTAAAGAAGCTTTGCCAAAAGTCTTTTCTATTTTATGGCTAGCCATAAAGCATAGGCTAACCACAAAGGATAGAATAAAGGGGTGATGCATATTTTACCATAAGTAGCTATTTAGTTTGTGGTTAGTTATAAGTTGTAGTTAGCATTTGCAAATACAGGTTGATCCTCTGAGGATTTAGGATAATTATCAATTATTCGCAAACCTATTTAGCTAGACCAATGATTATGATTAATTAAAGAGGAAAATTATTAATAAATCTAAATTTTAGTATAAAGCAATAATCAAAGATAAACTAATCTATCAATAAGCTATATTTAGGTAAGGTGTTGCCTAGGACTTTACTATGTTTAACTTCATCTTGATTTAATAAACAATTTTAGATTCTTGACATAGTAAGAACTCCCAAGTTACAATTATATTCTCTCTCGAGATATTCAACTCATGTCCTTATATTGAATCAATTGAAATATCTTTCTTATCATGACAACCAAAGAATGCATTAATTTGTTTTATGAATTCTCATGATTGATTTTATCTTAACTTAGAAAGATCTTTGATTTTTACTTAAAGATCTTTGATTCTTACTTAAGTAACTTAGGCTTACCTCTTTTTATCCATGTTGTGATCTAACCATACATTTCATTTCTCAAATCTTAATATATGAATAAAATAATTAAATCTTCAACATTTTCTCCTTAAATTTGGTCAATTATAAGAACATGGATAAATCTTAAGAAAACTAGAAAATCATTTAATCAAAAATCCATCATTTTAATATATCACATCTTAGGGTTCATCCCATATATACTTATATCCTAATTAGTTCATAACTAAACAAGAAATAATAAAATAAAATAACAAGGAATAATAATACTAAATCATCATAATGATTCTTGAATCTTTCATATATCTTATTGAACCTTTGTCTTTCCTCTAATATTGACTTATCCCTAATCAAAAACTAATCTAGAATGGCTTCTAAATGACTTTCTGATACTTTCCAACTATCTATTTGCTAAAAAGCTCTCTATTCTTTTCTTCCCCTTTTCATTAAATTTAAAATTCTAATCTTTAATGAGTAACACAACCTCAACACAGGCTTATGTTACTAGTTGTGTTGTCTTTGACAAATTTTATAACTTTTTTAGAAATTTCCATTGTCAATATGGGACCAACACGAGGATTGTAAAGTCTATATTTCTTGATCTAAGTACTAATATAAGGGTGTGTAGGATAGCAAAGGAGATTTAGAACTAACCATCTTGGAACACCTAATAGGATGATGTGTAACATATTCTAGGGTCCTTCAATTCTTCCAAAGTTACTCCAAATTGATCCCACTCTTCTTCAAATTCACTTATTTTCCTTAAAGAGACATAAATAAGACCTAAACAAAATTTTCCTATCTTGATTGTTGAATCTTTGCAGATTATCCAAAACATAAGCAATATGTTATAAAAAGTATGCTAACGGTAATGTATATTTAGCATACATCAAACACCTAACACTTAAGTAAGCGAACTAATTACATCATTCCCATTTCAAATAAGAAATAATTCCAAAAAATGTCAAGCGAATCAAGTATACCAATTAATAGTTAGCATCACTCAATTTAATCATAAGGATCTTTAAAATTCTAGGTAACCACTTACTTGTATCAATTTTCAATTTAACTTAATTTACTATAAGATCTTTCAAACTTTAACTCAAATAAAAATATTCAATATGTATAAAATGAACATACATAAGATAAAATGCTTCAAATTTCAAACATATTCATACCCCTTATTAATAAAATATAAAATTAAAAAGAGAGCATTAAGTGCTTCTTTAAATGTACTAGAGTAATAAAAACAATTCAAATTGAGCATCTCTGACCACAAAAATCATATTTAGTTCACAATTTCTAAGTCATTTTCCTAGCACCCTAAAAGTCAAGAATAATGGATATTTAATCAACTATAAGCACAAAATATAATTTAAAACTCTAAGTAATCGACCATGCAATAAAATGATGAAAGTAAAAATGTAATGGGAAAAATACATAGGTGAAATTACAAAAATGGTAAAGAAACTACAAAAATAACCATTAAGCTATAAAAGATGGGGTTAGGAAGGGATTAAGAGACTAGAAATATATCTAAAAACCTAAGAGAAAGCTAAATTTTCAGAGGAAACAGGTGAAGGATGCAGTGAAAAAAAAAAAGGACTATGGTCCTAATATGCCTTTTATAAGGCAAAACATTGTACCTATAGAATACCTTATAGGTGGTATATTTTTTATAAATATGGGGATATGCTGAAGTACACGAGAGTGTGTCTAAAGAATAGGGGAACATAGAAATTAAATGGTGGGATGTTGATAGAATATGGGACTTACAAGATGCAGATATAGGGCCTTATTGATTAAATTAAATATAAGAAAAGGAATCAAAAGAGTCAGGGTTTGAACATAAAGAGGACAAAGTTGATGTAAGTCTAGGATTGTAATATGATTTGTTCTATTTTTTTAATACCTGAACATAGGGTTAACACAATGCCATGTTTTAATTATTTGGGGGCATGTTTTGTAACACAAGGAACGTGTTTAAAAGAAGCACATTTTATTTCTTTTTGACTTTTCTCAGTAATGAAACACATGTCTAGTGTAGAGAGAAGCATGGTGGGTATCCATAAACATAACCTATATATAGGGTTGTGTATATGTCATGGACAGAGTGACACATTCTGTTTTGCTGTTTGGGTCAGCACGGGGCTAGATAGGGGACATCTTACTATCGTGCAAACCTAAAAACCTACAAACAAAAAATGCACTAACTACAACCACTTATCATTAAAAACAAACCAAGATTTAAAAAGTTAAGATCTAAAAAATGTCATTAATAGTTAGTAAAATGAATGAATAATAACCAAAACACTATAAACAAATAAGTTTTAAACATGAAAAGATAATAAATTTTTAGGTTTCCTCCCAAGAAACACCAATTTTAGGTCATAGGTTCACTTTTGATCACTTAGGATGTATGGAACAATAAAAAGGATGTTTGTTGTTTCTTCCTTAAAGGATCTCCTATTATATAGGACTTTAATCACTACCATTCACCTTGAAAACTCCTGTCTTGCTCTATAATGAAAGAATTTCTAGACCACTTTAACTTCAACTTACCTAGAAAAAGAATTAAAAATTTTATATAGAATTACCTAATCTCTCTCATGAGATTCTTTATGGAGTATGCTCTTATTATGCTAATACTTGGTCCTCTCTTTATATATTTTGGCATTCTTATAACTTTCTAACCTCAACTTAGCAAGCTTATGAAGTTGAAGTAATCATGTTTCTTCGGTGGCCTTCAAATCAAATTAAATTCCTTAGTTGTGTTACAATCCTTATGCTCTAATTCAATGTAATGTGATATAATTTCCTATAAACTAGTTTGAATGGTGACATGTTGATAAAAGTTTTATCAGTTGTTTAACAATCTTATAATGAATCCATCTTCATCACCTAATCGTTTTTGGTCTAGTGACCATCTTCTCAAGAATTCTCTTAATTTTCTAATTCAAGACGTTCATTTTGTTGCTAGTTTGAGGATGGTATCCTAAGTATGAGTCACCCTATATTTTCTCAAAAGAGCCTTAAATTAATATTTAATGAAATATATGCCATCATTGCTTATTACAACTCTAAGAACACTAAACCTTGGCAAAATCACCTTCTTACAAAGCCTTGCTATTACCTTAGAATCATTAGTTAGAGATGCCACAATTTCAACCAATTTGAACATATAATTCACTGCCACAAAAATATACTTATTATCACATGAATATAGAAAGGGCCTAAGAAGTCCATTCCCTAAATGTCAAATATTTTAACCTTTAAGGTGTTATTTAGGGGCATATCCTTTCTCCTTGAAATATTTCTAGTTTTTTACACATATCACATATGGTCCTATAAACATCCTCGAAGAGGGTGGGCCAATAAATACCCAATTAGAGAATCTTCGTAGTTTTTTTAAATAGTTAGCATGAACATTATAAGATGAGGCATCATAATGAAAGATTATGCTTTGCACTTCATCTTTGGGAATATACTGTGTAAAAATTCCATCAACATAATAATCTAATAAAAGGGGATCATCCCAATCTGGACATCAAAGAAGACTTTCTTTTTATGGTTGTAGCGCAAGTCAAGTAGTAAGACCATGTATTTAAGGAAATTCAAGAAGTAGTAACAATTGATCATTCAAAAAGGAGTTATCTATAGGTAGCTCATCTAGGTTTTGCTTTAACTTGGAAAGATGATAAACCACCGAAACTTTTATCTTTTTTTCATCCCAGTTTTTAAATGAATCTTTTGAAGGAGAAAGATCCATCTAATCAGTCTCAATTTAGCTTTCTTCTTGCTTAAGAGGAAATTGGTGGTGGAATGATCAATGAATGCTACCACTAAGAAGTTCCAATAGAGGGCTTACATAATTAAAGTAGATATAAATGCCTCTTTAAACCTTAAAAAAGCACCAAAAGATTCTTAGTTAAATTAAAAACTTACATCCTTAAAAAGCAGGTTAGTTAAGGATCTAGCAATTTTTGAAAAATATTTTATAAAGCATCAATAAAAACAAGCGTGGCCTAGAAAATCTCTTATGCTGTTGATATATAGTAGAATCTACTCTATCACTTTAAGCTTTTCGTTATCGACATAAATTTTTTACTCAGATACCAGGTGTCCCCAAAAATTCTTTCCCTCACTATGAAATGAAACTTTTCTTAATTTAGAACTAGATTTACTTCCCACATCATTATACAACAATTTAGATAAACATTCATCAAAATTAGGGCCATATAGTAAGAAATCATCTATGAATACTTCCATAATATTCTCAAAGAAAGAAAAACTTACATCTTTAAAAACCAGTTTAGTTAAGGATCTAGCAATTTTTGAAAAATCTTTTATAAAACACTAATAAAAACCAGTATGGCCTAGAAAATCTCTCATGCCATTGATATGTATTATCATCTTCTCTGTTACTTCAACCTTTTCCTTTCCTTATCAATACCAATTTCTTACTCAGACACCAAGTGTCCTAAAACAATTCCTTCCCTTTCCATAAAATAACACTATTCCTAATTTAGAACTAGATTTACTTCCTTGCATCGCTACAACATTTTAAATAAACATTCATCAAAAGTAATGCCATATATAAGGAAATCATCTATGAATAATTCCATAATATTCTAAAGGAAATAAAAAAAGATGGTCATTATGTAATATTGAAAAGTATTAGGATCATTACAAAGACCAAAAAGAATTCTTCTAAAAGAAAAAGTTTCATAAAAATATGTAAACATAGTTTTTTCTTGGTAACCAAGATGGATAGGGATCTAAAAGGAACCAGAATAACCATCCATAAAGTAAAAATAAGAATTTGTTACTAACCTATCAAGCATTTGGTTAATAAAGGAAAGGGAAAAATGATCTTTTTAGGTTACCTTGTTTAACTTTATGTCATCTATACACATCCTCTAACCCATGACTATTCTAATAGGTATTGATTCATCATTATCATTTTTATAACATTCTTGCCTCCTGTTTTAGGAATTACTTAGATTGGGCTAACCCATTCACTATTAGAGATGTGATAGATTATCCCGACATCCAATAGTTTAAGCACCTCCTTTCTAAAAACTTCCTTTATATTATGATTCAACATTCTTTGGTGATTAACGAAAGGATTATAATCATCTTCCAGTAATATCCTATGCATGCAAATTGATGGCTTAACACCTTTAATTTCATCATTCATATACCTTATAACATCTCGATGCAATGTAAGAACTTTCAGTAATTTTTTATTTTAAATTTCACTTACAATTGCATTCGTAATCATAGGATATATGGAATTAGGTTAAGGAATTCATACTTAAGAGTGGAAGGAAAAAAGTTTAAGTTCTACTTGTATAGTTTTCTCTTTACTGTCAATACTGTACTAGTTATCTTTCAGTAAGCATTCAAATAGATGATTTAGTTCATACTTAACAAACTCCGCTCTCACAATTTGGTCGTTTCTATTAATCTTGCAACATGACTCTTTAACGAATTATATTTAACAACATTAGGTAAATTAAACTCAACCTTTTCATCACTAACACTTAAGGAAAGCTTTCCATTCTTCAAATTAATAATAACTCCAACCGTAACTAAGCAAGGTCTCCTAAGAATGATAAAGATTTAGGTATCCTCATCCATTTCTAAATAGCAAGATTAGTAGGAATGGAAGACTTACCAACCTTGATAGATACACAGTCCAATATACCTACTGTTGGATTGGGAAAAGAAAGCATACCATATTTAGAGAACCAAAACTTTTTAGAAATCTTATTTACAGCAGAAGCAATATATCCAAATCATCGTGCCATTCTATATATGATATGGTATAAGGGTAATAATCTTATTTACAGCAGAAGCAATATATCCAAATCATCGTGCCATTCTATATATGATATGGTATAAGGGTAATAATAAACATAAACAAGATAGTGATATTACCGACTCCTTCGCTACAACTTTAATTCCTCGCTGAGCGATCCTCTCCTTCTTCTTGTATCCAAAGCCTTTGCTTTTGAATCCTTTCCTTTGTCAATCTATCCTCTCCTTATTGTTGTATCCTCAACCAATTTGATTTACCTCTTGTTCTTGCAGGACAACTTGATTAACAAAATCCTTTGATGGGAATGGAGAAGAAATGTTTGGAGGAGATTTTTCTTAGAAGAAATGAACAAAAAATGAGACTCTTCTCTTGCAAATTTCAGCTCACTCATACATGAAAGGAGAGAGAGAGTCAAACCATGCAAGAACACTTTCTTACACACTCAATTTCGGTTATGCATGGAATGAAAGAAGAGAATAGCATCCAATGCATCACTTCATACTTTAATCAATCATAAAGAAGCCAATAAATGAGACTCTTCTCATTTATCTTTAAGATGGCTATAAGAAAAGACTATTAACCTAAACATGACCTATGAATTTCGGTTTTGGAAGATGGAAGAAGGAAGATGGTTCATCCAATGCATATCTTTCTTATTTAATCCAATGAATGCTAATAGGTTATATGCTAACATGAAAAGATAACCATTAAACCATTTAAGGGTAAGTTCATAACTCCATTTAATATGATAAACCGTAATAAAGACCATCTTTATTTAGCAATTTAATGTCAAATGTGTTGTTGCACAATCAGTCTATTAAAACTGAAATTGCTACTCTTTTCTTTAAAAAATTTGTTTTAATATAATTAATCTAATTAATTACATTAAACCAAAGTCTAGCCCATTTCTCAATGAACATTTTGGCTTCTAATTAACCATTAATTAGTGCAAGCCCAACATTCAATTATGGGATTCTAAAACCTCTATTTATGTTTCTTACTTAGCTTGATAACCTTCCTTGAAGCCAAGTGGGGAATCTTATTGGAGTTTACTAATTCAAGCTCCAATAAGCCTATAATTAATTTAATCTCATTAGAATTAATTCTAGATTATTAACTAAATGTGATTCCACTAAAGACAATTAGTTGAACTCTTGAATTAAATATTATGAGAACACATATTTCATGTCCAATTGCAAACCCTATTTATAACCTTATTATAGCCATCCGTACAACAAAGGGTAAAATTACCGTTTTGCCCTTATGTTGGTTTTTCTTTCTAGATCTCCCGTTTTACATTATATGGTG
>JAOQMP010000008.1:30442749-30466289 GCA_027563575.1 Erythroxylum pedicellare
TACATTTATTGATGCTTTAATGCATATGTTTGTATTTATAAGGCATGTTAAGTTTGATCAAATGAATAAGGTCATATGCTGCACTACGTCATTTACATGAAATTTCTGAAATCTAAAACATTTTGTTTTGAAACTGTTAAGTCCTAGTCGTGGGTAAATACGCATGCTTAAAAGAGTCTGCAACTGCTCTTGTAACTTGACACAAAGGTGTCCCCTGATTATTGACACTACGATGTCCCCTGATTATCGACATTACGATGTCTCCTGATTTAAAGACATTAGTCTCTTCTGTTTCAGATACCAATCATGTTATCTTCTGTTCTGGTCCCGTTACCCACTTCTGTAAAAAGAATTAGTAGTCTAACTTATTTTGTATTATGATATATGTTTAGTTTTGATAAAAATAAGTTCTGTTCTGATACAAAACAAGTTTTGTTCTGATAAGAGATAAGCTCTGATTTGATACAAAATAAGTTCTGTTATGACATAAGTTATACTTTGATATGAAAGGATTATATCCTATTTTGATATTCAATTTTGATATTTGTACATTTTGTTTTGATATTTATGAGTTTTGTTCTGATGGGAGAATCTCTGAATCTATATCCATCAAATTATGTTTTGAAGCATAACGTTTGGACTACTTTGTAATTTGAACAATTAAAGTTTGTAAGTGAATTGACATGATATAGTGCACGTGAATGTTAAACGACTGTCAGAAATAGTCTCCATTATTTAAGGACTAGGACAAAGACAACAGCAGTGGCTAATAAGAATGTCTTTTGGTTTTGAAAGATGTATATTTGAGTTTTTGAGTTGTATCTGACAATATGAGACAATTTGTATTTTGTTTAATGGTTTGTAATAACCTTATTATAGGATAGATTACGTTTAGGACATGTATTTTGATAAGTTCATTATATATGATGTATGTTATGGTTTGTTTATAACAACATCTAATGATATTTATTGTATGTTTGTTTGAGTTTTCTGGGAATGCATGTAAGAAATGTTTAGTATGATCTGGATTGTTTCTGTTCTATTTTGTGTGACACTTGTATATCCTCCCAGGGCGTATGTGGGTGTTACATCCGCACTTACCTTTTATAAGGATTCTATGCATCAAAAAGTATCAGATCTATGATGATATCTAAGTTATAAGTTGTACGAGGAGCACTGGTCAAATTAGATCCCTATAAAGCAGGTCTTGAGAGTTGATGTCTGTTGCAGAGAAAAATGTCTTATATCTCGGCTAGCATACCTGGGGTCTTAGCTACAATCTTATTTATGTATCTTAAAGCTCTTATAGAGGTTTGCTCTATTATTTAGCCATTGGTTTGTTGTTATCTATACAACCCTCGAGAATTTATTCAAATCATGTTATTTACATTTTAAAATAATGTTATCATAGTTTAAAATTTTGAAATTCATGTAATTTAAAAATACCATAAATTTAAAAGTATTAGTTAAATAATTATTTAAAAATAAAATAATTTCAATTTTCAAACTATTTTTATGTTACATTGAAATTAAATATAAAAATTAAAAAGTTGAATACTTCAATTATATTAGTGATATTTTTATTAATAATTTAATATTAAATAATAAATATTTAATTATATAAAATAAATAAAAATTGACTTACATTGTCTTAATAACTGATGAGAATAAAATGAAAATTAAAAATTCAACTAACTAAATTTTTTATTGAACTTAAAAATAAAAAAAGAAATTTCAAAAAAAAAAAGATTAAGAAAGGAACTAAACATGATTGATATATTGTCCGTGTGACTAATGCATTGAATAAAAAGATCATCTTAGTTAATTTGCATGATGTTGACTGAGTAGACTTGTCATGATTTGATCTTTGACATTAAATGGAGATAATGTCAGTGACGTGATTGACGATAATGGTACAACAGAGAGAGAGAGAGTTTGTGTGGACATTTAATACAATTTGTAGTAAAGCAATTCTGCCTTAGTATTTGGGATAAGATTTTGTAGAGGAAGATAGAAAAATAGTGAAAGAGAGAAAAACAAAGTGCTTTGTTCAATAGTAAAAGAGAATAACAAAGTTATTAAACGCGATGAGTAAATAATAAATAGGATAATCATGTATAATTGAAAAATGAAAATAAAGTGAATAAACAGCAGGCTAACCCCACACTATGGATAGGCCGGAGAGTCCAATTATTTGGGTGAAGATTAGAATGTGCTCCTTTTGGGGAGCAAATACGGATGGGTCCTAATTTTTCAGCGTAAATTAAATATATTTATGGGAATTATTTATCTAAGAATAATTCCAGACTTCTTAACTTTTTCTCTTCAAAATCAAAACTTATTTTTACTGACTTGTGACTTCACTTGCACTCTCTCTCTCTCTCGAACACACACACAGACATTATGCTTTTGTTTGAAAATGCACACACAAGAACTGATTTGTATGATGATCTAACTACTGTTCAGGAGTAGCGATTAAGTTTTCCCGATGAAGAGATTGTGTATTAGCACTAGGGCATGACCATCTTCGGGGATCTATATTTGCTTTGTATCCATCACAGCTCCGCCATTGCTAATCGGTGAGTTTTGCCTTTCTTCAAGCAAATATCATTTCAGTCTCATCTGGGCTTCTCTTCCATCTTCTAACTTTCGTCCTTTTTACCTTCTACGCAACTATTGTTCTTGCTATTTTTTTGTTCATTTTCCCTCATACTCTTAATCATGTGTAATTTATCGGTTTGATCACTGCGGTTTTAGTACAGGTTGCACTACTTGATAAGTTTTACAAATACCCATTTCAAAGGTTTAGCCTTTGTTCCATTTCTTGATAGTTTTGTTGCCCTCGTTTTAGAGCAGATATGTGGGTTTAGTTTCCTTATATGAATTCCGGTTCTTTTTCTGATCAAACCCACTCTTTTTATCTCTTTGCTGGTTTCTAACTTTTATTGCCGGTAAAACCTGTTAAACTATTTCCTTAGAACCTTTCTTGCTCCTTATGCTTTGAATATGAAGTAGGGACCCTTATCCTAGCATTGATTGACTTTTAAGCTTTTGTTCGGCCTCTGGTTTGCAAATGTGTGGGAAAATCATACTGCAAGACATTTCTACCGCACGTAGGTGCTCAATCTTGTCTGGGATTTTGTTTCCTTATTCTTTTCTCAAAATTTTTGGGGGTTATGGCGGTTACTTGAATCGAACCATAACATATGTTCACGTGCAAACTTGCATATGACACGGTTGCTTGGGATACGTTGTTAGAGGTCCTTGGAGAGACGCATGTTTCTGCTCCTGAACTTTCTGGTTTCTATTTTAGATGCGATAGTCCCCTACATTAATCTTCAATGTGGCAATTGATGTGGTGTGTTATGTTTGTTCTTTCCTTTTCTTTCTATACAATGAGTATTTCAACTGGTGTGTTGGGCGAAGATTCTTTTCTTGTGCTTTTGTTTCACTGCATTGTGGTTTCTTCAATTATGTGTTTGACGTGCTACTATTGAACTATTAAATTGCTTCTTCAATTCAATAGTTAGAGTCTACATTTCATAAGTGGTAGTTAGTTGGTGAAGCCCACAGTTTTTAAAGGATACCCTGATAGTTGAGCTAAAACGCTAGAGGTTTCTCTTAGTCAATGGTTTGCGGGTTCTTAAGAGCCAGTATCCCTTATGTATAGGAGAGCTGAAGATGGAGCGGTACAGGTTGGATTTGAGAATAAATCACTCTGGATCAACACAATCAGAGGAATCCGCTCTAGATTTGGAAAGGAATTGCTTTCATCATTCAAATCTTCCTTGGTCAAGTCCATCTCCACTTCAACCCTTTGCTTCTAGTGGTCAGCACTCAGAGAGCAATGCTGCCTATTTCTCTTGGCCTACTTTGAGCCGATTAAATGATGCTGCTGAAGATAGAGCTAACTATTTTGCAAACCTTCAGAAAGGGGAGTTACCTGAAACACTTGGGAGGTTACCAACAGGCCAGCAAGCCACCACCTTGCTTGAGCTCATGACAATTAGGGCATTTCATAGCAAAATCCTGCGCCGATTCAGTCTCGGAACAGCAATTGGTTTCAGGATCCGACGTGGTGTTTTGACAGATATTCCAGCTATTCTTGTTTTTGTTGCTCGCAAAGTTCACAGGCAATGGCTCAACCATGTTCAATGCTTACCTACTGCTCTAGAGGTTAGAAATTGGTACTTATATCTTCCCCTAGGGATTTTTTAAGTTAGGAACAAAGGAAAGAGGTATGGATATTTTGGATATTTTCTGATATCAAACGTGCATAGTTTCGCAAGTGCTATGTTTGAGGTCTTCTCATATTTAGTTTTTCTCCCAGCCTATGGAATTAAGGTTTCTCTATTTAGGAAAAATTGTACTATTTCCTTTTCTTAATAAATTCAAGAGATTTACATACTCTTTGTTTAAGAAACAGGGACCAGGAGGTGTATGGTGTGATGTTGATGTTGTTGAGTTCTCATATTATGGTGCGCCAGCATCAAGTCCAAAGGAACAACTATATACTGAACTTGTAGAAGGCTTGAGGGGAAGTGATCCTTGCATTGGCTCTGGTTCTCAGGTACCTCACTCTGTATTCAATTTAATACTTGTTTTAGTTAATGTTGAATACTAATCTTAATTTACAAGATGATAATTTGTTTACTACGTGTGGCAAGAAGTGATAAAGAGATATAGTTTGGTATATCTTAAAGATGATATAACTGCTAATTGATAATCCCGTGATGAGTCTGTTGTTGCACTAGAAGTCTAGTCATTCAATATATGCATAATATGGTGTTAAAGTTTGTAAAACTGTTCATGTCAATGAGAGTGACATCTATTTTTATTACTCAAGTTGCAAAAAAGATAAGAAATAAAACTTTAATTGCATTGTAACCCAAACTTCTTAGAGTTTATAGCTTGAACTTTCACCTTTATACATGCAACTTTTGTTGTGAGGAAAGCCAGAATTTTTGGTGCCATAGTGACCTTGTCATGTTTGTATGCATGATTGCTTCAAGTTATAGTTACTTTGTCAACTATTGCATGTAGTTTTCAGATGAATGTGTTTATTCTACCCAATAATTGGTTTCATGTTTTCCATGAATCAATGGAGAGTTTGTTTAATATTTGTAAGCAATTTTCTAGGGTATGTCTCAATAAAGCTGTAATTATCAACTTTGTGATGAAAATTTATTGGATATATCCAAGTAAAGAAGAGTCTGTCATCATAATTAATAACATTCTGCATATTTTCCATATTGGTTTTTTCCTTTGGTAAAACCTTTACGTGTCATGAAGGAAGCTTATATATGGTACTTTCTCAAGGAAATGGTTTCAATATTTGATAACACAAATTTCCTCAGCTTTGATGCTAACTTCTTCACACTTGGTTGCAGTTGACAATTATATCAAACTATTTTGTTCTGCAGCTTTGTGTTATTTGGGTCCAAGTTAATGATACTAATCATCTTTAATTGTTTGACCAGTGTAAATATCCACTAATACATCCATTGAAGGGATTTTACACGTGTATTACATAGTTCTTTTTAGACATAGGCAAGACTTTCCTGGTTTATTTAACATGACAGTATTTTCCTTATATCTGTCTAAAGAAAGTATTCAATGAGGGATCTAGTTGTTTAGCATACCTCATTACATGCAACCAAGACAAACAACTGTTGAGTGCATTTTAAGAGAACTAACTTCATCCCTTCTTTAAACATCCTTATGTTGTTTCTAGTGATAACGGACTTGAAGGAAACATGAAAAAGAACTGGACATTAAAAAATTGAACTGCAATTGTTCTTGGTTGCTTCATTCTTCCACTCAAACTTGTTCTTTGTAATTTTATTTCTTAGCACTAAGGCTTGGTATGGAATTGTGACGTAGGAGCTCAAATTGGCAGTTTTAATTGCACAGTGGCTTCATTTTTCCATCTCTTTTATCCCTATTTTCCAGTCTCGCATCACCCTCACCCCTACACCCGTTGCATGGTTTGCACTGATAGCAGTTGAGCACGTCACTGTGTGGTTGAAGATAATCAAAAGAGAAAACATTGACTTGAAATGAAGCAATGAAAAGAAATAGGAAGAGAGAATGTGAAGTGAAAAGTAAAGAGTAGTAATGAAAGTAAATAATTGACTTGCCAGTCACACAGATTGGGCATCGTTGTCTGACTAATTTGGAAAACAAAGGAAGTTGTTAGAGATACAGTATTATTATGTTATGGATTCCATATGTAGGAAGGAATTTTATTCAAATGGCATTAACTTCTAATCTTGATATTAGCTTTTATTGTCCTACTATGATGAATAGAATGGCTGAAATCTAATTGATTATTATTATATTATCCAATTTTCTCTTCTTTTAGTATCAGAGTCAACAAAACCGAGAAGAAAAGAGAAAAAGATGAGTACTGCTGTCTGGAACAATTAGTACCATGTTGTACTGTATATGCTACTGTTTCTTGTGGTACTACTCACTATGAGCAATGCTATGGTGAATAGTTGCTCCGTGGTACTATTGACAAATTTCTTTTCATCTTAAAGATGGTTTACGGTTTTTTTTTTGACTTGAATACATTTGACTCTTTTTCTTGAAGATTTTGTTTCATTCTTTTGTAAAGATTTCATTTCAGTTCATCTTTGAAAATTTTCTGTTTAAGTTAATGGAATGACAGCATCGATGTTAAAAAACTTAACTGCGGTTGTGTTTCATGGTGAATTTTCCGAAACGAGAATAATTGCATGCTATTGGTGTCCTTTTATTCTTGAAGTAAATGTACAGACATTGGAATTGACTTCACTAATGGTTTGAACAAAGTGTGCATCGTTTAAACTTTTCCAATGGGGAAGAGCCATAGAATGAAGGTTACGACAGTACTTTAATTGAATAAATTAGACGGTTTCATGATGAAGACTGTTTGTTAGAAATTACATCATTTATGAACCAACTTGGGGAGTGTTGGCCAATATTATTATGTTTTGGATCCTAATACAAGGAAGTTTCCTTTATTGGAATAGTATTATTTTAGAAATTAGTATTAGTTTGTGTTTCATACTATTATAAATAATTGAGCAAAACCAAATTAATAATGTGTTTTTCTAGTTTTCTCTTGTACTGAAGTCAACATCCAAAATGTGGTGGCACCAAAACTTTTAATGATTATTGAGCTTTAGAATACCATACAGTCAGGTGTAGAGCTACTTATCTGTCACCAATGGGGCCAAAAAGCAGAGAATTTTTACGAAATTTATCTACAAGTTCAGCAAAAAATTTTAAATTATACTATAATTAAGTGAAATTTGCCCCTACCAAAAGTTGTATCTTACAATTTGGCCCCGCTGACCAAATTTTCTGGCTCTGCCCCTGCATACAGTGATTAGAGAAAAGATATTGGCATTGATATGGTGGATAGTGATACATGTGAACATTACTCTCATGCTTATAACATGGTCATCAGATAACTGGATTGATTGTGTGATATATCATTGCCTGCATTATTGTGAATACTGAATTGTTTAGAATTGTAGGTTGCAAATCAAGAGACATATGGAACCTTGGGTGCAATAGTGAAAAGCAGAACAGGAAACAAACAGGTCGGTTTCCTTACAAATCGGCATGTTGCAGTTGATCTGGACTACCCAAGCCAGAAGATGTTTCATCCTTTACCACCTAGCCTTGGACCAGGTGTGTATTTGGGTGCTGTGGAGAGGGCAACATCATTCATTACAGACGACCGTTGGTATGGCACATTTGCTGGAACAAATCCAGGTAATATAGTTGCAGAGTATAAGAGTCTACCATAATAAAAGTATTTAACTTGAGGGTAGACTCCAAGTATTCACACTTATAAATCTGATAACTTTTTGCAAAAAGTCCTTTTTTCTTGATCCAAGAGAGTTTTATTATAGTGAGTTGCTGGTAACAAACAAGGAAAGACTAATTATTAGGCTGATTGACTGGGAAGATCTTTTCTTTGGTAAAATATCTTAAAAAATGACATACAAAACTCCATTAAAGCACCAAATTTTAATTCCAAACTTATATTTATCATCCAAAACTTCACTTTGTATCAGACCTCATCTTGAGAAGGATAATGATTATCGGCACATTTTGTATGAAAGCATGATAAATTTCAGAAGAAAATTGTCTTGAAGGATCATCATGGCATTCATGTAAGCTATAAATTTCATATAGGATTATTATTTGCAAAGAGCATCATTCTTGTTAACTTTATGACCCTTGGATCTTTTAAATAAATTGATCGGGTATTATATGTTATTTCCTCTTTGAGATAGTTTGCTATATTAAAGTGCACCATATACTGGCTTTTTATACAGGCAACTGCATTTTAGTGGTTTGTTGCTGGGTTCTTCAAATATTAAGCTGATTCAAGACTTCTTTTGGGCAATTTATTCCTCCCAAGGCTTTTAGAATTCTTAATCTGCTTATACTCATCAGTCACCCATTTGTTTCATGTTAGAGTAATTCTTAGACAAATTAGCTTAACATATCATTGTACTGGAGTAAAATGAGGTGCATGCCGAAATAAACCCACTCAAAATTAGTTTGCAGTTTTATGAAATCTCTGGTGGTTAAATTGTTTCCTGAAACAAGAAGGGAGTTTCTTACTTGTTGACATTGATGTCAACTTGTATATGATCCCTTTTGAAGCTTTTGATTCTCACAAAGTGGCTGCTCTTCAAAGCAGGTTGTTGACTAAACTGTTAAATTGCAGAGCAATCTGAGGTTGATCATGTTGAATTTGTAAGAGCTTGCACATCATGAGTTCTAAATGTTAGTTGGAAAGAATAAATGCTAAAAAGAATAAGAATAAAGATCAAAGGAAACAGTAGCTTTCAGAAATACTTATCTGACTACTTCTCCATTAAGGTGAGTCAAGCTTTTCAATATTTAAGTTCGACTCACTTAAATTTTTCTCAATCTCTAGCTAAGTACTTCTATTCAAATCTGACTCTGACTGATGCTATTAGACGAACAAGTTCTCCTTCTGAGTTTTACTTGATTGAAGGTATAAATAACAACAATTTTTTGTAAAAAGATCCACCGTTTTGAGTTGAAATTGTAAATGATTTTCCAATGAACCTATAAAAAAATCCCAAGTCAAACCTGTAAAAGAACAAATAAGTGAAGTTGTTCATGAATTTAAATGGTTTGGGCTCCTTTTTCTGAATTTGGCTTGACCATACGAACCCTGAAATAAGGTGTGGCGTTGATGTTTACCATACCAACTCTTGAAGAAGTTTTTACCAAGATGAATAATATTCTCTTTTCGACTAATTTGTTAATTTGCAGTCCTAGCTTCATCCAGTCAGTTGATACCTATCCCTCTGTTGATTATTAAGTTAAATTCCAATATTGGACTGCCTGGTTTTGTCAATTATCTCCAAAAATTGCATGTTTATTTATGTTTTAGGATTTAGGTTATATTGAAGCATTTTATACTAGTGGAGATCTATCTTGTACCTTGTTTCTCATTGTTCCCTGACTCCCACACTGGCTCATTGCATTTTGCTTCGCCTGCAGAGACATTTGTGCGAGCCGATGGAGCATTCATTCCGTTTACGGATGATTTCAACATGAACAATGTAACTACTTTCGTAAAAGGTGTGGGTGAGATCGGTGGTGTCCATAATATAGACTTGCAATCTCCAGTAAACAGTCTCATCGGAAGGCAAGTGGTTAAACTTGGAAGAAGCTCTGGCTTGACCACTGGGACCATAATGGCGTATGCTCTAGAATACAATGATGAAAAGGGGATTTGTTTCTTTACTGATTTTCTAGTTGTTGGTGAGAATCAACAACCTTTTGATCTTGAAGGTGATAGTGGAAGTCTGATTCTGTTGACGAGTCAGGATGGTGAGAAGCCACTACCTGTTGGGATCATTTGGGGTGGGACAGCCAATCGGGGTCGCTTGAAGCTAAAAATTGGTCAACCCCCAGAAAATTGGACCAGTGGAGTTGATCTTGGGCGCCTTCTTGATCGTCTTGAGCTTGATCTCATCACTTCTAGTGAAGGGCTTCAAGGTTAGTTAATATTAGCTGATTATTCCCATTTCTTTTTGTTATGATATCAGTTTGGTAATCATCATTAGCCGGTTGTCTTTCTACCAAAAGTAAGCATATTATGGAAAAGTTTGATTGAGATATATATTAATCATAAGTTGATGAAATGCAAGTTGTTGCTTTGATTCGAATTTTGAAATACTTTTGCAGTTTGTAATTTGACATATAAGTAGCTGGAGAAGAGTAACTGAACTAATTAATGGGATCCAACATGGAACCCTGATGTTAGAAGAGAAGTATAAGTGAAGTGGAATAAATTCAATAATTAAATGTTTAGGACTTCAGAGAAAACTGGAATGATCTTTCAATTCATTTATTAACTTGGCTCCTATGCAGTAAGTAGCTTGTTTCTTTTTTTAGTTGGATACAACTGCAACTCTAATCCAAGTTTTTTCATGGCAATGTGTTCTTCACAATTTCTTTTTGAACATTGATATTAACAAAAGGCATCAATATTCCTCATTTGTAAAATTATTCTTCCTGTTGCTGCATTATCCTTGAGTAGGACATGAAGTAATTGTTCAAACTTGTTAAACTATTGCTTGCCATATGGTGGACATGCTCCAAATGCTAGGTTTTATACTCTTGAAACATTTTAATTGACGTTTAAAACAACTTAATGTGGAAGTCAACTTTATCTAATTAATCATACTTGTGTATAAAACAGTTTCTTGGATTTTCTTGAATCTGTTGTCTGATTTAAATTTGGAATCCCTGTTTGTTTAACGTTCAAAATCTAAGGTCTACATATCAAATTAATGTTTGTTTTATCGTGTGAATAATGGAGGTCCTTGTACTGAATTGTATTGACAGTGTATATATATATAGACATATACTCTTATGTGACATAGACCTTGAAACTGGTGCTGTAATCAATTCAAGGAATAAAATGCTGAATACAATAAATCCCCTTTAATTAAGGAATATACCAGTTAATGCTTCCCCTCAAGCTGGTGAATGAATATTATTCATTCCCAGCTTTCTAGTTAATTCTTGAATTCTCTAACTAAGAAGATTCTTTTGTCAACATCTCAACTATTTGATCATCAGAATGAATGGGAGAAATGCCGATTACTCCCCCTTTGAGTTTCTCCTTTCTGAATAACTGATCAACCTGTTTGGTTTGTTAAACTTGCACTTGTATGTTTGTTTTCACATTATAGGCTCATTGGCTTGCTTCTTTGAGTCTTTTAAGCATCATAATTTTTGGTGATAATTGCTCACCAATTTCATGGTGTCATTAGTCTGAACTCTACTTTCGCACTTGACCAAATTGCATCTTGCTTCTTGACACTCCATGTCACCAGATTATTACCAAGAAAAATAAATATCTAGCTGTAGATCACTGATTTGTAGAATCCTCCATAATCTGCATCTATATACCCTTTTATTCAGAGCTCTTCATTTTGTTCTAAAAGAAATCACATGCAATGTCAAAATTAGTTCTGATTAACATGAGAACATGCTAGTTATTGAAGAGGATCCTAAACATAAGGGATTAATCTAAATCAGGAAGATAAGTACCGGTGAAACTCCCCATTATAGTTTATGAATGGTTCAATTCTTATATGAAATTGTTGCATCACTACTATATGATATTCCATGTGTATAACTAAACTCAATGAACCAGATCATGCGTGCCAATGGCAAAATGTTTTTAGTTTCTTTGTGAAGGACTGGGGCTGGATTTATACTGGACGATGTTAGCTTCTTTATAAAAAGTTGGATAGATATCTCAACTTATGCACTCGGCATTCATTTTCATTCAGGAGTTGAGGATAGCATAATCACTTGTCAGTTTATTCAATATTTTTAAGTTTCCAAGTTGATATTTTTGATGCCAAACATTTGGGAAATTAAAAAAGAAGAAAGATATCCCCTGGCTTATTCCTTGTCAGATGTAGGTCTCATGCATATTGTAGTTTGTGTGGCTAACTGATAAACTTCCTCAATCATATAGCTGCAGTGCAAGAACAAAGGAATTTGTCAGCAGCGGGAATTGATTCTACAATTGGAGAGTCGTCTCCTCCTGTTCGATTTCCCTCAAGGAATAAAATTGAAGAGAACTTTGAGCTCCTCAATTTCAATATCCAGGAAACTCTAGTTGAAAATGGGATACAGCAACGGCTTGTTGCACCTTTTGCCTGTGGTGAATTTCGCATAGAGGATGGGCCTGCAGCAGCCCCCAATGTGACACACCAATTCATTCCTAGTTTTACTGGGAGATCTCTGGTGCATGATAAAAAACCACATGAAAACCCGGAGCTAAATAACCTCTCAATATTAAGAAACAGCTCTGATGAGGAGATGCAAGTTTCATTACAGTTGGGTGAGCCTGAACTGAAAAGGCGGAGGCAATCAGATTCATCTGTTAGCATTGAAGAATGCAAATAAGGAGCAAGGGGTTGCAAATGTCTTTGGAAGCTTCCTTTAGTGACATTTACAAGGTTTGTTCCACATTTTTTATTTGCCTTCAAAACTACAAATTGTAAGTATCTAGGAAGTATCAAATTGCAAAGAGCAACCTTAAACTAGGTCAGTTACTGAAAAGAAAAATATATTTATACCATTTTAGGTTCGTTAACTGGGGGGAATACTAGTATCTAGTGGGAGAATTATGTAGGTCTGTACCTTTCTTCCTTCATAGAATGTACTATGATGTCAGAAATGGTTGGAACATAAAACAACTGGATGAAGTTTGAAGGGCTTTACTGAAAAATCGGTTGTAATTTTCAACTGTAGCATCATATAAGAGTATATTGTTATCTCTTCCTCAACTCTGCAAATGTTTCTGCAACGAATAAAACGTAGATGTTCAAACTGTGAACTGCGAATTTGGATACATCAATGTAGGCATAGGTATTATAGTTCTAAATTATTGAATTATGATCATGTGTCACACGTCTTTCTCTATCATTTTCCTTTACTTTTAAATCCCATGCTTGCTTTCTCTTTAACATATATTATAGAGAGTTAATTACTAAAACAAATCTTAATTTTGTGATTATGGTTTAAAAAGTGGTAAAAATTTTTATTTTCACAAAAAAATGATCTCTTTATTAATGTAGCTGACGTGATTGCCTTCAATTGTACATGGGATGTCAAGTGACAAGGTAGCCTATGCCAGTTATTACTAAAATTAAATTAAATAATATTCAACAAAATTAAAATAAGAGAAATCCTAAACTTAGCTGCTCTTGTATGCCTTATCCTCCTAAAATGTTTGTCACACTCCCGTTAGCCACACGCCATTTGCCCACTGTCTGCACACTGTTGGACAACGTTAGTCGAAGTTGTCGTGTCTCTCTTGTTCTACTAGTCAATCTTGTTCATCTCTTATCAAACTCTCCAACGATTTCATTCTTGCTAAATCTTGTAGGATTCCTTCATTTCTTGTTGAGATTCCATTGCTTTCTTTGTGATTTAATCTATCTTAGATTTTCTGTTATGTTTTGCTTCTTTTCACTTGCCTTGTGTTATTATAACTGATTTGTTGTTTAACAAGTTATGTTAATGTTGAAAATTGGATTTAATTGATCCCAAAGCTTGAACTTGTGTACTTTTTGTAATTTGCTGCTATACTATTGGGGTTGTTCAAGGAAGACTGACTTAAACACGATTGGTAAATTTGACATTCATAGTACAAGAAAGATCAAATAGCTATTTTCTTCATTTACCACATAGTTTGTCTTTGTTGCAAAAGTGATCAACTGTAGCTTTATTCTACCGTCAACTATAGCTATGTAATTGATCGTATCAGGATGTTTATTTATTAGATACATTTCATCAAATAATGACAAAGCTGCTTCTACATCATCCTATCATCCTTCTTGCAGACGACATGAATTAGGGTCGTAAAGTTTACAACATTGATAGCACAACCCTTGTTTATACACTCTTCCATGAATAGTTTTGCCTCGTTCATCTTCACCACTAGGCAGAGTGACTTGTTTAATAAATTAATTTCAACTAGAGTTGGGAAGAAGGCCTTTTTAGAAATAGTGGTCATCTATATAATCAATTTCTTTCATTGTCCTTTGGCTTTAAATACTCTTCATTGCTACATCTCGTAATTGCAGCAAGAAATATAAGTGGTATAATATATTATTCTTATGTGATATCATGTATTAACATATTTATATGATGATATTGTAACATGATTAAAACAAATATGGATAGAAATAAAATATATGTAGCTTTTGTTGCTTCAACTCGTATATACTTGACTTAGGAAGAATGTAAAGGTGTCATTAATAGATTCAAGAATACTATTCGTTTGATAATTTATTAGAAGCTGAAAGAATAAATTCTTAATTTTGAAGAGAGATGGCATTATGTTTAACAGTAAAAGAATATTAATATGTATTATTATTATCATTATTATATGATGTGGTATATTGATTGTATTTCATTTTAATTTATTTCATGATTTATATGTATATTTTAGATTCCATATATTGATTACCTCATTTGTAATGGGAAGATCAATTTATATATACTAAATGCTAAGGTTAATACCGATCAACATTTTAATAAATGCATTAATAAAAAAATAAGTATTTCAATTATAGTTTTAATGATGCCAATATTATACAAAAATTTAATCAATATTCAAACTATAGGTATCTTGTAGATATTTAGTTTTGGTAAATGAGATGAATGTTTGTTATTATAAAAAATTTTGTTAGATATTTTATAAGCGTTTGGGGTAAGAGTCTTAACCGTAAGATTCATTGTTGCTCTCAAGGGATAAATATATATATTAACTCATTTAAATAATGTAAATTTGACATGAGTGTAATAATTGTGATTTTATCTTTAGTTTGTTGGTCTTATGAGATTATGTATCTTAGACATCTGATGTACCTTGCTCTAGTATTAAGGCATTTCTATATATCCAGTAATTTTTTTGGAGTTGCATTATTTGAATTTGTATATAAATTACAACAAGTTGTCCTAAGAATGCAACATTGTAAGTTGATTTGGAAGTTAGTTAGTAACAGTTAGGAGTTATATAACTACTACTTTTCCTTTATTTTCTTTCACTATCATTCATCCAAATGTAACTCATTTTATTTCTTAATAACTTGAACTTATAACATATCCTCCAATATGGAATGTAGTTTTCTTGGCTAAGTCAAAGAATACTAAAATCTTTCTTTCCTTAAACTTTGTCAACTTTAAGCTAAAATAAAGAAACATTATGGACTAATAAGCATAATCTCCATTTAAGAAAGAAAAAAAATTGGATCATATTTGATTGTTGCCCATGACATACCTTCTCATGCATTATAAGTTATCCCCATTAAAGGCAAACACAAACACAATCAATCAAAATAAACAAAAGCACAATCTCAATCATAACGTAGTGATAACATATTTGTTGAATCCCAACAAATACACCATCGGAATAAAACATAAAGAAAGTATAACTAATAATAAAGTTACCGTTACTGTATTGGTAACCAACCATATATATATATATATATCATGTTCAGTTGAAGTCAAACACATAATCAAATAAATACACCTCTGAAACAAAACACATAACCAAACCATAACTAATACCAATCTTCAAATTATCAAGCCTGCCATAGCTAATACATGTTCAAATTCTCAGTCAAACTATAAATTAACTGTCCTAATTATTTGTCAAATCATAGCAAACATAATGTTCAAATTCGTCAACATATGGTTTAATGTGCATTTGATTCACCACCAAAAACTTTAGATTTTCTTAGAGTTGATCTTCTAGCCCTTAATTTGATCCTCCTCTTGGTTAGAGTTGTATTGTTAGTTGTATTTTGAGAAGCTTGAGTTGTAATTGCATTGTTGTCTAGAGGTTCGAAAACTTGACATTGATTTCCACCCATTTATGAAGTATAAAAAAACACAATATGAGTACATAAGATATCGTTACATATAAGTAATGTAAAGATGCATTTAAGTGACAAGCTGTAAAATAAGTATTTCCACTAACTTCTCGAAGAGTTACTCTATATCCTCTAGCTGCTTATAGAAACAAAAATTCTTATGTTGTTAAATAATTAGGAGAAAAGTTACATGAAATTAAATGTGAATTTTCACTAACCACCCCCTTTCCCCTTTTTAAGATAAAATATACAATATTTAAGCTTGTAGATATTGATTGTGTGGGTCTTTGAACTGGATAGCTACCTATATTAGATGAAGGGACTTGAATTTTTGGTCCTCATCCTCTTTTTCGTTTCATTATATGTATATGTACACTTTGTGATAAAAAAATTGAAATTTAATCCACATTTGAAAAGAAGAAAAATAAAATATTAACAATCACCTTAATAATTTCACGTTACCTCAAATGTTGATCCTTATTTTACATCTTTTTATATTATGACCAACTTCATAATAATGATGGCATTTGATTGCTATTCCAACCATGCTCAAGTTATTCAAATTTCACAGTTCTTCATTCTTATCACTTTTTCAAGCTTTTTTAGTTCTTCTAGGCATCTTCTTAATCAATGAAGGTAACATTGGCTACAAATTTCCCGTCTTTGGCCAAAATTTGGAGCACTAATGGGTTCCATAACATACTGATAGCCATTCAAATAACATTCACGCTTTTAGTATTGGTTGATATAAGGATCAATATCCTCCTGTTAGTATGATATACAAGCCACAACAAAATTACAGGACATTCTTGTTAAATCTAAGTCCACATTGACAAGTTTGTACTTGTATATCAGTAATGAACTTATTTGTAAATAGTGTGAATTAGAATTTGAAATTCCTATTAGTTTTGATGATACAATGTCTTGTGCCATTATGAAACCTTTATTTTCTTCCTCACTCTTGAGCAAATATCATTGGGGGATTTGTGAGCATCATATCCCTTTTTTCATATGTCCTAGTCTTTAAGGTAACTTAAATATCTTCTAACTTATTGATCAAGCTTTTTGTCAGAACTTTATAAATTAATCCATCAACTGTCTCTGATATGTTGTTATGAACTATTTCATACTTCATTCTTGTGCTAACAAATGACTTCATAAAAGACTTCAATTTCCTAATTATGAAATCATTGTCGGCCTTCATTGAAATACTCTTCAACTGCTCCATTACCTTATCTATTCTACTTCCATTATGCATCTCACTGCTTAACAAAATAAAAAACCTATAAGTGAGGGCCTTTTATGAACACTAAAATAATTTGTATAGGCATGTTAAGCACATTATCTATGCTCAAATTGTGGGAAGATATTTTTAATGCATCCACTAAACCTTATAACAAAAAAAGATAAGTAATGAAAGTTGAAGAACTCAAACCACACTAAGAAATGAATGTCATATGTATGGATATTTAAAATTTACCTTCTCTATGAATTCCTACTAATGTTTAGATCTTTAGAAAGAATTTTGAAAAACCAATGCTAAGAATGATAATTCTCTCCCTCAAGCACAACCCAAGATATATGAAACAACTAATTGCTTCCATCTTGACTAACTACAACTGATAAAGCACCTCCAAGGAATGTCTTCAAAAACATCCATCTAGCTTAATTATTTTCCTACATCCACCTAGAAAACCATACTTTAATGCAATAAATTCCACATAAAACCTCTTAAACGTCGGTTGTATGCCCTTTTCATTAAGTTCATTTTAAATAATGAATTGTCCATCTTTTTCAACTCATTATATCTCTGTCCACAAGACCATAACTTGGCATAATGACCTTCAACAAATCCTCATAGCAAGACAATATCTTCCCATTTATCCCTAAAACATTGTGACTTAGTCACTTGTAATGCATATTTTCTCTGAGGATCATCCATATTCTCAAAATTGGCCAAATCAGGTTCCTCCTAAACTTGTATAAGAATTCGTTCATGATCCATTTCCTGCTAGCTTGCTTGCTTCTTTTCACTTTCCTATAACTATCTTGTTTATACTATAATAATGAATATTTTTTAATTTCCAATCCAACTAATATATACCCGAAATCTACATTGCGGCTTACAATCAACCTCTATTTTTGCATTGGATCTCACTATTAAGATATCATGTCCATTGGTAATTACATATTTTCTTATTGCTTCCCTTAACTGCATCTCATCCTTAAAATTCATACCAATTTCAAACTTAAAAGTCCTTTATATCCATTTTTGGATTAAAGAAAATGTATTTCTTCTTTGAAATAAATGCCTCACACCATTTATCATCACTATTGGTAGTGTGTTATAACAATACACAAAATAACCAAACTTAAAGCTATAACTAATGATAAGTCAAGTTCAATCCCACCGAGAGTGTGTGTAAAGCTTTTGTAATGAAACAGATTGGTGTTTAGGATTTTTTTTTTGGGGGTGAGGGGGTTGTTGGTTTTTGAAAAAAATTAAATTAAATTAAATTAATGAAACCAAATTAAAGGAAACAATTAAAAAGTGATAAAAATTATGAACGCGTTAGGGATCTGATCTTCAGTTCAATCTCGACCTACGTACAAATCATCATATTTTATTTTATTTATTCTTATACCTCTCCTAGCAACCATTAATCGTAGATTAACAACAAGCTCTGCTAATCCCATTTTTCCCTTAAGTCATGTTTAATTAAAACAAGCTCTCTAATTGAACTTAGCTATCGAATAACCTAGAATAAGCTCTCTAGATTTAATAGGGCGACCACATTATGATTAGGAAAATAGATCAATAAAAGCAATAACCACACAAGTTTGGGGTTATTTAACCTATGTTAAGTTATCTCTAATGATTCAATGTCATTAGTCACTACAAATGAATCTAAATACAATGATTATGTATCGTATTCAAGATTCTAGCAATAAGATTACATAAAACAATCAAATAGAACATTCAATCATTCTTACACAATACGCAATTCAATAAGCACAAAATAGCACAAAACAATCCTTAAAGAGAAGAAGAATAACAATACACAAAGGCGATATGCTTAGATGCACTCCTTGGTGTCGATTCCACTCTCGAACCAGATTGGGGAAGCTTAACCCTCCATGACTGTCTTGAAAGAGTAAGTTTCTGCCTTTCACGAAGTCCTATGTTGATTCTTGTTTGTTTTGTTGTCAAAATGTTCTATTTATATGAAAATTTACGTTTCTGGGAGTGTAACAAACTGTATAAGTCAATTAAATGTGAAACTTGTGAAGATATACAGTTGGATACATGGTTGTGTATCTATCCATGTAAATCCAAGTCTTCATAATGTTTACACAAACGTATACATGGCCGTGTATCTTCTAGTTCTTGTTGAAATGTTATGCTTTCTTATCCAATCCTCACCCTAATCCATCTCCTTCTTGTTCCATAAGGGTAATTGAGTTTGAACATCAAAATGTTGGCTCAATGATTGTTCTCTTAATTCATTTATGCTTCCAAATTATACTTAAAATCAAATATGAACTAAAATAAATATCTTAAACCTTTCATAACAATAATCACTAAGTGTTAAGAAGTAAATGTATAAATAAGTAAGCACAGATCAATTACCCCCACTTAGCTTTTGACCGTCCTCAGGAAAAACAAAAAAATCAAAGTCATAACCCAAAACATTTTCACATTTTCCATATTTCCTAAGAATATATAATCATAAGAAAAGATGAATAACTTTCAAAACCATGACAAGAATTTATCATTAAATTCCTCGACTCATATTCAATCAACAATCACCATCTTGAGAAACTGAGCAACCTAGTGGTAGAATTGGACAAAATGTGATTAAATAAGATAGATCCATAGGTATACTCAAACACCATTCATGATCAAGACATTCCATGACTTTGCATATCATTTCAGTTTTCCACCACTAGGATTCACATGCATATCATTAATCAAAGGAATTTTTAAGGTTGTAATGTGGGCAAAGGTTAAGGTGAGATGTATTTGGATATTGTAATGCAAAAGCCATCAAATCTAGTGAAACAATAAAACACTTAATAAAATGTCAACCACAAAGACTAACATTCACTCAAAACTGAGTACCATCAGTTGTGATGAATGGAAAAACTATGTTCCACATCTTAGAGTCAAGCATTCACACCATAAAACACATGAAGCATAACCAATTAGAAAGGATCATTTATAAAACTTTGTGATAACAATACATTGAAACTATAAGGAGTGATCCTTCAAAACAACATCTACCTCATATGCATCATATTCAAATCACCCATTCAATACAACTATAGGAGGAAAAACTACTCACGAATAACTTTGCAAAAAAATGCATTTCCTACTTAATACTTTTATTTAAACTTTTTCTTTTTCTTTTTCTATTTTCTTCTTTTTTTTGAAAATAAAAATTCAAAGAAGCTACAACAACATTTGAACTCATTGATAAGATATAAAATGACATTCCAACAATTATAACCAACCCACACATGTGCAAACCTCCATGGTTACACTTTTGTACATCCATAAACATCAGTAATCAACAAATGCTCCACTAGCTCTAAAGCTTGGGTAGGACATTTTGTTAGGTTTAAGGCATGTAAAGTGGTTAGCATAAAAGGAAAAGGCAAATAAAGCTTAAAGGATCTTATCAAAAGGAAAATTCATATCAATAGGTGGGCTTTTTGGTTAATGGAGCTTATGAAACAAAGAATGCCTATATCATTTCCATATTATCACATATGATAAAAATGTGGTCTCAAATATAAAATCAAAGCAAAGTTATAATGTACATGTCAGGAAGGTCACACATAAACAAAAGATAATGAGACTAATATGGATGTGTCAGTCTATAAAGGCTCAAAATCACACTGGCTTGTGTCTACCACTTGTCACTACTCTTCTAAAGATAATGTATATTGACCATTCATAAGAGTAAAGGTATATGTTCAAGTTGTCATTAATTTTTCTAGTCAATTCACTCTCTAATTATGACTATATAGTCTTAAAAGTAATAAAAAAGAGAAAATGTTTGTTTGTTTGTATTGATTCTGTATCGCCCCACTACCATGGGTACGTACCGGAACACCCTAAGGACATTCCAGTATCTAAACCATGATAATGACACGCTAGAGCATTCATAACATTCACTTAAACATGGCATCATCATTCTTTATTCTCTTATAAAACACAATTAAGAAAGACACAATATTTAAAAGCCAGATTTCTCATTTCATTATTTAAACAATATGTACATTATAGCTTTACAGTATCATCTGAATACATACAATGACAAAACTAAATATAAAATATGCTACATATAAGGAATTATACAAAATTCTATCTAGTCCACCAATCTCAGCTGACTGATCTTTGAGCCATTTCTTTTTTCCAAAAATACAAGAATTTTGCTTCTTGTAAAGTCTCTCAGTAGCTAAAGTCCTCTCTCGGTTCTAAAAAATCAAAGTTGCAATTTTGATGAGTTTTGTGAGCTCAATGAGGTAACCATCATCAATGACTCACTTAATTCATGCAATACATCAACACATGTAACATATACTTCACATCTTCGCATTTTGGTATAAAGCATCACATATCACTTTTGGAACAATCATACTGAACATTTCATTCATACAAAATACACATATCAATTATAAATGCAATGCACACGAGACTCATTTTCATTTATTATTGTCGTTGTGACTGAGTGCCTTTTTACTAGCCCATATCCCTCGTGGATATCGATCTGTATCAGATAATGTCCCATATCCCTTAGTGGATACCGGATACATTCACAACTGAGCCTGAGGCTCTGATATAGTCTAAGATTTAAGCTCTTTATATTGGCGACTCCGGTCATAACTGTCTTTATCTTTCATGCATTCATGTATTGGAATGCTTCACATTAACATATTCTCAATCAATGACATGCTTTCACATTCACATTCAGAATACATTTATCTTCGAACCTTAGTCCAACATTCAACAATCAGTTGAGAAATCACTTATTTCTTCACATTCACATACAAGTAGCACTTCAATATCACATTCAAGCATTAAAAGCCTCAGACCTTCATTGTCCAGAATCAACATGATCAAATCACATTCATAAGCTAATTCAAAATTTAATATAATATAAACAATTAATTGAGTGAAACTGTCTAGGTTACTCACAGTTTGTTCCATAATCTATTGCCTGGAAGTCCCGACAATATTTGGATGATAGCATTCTATATGCTCCTCTATATCATGCAATACATACATATTTATACACATCACAACTTTGCACAATTATAAGTATTCATTGATGCACATTTATGTAAATGAAATATGTACGATGCATGTTCAATGACATTCCTGGGTACATTGCCTTAATACTCCTTTCATAACCAATTAACATGATCTTGCAATCATTCATTAACATCCAAAACATTTTCCTTACTTAAATATCTCAATCCAACATCAACTAGGCTCATTCAAGTTCACTATCAAGCCTAAATGTCTTTGGGAAAAACATTGATAAGTCATTCATTTATTAAAAAAACATATCTTGGGATAAAAGGCATAAATTTTGGTGTAGACGTTGGATTAATGTTATGAAGACCCCGAAGAGAGATTTTGCCATCTAGAAGGTTAAAATCGCAAATTTCTGAAAGTGTACAATGAATGTTCGCTAAGCGGACATACACCCCCCAATAGACATAAACAGGTGAGATGTTTTTTTAGACATGTGAAGGTCCGTTTAGCAGACCTAAAGTCTGTTTAACTGACATGGATGAGGTTAGGAGCTTTTCCAGACCTGAGAAGGTCCGTTTAGTGGATTTAATGTCCGTTTAATGGACATAGGTGAGATAAAACTCTCTCAAGTGCATTCCCAATGGTTTCTACATCTATCCTAACCTGACTTTCACTCCAAATTTTCCCAATTTCAGTTCCTATAATGCAACATCATTTCATAACAATTCAAATACCAATTTTATTTCATTAAAATCTCTATTCTCTACTCATTTGATTCATCACTTACAACTAATTCTCATCATTCATGAATTCCTACCCTTTTCCATAACATATCTCATTCCTAAGTCTCAAACAAATCATATTCATCATTCATCATTTCAAGTTGATAATTCTTCAAGTATACCTTAATTTCAACTCAATATCATCCATAAACAATTCATATTCCATACTTGATCATAAAAACTCGAAATAGAACATATTCTCATACTCTCAAAACATAAAACAAACATATACATTCATCCATCAATTTGCTACACCCAGTTCTCAACTTCATGTCTAATTTTAAGACTCTTAAGGACAGAATTTAAATTTGATGTCTTCATGAAAAACGTAGCCTTGTGTCTCTAATTTAATTCAAATAAAATTCATCTCATTTAGATAACTATAGAACAAGTTATGGCTAAAACACATAAGCTTAATTAGTGTAAATGTTACTACTAACATTTTCCAGCTCTCTTCCAATTTTCTAGATTTTATAACTTCCATCATTTTACATCTAACCCATCTTACACCCAGATCATCTTTTCTACTTCATT
>JAOQMP010000008.1:30466389-30482055 GCA_027563575.1 Erythroxylum pedicellare
GAGATATTTAATAAATAAGGATCAATATAAGATATTGAATCTTATTTGGGCATAATTAGTATTTAATTAGAATTATTTGTAATTTTAATTAAAGTTTAATTCAAATTAATATTTAATTTCAATTAAATTACTAAAATATCCAAAGCTTATTATAAATAGACTTGCGCTCTATGGAGCTAGCACTTCATGCTTAACCCTCTCTGTAAAAGTTACAGAGTTCTCTAAACTCATTCTGTGGATACTGTTAGAGGCCGGACACTTGTGTGGCTATGATGGTTGAGACGAATCGGTTTCAGAAACAGTTTGAGGGATGCATCGAGATAAAATTCAAGCTTCGGAATAAGGTATAAATTAAATTTCTACTTTATTTTGATTCGTTTTAATCATTTTATAGAATTAAATAGATCTTTGTTTTTGAGAAATCAAAAGTCACGAAAAAGTTTCGTGATTATTCTACTGCGGTTTGAATCAATCCCAACCCGAATTTCTAGCACATCCATGCCAATAAGAATATCAGGTAGATTATTGCCAAAAACATAATAGCTTCAATAGAATCCAAGAATTTGATATCTCTTTGTGTCTTATTAAGACATTGACAGGCAAAATGTTCCGACTTTTCACAGAGAAAACAACGATCTACCTTCTTGATTTCCTAAAGAAACATATGTAATTTGACAATAAGTCAAATATTTCTTCTCAATGTTCTGTTTATGATTTAAAATAAATTTCAATTAATTCTATAAAGATAAAATAATACTCATTAACATGTAGTAACATGTTTATATTGAGATAACCTACAGAAGACAATTAGTAGTTTAGTTTTTAATATTAAAATCTCCTGAGGGATAACATGGTGGAACCGAAATTTCAATTGGTGTACTGCCATAATCTCGGGAGCTTTTGCTGACTCTGGTGTACTGCCATAATCTCGGGAGCTTTTGGCCACTCTACCTTTAGAAACGAGATGGTTTCATTTGACATCTTTCAAAAGTCATTAAAATCTATTTTTCCTTTTCATTTGAATTTTTAAATTAAAAATGACTCAAGAGGGATTTTACCTGTGATTGTCGCTCTTAACCTAAATTTAAATAAAAGAGTTAAGTGGCAGGGAAACAATGTTTTCCGGTCAGTACTGCTCCTTTGACGCTGAAACGATTTGGTCATGGGAATCCACTTGTAAAAGAAAGACATATTCAAGCATGCAATATAGACATGAAGTTATACATAAAGCCTAAAATTTATTTTAATAGTCAATTAGTTGAGTATTATCTCCAACAAAGCAAAATATGTTCGTAAACTGCAAGCATATGCTAAGGTCGTGGTAGGGCGATCTCTCAATTCTCTGTTAAACTTTTTGCTTAGTTTTTGGTCTTTCGTTAAACTTAGTGGTAGGAGAAGCTATGGCTATAGAGTTTTAATTTTGTATACCGTACGTACTGCTTTAGAGTGTACGTACAAGGGCAAAAGTTGTTAGGAAAAATTAAAGGCAACTGGTCTAAAAGATATTCGGAAAGTAGGAAACATACTGTTAATAACATTTTTGTTCTGTCCCATTACCATAACATCAGCACCAAGGTTCCTAGGATATGAAAAGAAGAAAGCTGTTTGTTTATGCTAATTTTCCATTCCCACTTTTTCCCTCAAATGAACAAGAAAAAGAAATAAGAAAAAATTGATTACTTTTGGAATTACTTTTTCTTCCCCAATAAACAAGATGTTATTTGGTTACGTTAATTGAAATTATCTTTTATATTGACTATATTTTAGTTCTTAAATGAGAAATTAATAGTTTTTTTTGTTTTAGGAAGTGATAAGTGGAGATTACATGTCTTGTTCTAGCTACAAGAGGAAAATTCGGTTCTCTCCTGTTGTCTATGGTAGGAGTTTTTGTCATCTTGCTCTTTAACAAGCTTATAGTTTTGACCTAAATTTTTCTCTTGTCATATTTATTTCCCTTATTTCATCTGAACCTCTTTTTGTTTCCCTTTTTCTCTCTCTATATATTTTCTTTTCTTTTCTGCATCTTTTCTACTTTTCCTTAGTTCTGTTTCTTTTTCTCTTTTCTTGTGTGGCCATGGGTGATCTTGTTGATGTCACTACGCTAATTGCTTAGATCAACGAATAGCTGGAATTACAGGAAACAAAAGGTCATATACAAATTCGTGACAATGGTCAGAATCTTTCTGCTCGTAATATTGCGGAGTGGAAACATTGTGTAGTTAGTCGTATTCTCACAGATAGATCCATAAATGTTCCAGCTTTTGAGCAAACTATGGCTAGCGTATGGAGACTTGTTAAGGGGGTTGCTATTAAGGAGATAGTTAATAACGTATTTGTTTTCTATTCTTTCATGAACTTGATGTGGAATGTGTTCTAAAAGGAGGCCCATGGAGCTTTTCACAAAACTTGGTGATGGTTAAGGAATTACTATTTGGCGAACATCCGAAAGAAGTACAGCTCACCTCTATTGAACTATGGGTTTAGGTACACAATCTGAAGAATCGTTTTATGTCAGAAAATATAGCAATGGATGTAGGCAATTATATTGGTGAATACTTGGAGTCTGATTCAAGAAATTATTCTAATTTATGGGTGGAATACATGAGGGTAAGAGTTTGTATGGATGTTCGTATTCCAATTAAATGGAGAATGCAATTATTAAAACCTGGAGTTGATTGGTTCTGGGTAGATTTTAAGTATGAGAGGATTACTCACTTTTGTTTCTTCTATAGAATTCTAGGACATTCCGATAGGTCTTGTTTCAAATTGTATGATCTTCCGAAAATTTGATATGAATTATTCCCTTATGGCCCTTGGTTGAAAGCCCCAATTAGAAGGCCAAATCGATTTGGTGAGAAATGGCTGCAATCTGAAGATGATGTAAGGTGTCCTTCACAAAACAAGGGAAATGCTACTACTAAGGAGGGTGGTAACTCGTCCTTCATGACTATGGCACATGGTGATCGGATAAGGGTGACGAACAATATAATGGTGGTGGGTATAGGAGAATGGTTTCGATTTCAAAATGTAGACGGGAAGAAGGTTGTTAATCTGGATGAAGAGGATCAGAATGGAGGCATTCAAAAAATAGTGGGCACTGCTCTTGAGATAAACCCTATCGTGGAAATAAATGATGCCAGTAGATCGATTCTTGATTCAAAAAGAAGACGGAAGGATACGGTTTCAAATTCATATGAGGATATGGATTCTATTGATAATGGATATGAGGAGGATGTTGTGCCTGCCTTGTTGGCACCTAATTCAAAAAATGAGGATGGGGTGGGTTTTGATTTCCAAGCCCACCTAGAGCGATGAGTACGTTATGTTGGAACTATCCGGGGCTTGGGAACTTACGGACAGTTTTGGCCCTTAGGGACTTAATAAATGTTAAGAAACCCACCTTTGTTTGTCTAATTGAAACTATGATTATGAAAGACAAAGTTTTTAAAATAAGAGATAAATTGGGCTTTGTTGGTTCTTTTGTTGTGGATCCTATTGGATTGAGTGGTGGGGTTGCTTTATTATGGAAAGGTTTGGAAAATGTGAATCTTATTAGTTATTCAGCCAGGCATGTAAATGTCCAGTGTCGAATAGGCTCAGGGTCTTGATAGAGATTAACAGGTTTTTATGGTTTTCCGAGCTTGCAAAATAGAAGACGGAGTTGGGCTTTATTACTTTCTTTAGCATCTATATCCAATTTACCCTGGGTTGTAATAAGAGATTTTAATGACCTTATGTACAACTCTGAGAAGGAAAGTAGAACACCACATCCACGATGTGCTTTGGAAGGCTTTAGACAGACCCTAGATAATTGTAATCTTAGGGATATTGGATATCACGGGGCTAGGTTCATATGGTTGAATTGGAGAATGAATGATACGAAGGAAAGGTTGGATCGAGCTGTGACGACTGGGGAGTGGTTAAAACGATTTCCTAATAAGATTTTATACGTATTAGAATTGATTTAGTCTGATCATAAACCACTATTTTTATCATTAGGAATTGATGAACCATGCTATATAGAAAAAAAGTTTAAGTAGGAAAATTCTTGGAGTTTATAGATGGATTGTAGAGGGACTATGTGCTATCTTATTGGGAAATGTGGCTCAGGGTTTGTTACATGGAATAAAACTTGGCCAAGGAGGTTTATCTGTATCACATTTATTATTTGCTGACGACAGTTTATTTTTTATACAAGCCCCTGATTTTGAAGTAATAAATTTGAAACAATGTTTTATAATGTATGAAGACGCTTCTAGACAAAGTATCAATTTAACAAAGTCAGCAGTATCTTTTAATCCAAATGTTAGTAATGTAGGAAGACAACTTATTTGCCAGAATCTGGGTATTAAGGAAGTGCTCCAACATAACTCTTATTTGGGGATGCCAGCAATTAATGGAAGAGATAAGCAGCATGTGTTCCATTATATTGTGGATAAAGTGGCCAAAAAACTAGCAGGATGGAAATCGAAAGTTCTATTAAGAGTAGGAAAAGACATCCTTATTCGAATGGTCGCCCAAATCATTCCTAATTATTTAACGTCTTTGTTTCTACTTCCTTTAAATGTTTGCAGGAAAATTAAAACTTTGATGAATGCTTTTTATTGGACCTCGAGTGGGGTGGAATCAATTGGAATCCGATGGAGGAGATGGGAACATTTGTGTATTCTGAAGGAAAGGGGTGGTCATGCATATAGATGTATCTACGATTTTAACTTTGCTTCATTGGCCAAGTAGGGATCGTGTTTATTACAAAATCACTCTTCGTTAGCTCCTAGAGTAATGCAGGGGCGGTATTATCACGACTCTTCATTTTGGGAAGCAAAACTTGGTAATAATCCTTCCTACATATGGCGCAACATTTTAGAAGCTCGAAATGTGTTGACGGAAGGTTGCTATAGGCGTATTGGAGATTGTGAAGATACTTTAGTATGGCATCAACCATGGTTGCTTGATCTTGATCAACCATATGTTGTGCCTCCTATAGATTTAGGTTTAGATCAGTGCAAAGTTTCTTCTTTTATTATACCAAGTCTTCACAAATGGGATGATATGCAGATAAACAACTTTTTTCAGCAACAAGATGTAATGTTAATTAAACAAATACCTTTGCTTCAACAAAAGCAATGTGATGTTTGGGCTTGGAAACATGACAGACGAGGACAATATACTATTAAAAGTGGATATAGAAAGATTTTTCATGTATCAAATAAAACCATCAATATTAATGGTGATATTTGGAGCTTAATTTGGAAAGCCAACATCCCTGAGAAAGTTAAACATATGTGTTGGAGAGCAGTTTTGGAGCTATTGCAATCTATGGTAAATTTGTAATGAAAAAATGTGGTTGTTTCAAATGTTTGTCTGGTTTATGGTATTCATAATGAAACGGAACAACATATTTTTTTAAACTTGTATTTTGGCTCAGTAGACTTGGGTATTATCGTTGGTTGGTTGGAGGCAAATGACTACAGTAGCAAAATTGTTTGGATGGGTGAAAATGCTGCAAGAGGAATTTTAGAATGCAGATATGATGGTGATTTATGGTTATGGTTAAATAGAAATCAAGTAGTTTGGAAAAAATTGCCTACGTCTCCACAACATATCCTGCAGCAGAGTAGACAACACTTAAGGAAGTGGAAGAATGCTCATGTTCTTAACGCAACATCGACTTTACCAAGACCTAATACTATATGGAGCCCTCCGTAGGTGGGGTGTTTTAACTGTAATTTTAATGTCTCTATAGTATTTGAGCAACAGCTATATGGTATGGGCATGATTTTGAGGGATTCAAATGGAAGACGTATGATGGGGAAGATGATGAAAATTCCAGGTATAGGAGATTCCACTTTAGGAGATGCATTGACATTCCGAGAAGCTCTTAGTTCGCTGAAACGAACTCAGGCGAAGTGTGGTATTATAAAGTCTGATTCTTTACTTTTAATAAATGCTTTACAGTTTGCTACTATTGACTTCTCATTCCTCCCCATCTACTGGCGATGAGCAAGATATCGAGTGATCGAGTCAAGAGTCAATGCATCACTCTAATTTGCATATTTTGTTCTTTCGAAGTTAGATCATGTAAAACAAGGCTTTAGTTATATTTTTAGAAATTATTGTTCTTGTAAAGTTGGTATTTTTGGACTATGATGTAAGGTAGCACGAAATGCCCACTAAAGTGTTGTAAAAACTTTATTCTTTTGATGTTAATGAAATGTGAATGGTGCATGGATGATGTGAACTGAAATTAGATATACGTGAAGAAGCAATCAACTTGAGTTGATGATTTTGGAACATAAATTGTTTATATATATGCATAAGCGAGATACAATGGAAAGGAAGATAGGAATTATAACTGATCAGATGTGGTTAAAGGTGATGAGACAAATGAGTTGAGATTTGAGAGTTTAATGAAATCATTTTGGTAATTGAATGGTTATGCTGAGAACATTCCAAGTTTTCATAGTGCAAAATTTCAAGTCTTCCATAAGGGAAAAATCCGTGTTCTGACATTAGGGCAAAATCTGGATTGATCTAGGATAGATTTGACAAGTTGTCTTCGTAGAAGTTGTAGCTTGTCTTTCTAGCTTTCCAACGCTATAAAGTATGAAATTTTTGGATATCGGAGTCAAAAAGTTATGGTCCTTATAAGTGGAGATGCTCAGGAGTATAGTATGTATCGTTTGGTGATGACATATTTTCTGGTGAAGATGTATCGTCTATTTATGACGTGTCGTCAGGTGAGGATGCTTTATCTGGTGAGGACGTATTGTCTGGTGAGGACACTTTATCTAGTGAGGATGTATCATCTAGTAAGGACGCTTTGTCTAGTGAGGATGCTTCGTCTGGTGATGACGTATCGTCTGGTGACATCATATCGTCTGGTGATGACGTCATATCGTCTGGTGATGATGTCATATCGTCTGGTGCACTATTCATCTGATCCTATTGTCTGGTCACATTTTTCACCCTATAGACGATTGAATTTCACTTTGGAGTCTTCATTAAAGTTGTAGATCTAGAAGTTCTCTTTCAAAAATTCTAATAAAGACCCCAATAAGGGGTTTGTGGAGAAAGTTATGATAATTCTCCCAAGAGAGGTACAATATGATTGAGGACATAGATATACTTGATTCGTTTGGCCATAACTTCATCACTAGACCTCCAAATGAACTGATTCTTGAAGGAATAGACTCCTAGTACATTTTAATATATCCGGTTAAAAATTGGTAACTTTTTATGTGGATTTGAAAAATATTGATGTAAAGAATATGAGGGATTGGTTGGAAGAGCATAACTGGGTTATGAATATACTTGGGTTTTTAGGCATATCTGAAAAGAGAAAAGCAAAAAAATGAAAGAAAAAAAGAAAAATGAAATTTTTTTGATAAAAATAAATGTATCAAGGAAGAATTGCTTATGTGTTGAAAAGTTGTTTATGGTTTATGCATCTTCCTAGAGTTGTAATAAATGTGTTATTTGAGTATGTTAAATATAAGATAGAGGTTGGTTTGGAAGGTTCACTCTTGTGATTTCATTAGCATAAATTGTATGAGTGATTCCTTCGGATTAGTATATGCTTCATTTGGTTTGTGTGTGAGAGCTGAATGGAGTTGTAAAATATAAATGTTACATTTGTCACAGCTGACGGTACCCAGTTTAGATTGAGTGCTGCTTTGTTTCACTAGCTTTGATAACTTTCATGCTACTTAACTCAAATACATCTCACCTTATCTTTGCCTACATTACAACCTTGAAAATTCCTTTGATTCATAATTTTGCATGTGAACATTAGTGGTGGAGAAATGAAATGATATGTAAAGTTGTGGATTGTCATGATCATGAATGGTGTTGAGTGTACCCATGAATATATTTTAGTTGAACACATTTTTTCGAGTCTACCATTAGATTGCTCAGTTTTTGAAGATATTGAATATTGATAGATCATGAGTAAAAGCTTTGAATGTTGAGTTTTTGTTTAGGTTTTTGAAAGTCATTCACTTTTACTTATGGCTATCTATTCTTAAGAACTGTGGAAAATTAGTTAAAGCTTTGATTTGAGATTCTGATTTTGATGATTTGCCCAAGGACGGTCAAAGACCAAGTGTGGAGGTATTTGATAGGATTGAATTATCTTATATTTTCTTATGTATTTACATGTGATTTCAATCCTATTTTTAAGATAAAATGTTCAATTTGTGTTAACTGCTAAGTTGGATATATTGATATATTTTTGAGACCAAAAAGACAAGATTTTATAAAGCAAATTGGAGCACAATTATTTTTCAAGTTAAAGGCACAAATTAAAAAAACAAATTGGTTTGTGCGCTGTGTTGTAGCGTATGCTGCGTTTAAATGCAAATGCAGCATAAGCAGCATTTAAATAACACATGAGCTATGCATTTTTTATAAGCAGAAGGAGAGGGTTTAAAGAGAAAAAAAATCTTATTTGTCTTGTCAAGGAATAGCGTCGGCGCAAGGAAATTAACGAAGAACTAAAGCAAGTTGATGTTGGAGGAGTATAAGAGGGCTGGACATCAAGTAGTGGCGCAGCACAGTGAGAAGCACAGCTTGGCTAATACATTAGAGGGATGCAACAGTAAAGAGAGAGCTGCTGCATGGAACACCATTAAACTACCACATTTAATTGTCCAATCATGAACAGTAAATAGAAGAGAGTAAGTTTGATATTTTCGAAACATGAAAATAAGGGAGGTGAAATGGGAGATATGATTTGTGTTTGGAGCATGAAAATAAAAATGGAAGGCTAACTTCCCGATGCCAGTTCTATGGGAATATTGACGCCAAGTCACAGTTAAGCTATTTCTATCATTCTAAAGTTGTAATTTCTTTTCAGATTGTTGTGTTGTTGGTATTGATTTGGATGGTTTTAGGATAAATGATCTTAATATGTTATTTTGATCGTTTATTTCAAACCTATTGCTAAAACATTGATTGTAATCCATAATCATTACTTTTTATGTTTGTTAGTAACGTCTAATGATCGTTAATCATTAGGAACAACATAACTTAGGTTTGATAACCCGAACGTGTGAGGTTACTGCCTATATTGATCATTTCCCAATTCATAATGCAACTACTAAATTGAATCTAGAGATCATATCCTAGGTTTTTCGGTGATTAGATTTAATTAATGACTGTATCTTGATTAATTACAATCTAAGGGAAAACCGAGATTTGTAGAGCGTTCTATTAGTCTCAGATCAATAGTCTAAAAAGAATTGTAAAGACTTTAGAATGAAGGAAGATGCTTAATTGCGTTTAAGCCGAGATTGACCCTAGAACCGAACCTCACTTATATTCAACATTTTTCTCATTTTCGATTATTTTTTTAAATTTGTTTCGATAGTTTACTTTTACTTTAATTTTACAAATTGTTTGAAACCAAAAACGCCCCATCTATTTTCCTTGCATCAATTAATTTCATTAATAAAATTAACCAAACATTCCCTGTGGATTCGATCCCGACTTACCACAACTACAAATTTTAGTGTGCAGAGTCAGGTAAATTTTACAGTGCACTCGACACGCACTATCACGGATTTAGGTGTGAGCATAAATATGATGCCTTATATTATAAGTCAAAATTAGGGGTAAAAGAGATAGTACCCACGAAGATGCTTGTGAAGATAGAGGATAGATCAGTTCATCAGCTGAAAGTATCATTAAAGATGTGCAGGTTCAAGTTGAAAATTTTACCTTTCCCACAGACTTCTTCATTTTAGATATAGAAGAAGATGTGGAAACCCCAATGGTCCTTGGAAGACCATTTTTGGCCACTGCTCACTCAATTATTAATGTTGATGGGGGTAAATTGACTTTAAGAGTACGTGATAAATAGATGATTTTCACTGTATCTAAGAACGAAGAAAGTTCTCCATATAGGGCTATCATCAAAAGGATTGAGTCTCGAGGACAACTGGAGCATATTGATGCTCACAAGGGTTCACCTAAAAAGAAAACATCGGGAAGGAAAAGGTGAAAGAAAATGAAGAAGAATGACTATGGAAACCTAGTAGCTCATATGTCAATTATGAGATCTATGACTGCACTACCATTGCATGACTTTATTAAACTACCCTGAGAAAAAGAAAGGCGTCAAGATACTAACAGTATAGAAGTACTCTATAGGAGGCAACCTATGGTTTTTATTACTTGTTATTTCCTCTTTATTATTAGATAGTTTTGAATTCCATTGTTTATGTGTTTCGTTTTAAAATAAATTACTTAGAACAATGAAGATCAATTTTGACATAGGATGATCAGGAAGGTAAGCACATTAAGTGCAAATAAAAAGGTAAGGAAGGATGTCGGGAGGTGAAATGATGAAACAATGAAAGATCAAAGAATCACATAAATATTGTAAGGTAGGAAAGGGACATGCATTTTAATCTAAAATTTTTCCATTTTGACCCATTTTAACCCTTCCTTACCTATATATTTAAGTCTAACCTCATTTTTCATTCTCTCACTCTCTCTCTAAAACCAAGTGTAAGGTTTTGATCATGCATCTTGTGCATAATATATATCAAATATATGCAGCGGAAAATAAAATGGAACCTCAAAAACTAGATCTACTCATGCATGTAGATATAAAAAAACATGAAATGTAAGATGTTTATATACCTTTTTGACAATCTCCTTTGTTCTTTATTATTCTCTGCGTTAGGTTGTCGTAAACCACAACGATCCACGTAGACCGTCTCTAATGAAAAGTCCATACGAAGATAGAAGGATGAAATCTCACTAAGAGATGGCTATAATTCCTTCTTTGTGCTAGCAAAGACAAGAACTCTTATGAGAGTTAGAGAGAAAAAGAGTGTGTGTGTAAGAAAAAGAACGTTTCTTTTTTATTTCTTATGTCTTACACATGATGCACGAAAATCTTCTCAATTTTTTACAGGCCTTCCATAACCCCCATCACTGATGGAAAGTTAATGGTCATGAATAACATGCATTAATGGAAGTTATAGGAAGATAATGACCATGAACAGCATGCATTAATGGAAGTTATGAGAACTTAATGACCATGAATAGCATGCATTAATGGAAGCCAACAACTATTGGACCCCGATTCTGGAGCCCAACATTCGAATTCATAAAGCATGAGTATATTATCCCATAGGGTTATTTCAAAGAACCCTCATTAGCCATCCTCGGTTCATCCTCATTCTCTGATACCATAAGTGTCGGGCCCCATTTTCAAATTATTCTTATACCGAAGCAAATATTCTATACTCAACTTCCATCTAGAATTTGAAACTCTTAGGGACTGAAATAGAATTATATTCCTTTAGATCATTTGTATCTCTATGTCTTTATTTTATTTAGGAATAAGATTCATCTCATTTGGAGGTTAGATGATGCAGTTATGGCTGAAAGAATCAAACAAGGTTTTGTCCTCAATCATATTGAACCTGTTTCGGGACAATTAGCATAACTTTCTTTATAGATGTCTAATTAAGTTCATTCTTATACAGTTTGAAAGAGGACTTATAAATCTACAACTTTTATGAAGACATCAAACTGAGATTTTGTCAACAAAAGGGTCAAAATTGGACCAAACGACGTAATATGAATAGTAACTAGAAGAAGTTTATGAACAGTGCATAGAAGATGTGTAACAATTAGGATAACTTTCTCTAGAGATATTAGATCAAGATCATTATTACATGGTTCGAAAGAGGAATTCAATATCTACAACTTTCATGAAGACCTTGAAGATGTAAGATGAACAGTACCCAAAAGAAGTTTATAAATAATGCATAGAAGATGTTTAACAATTAGCATAACTTTCTCTAAAGATATTAGATCAAGGTCATTATTAGATGGTTTGAAAGAGGACTTCAAGATCTACAACTTTCATGAAGACCTTAAATATGGATTCTATTATCTAGAGGGTCAAACTTAGACAAGAAGATGTAAGATGAACAATACCCAGAAGAAGTTTATAAGCAGTACATAGAAGATGTTTAACAATTAACATAACCTTCTCTAAAGATATCGGATTAAAGTCATTCTTAGATGGTTTGAAAGAGGACTTCAAGATCTACAACTTTCATGAGACCTTGAAGATAGATTCTATCACTTAAAGGGTCAAACTTGGACCAGAAGATGTAAGATAAACAATACCCAAAAGAAGCTTCGGTCAACCTAAGAAGAAGTAGAAAGTCAACTTAAGAAGAAACAAAAGGTCAACATAAGAAGATGTTTCTTCTATTAGGTCTTCCTCACATCCCCAAATGTTCTAAATCACTAACTACACTCTCCAGAGCACCTCAACTTATAAAAATCATAACTTTCGACTCAAATGTCCAAAAATTACATACTATATATCGTTGGCAAGCTATAAAGATAAGATACAACTTTTTAGAAGATAACTTTATCTAATTTAGCCTAGATCAATACAGTTTTTCTCCTAAAGTCAGAATATGAAATTTTCCTCTATGGAAGATTTGAGAATTTGCACTGTACAAACTTGGAATGTCTGAAGTATAACCAATCAACTTCTAAATTAACTTCATTAAACTCTCAAATCTCAACTCAGTAGGGTTTTAAATTGAAAATCCCATGACGCATAATCACTAAAATTGGTTCTAGAATACTTAAGCTCATGCATTTTCTAACTCTATGAACTAAAACCTTTCTAAAAATCCAAAAGATTCAAAATGATCTTACCTTGATTCTTCACCAAATGAAAAGATCTTTGGCTTAAATAGTAGCTCTTCTCTTCCTCTTCCCCTTTTCTTCCCTTCTTGAACATCCTCAAAATCTCTCTTGAAGGCTAAGAAAATTGAAACCCTAGCTTATTTTCTCTTCTTTCTCTCCTTGTCTTCTTCTCTTTGTATTTCTCTCTCTTCTTCATAACACCCTCTCTTTTTCTCTTCAATTCACGCTTTCCCCCTTCTTAAAAAGCAAGACTACATTTCTTTCTTCCATTTCTACCCTTAATGAGCCCAAAAAGCCCCCTTTTCCCTTCCTTATATGCTTATGTTCTTTTAACCTTAAGTGTCTTACCAAAAACACCCCTTGAATATTCTTATAACCTTTACACTTTAATTCAATCAACCTATATCATATAATCTTTATAACATCAACTTAATAATTAATTTCCACAAAATTTCATAAAGACCTCATAATTAATGTAAATCATACTTATTCATCAAGAAGAAAATTTTAGGGGCCAAAATTTCTCAATATACTCACATTTATAAACAATTATACCCAGAATGTCAATGAATGCATGTATAGTCGTTTTCATGTGCAACGATTTAATATTCATGTGTATGAGCATATCACATAATGCATGAGCATGAAACACATTTCTAATCTCTCAGTGAATCTCTCATATTTACAATTTTAGCCTTAACATGGGTAACAGGATGTTACATTCCGTTTATTTGGGTTACCAAAATGATGTCTTTAACATTAGTGTTCTATCTGAGTCTATCTCTAAGGTTGACATAATCACAAGGAAATGGTACTCATATCATCCACTTTCATTATTGAAGAAGAAGTCGTAGACCGTAGAAACCCTAAACCTTATTCCACTCAATTTGGTTTGGTTTGATTTCGACTCACTTCGGTCAGATCATAGCACTCAAAGACGCATGCTCCTGTTCTTGTTCTTAGTTCTTAGTTCGTATCGTCTCTTTTCTATTCTGTTCTTTTTTTCCTTTATCATTTAAAATTTGAATATGATTTATGTAAGGGAAATGAATTATCCACACATATTTATGTCTGCTTTCAATTTTTACTTTGATTGCTAAGGGTTTTAGGGTTTATATCTTTTTTCTTGTGTTTCATTTCAAACTAAAAAAACTATTTCAAGTTTTGTATTTAACTTCTCTTCACTTCATTTCAGCGGAAAGGTTAATTTACCCTAATAGCATTTCTTGTAGTTTTAAGTTTCTCCAATAGCATTCCATTCCATTAATTAACATCCAACTAAACAGGCTTTAAAGACAAAAACAACATTTTACCATTTGTGTGGGTCCTCTTTGCGACTTTTCAAATTGCAAGCTAGTCATTTTTACTGCTCATTTAATCGCTTATCTGCGCTGCAATGTGACATGTATTGAATATCACAAGATTTGGTCTGAATTACCTGAAATAGTAATTTCAAGTTTTAGGCATTGTGGTCATGATTAATTGTCCAGTTAAGTAGATAAAAATTGTACTAGCATCTACAAATACAAATGAAGGTGAATTTTTTGCACAAGTAGCTTATCACTGGGCCAAACTGATGAACATGGATTCTAAAATCTAAATAGAAACAACTATTAAAAATCATTATAACTGGTAGGGTTAAGGAAGTCTTATATCGAGTAGTTTTAGCTATAAATTAAAGGGGATATGGCCACATTTTTGTTTAAGATAGGAAAGTTCAATTTCAAGGCTTTAAGTATCATCCTTCCATTAGCAATCACAATTACCCAGAAAGGAAAATATGCATGAGTATAATTAATGAAGGGTAAGAAAGTTTCCTTTTCCACATCTTTTTTCTCATGCCCTCAACAATCCTCGAGATACAAGTCTAATAAAAGTTCCAAATGTAAACTAGAACTTAAGGAGACTTCCATCCAACACAATTACTTTCCATATAAGAAAACACAGTGCAATCAGAACTATTCATAAAGAGTTCCAAGAATATCTTCATCGCGGAAAAAATGATAGCTGAAACCAACAACAAAAAAAACACAAACAACAACATCAGACGATATCAAATATTGGTAAAAATGGACAACTGCAAAAACATGGGATAGTCCCAAAAAGAACAGATATCAGAAGAAATAAGAAAATTGAAGGGAAAATGTAAACTTGGATTATGTAGAATGAATGAGATGATATGAAACTCAAATGAATAAGAAGATGGAGCCAGGAGACAGGAAATCACCCTCCTTATCACTAAGTTTCACTTCAGTGCCTCCATAATCAGGCTAAAGAATAATGTCTCCTTCCTTTGAATAAGCTTTCCATATCTATCACGAGCTCCAGCACTCACTGCAACCACTTTTTCGGGGTTCAACTAGAATAGAGAAAGTATTTAAAAGGAGCAAAGAAATTGTGTCAAACATGTCAAAGGCTAATGACCAAACAAATTCACAAACGTGGATTAACATTCAGGCAAATATCAAAACGAGTTATTAATTTTTTTAACATTAATATTATCCAAATGATAGAAAGGTGATTGAAGAAACTGCAGAATATTAGACTATTAGGCCAAATCTCAAAATAAGCAAATTGTTCTCATTATGATGTCAATCAAGCAATAATAATCTTGGTACTTGCAGTGCAAGTCTAAAGTTTCTTCATTTTTTTGTAAAAATTGTGTTTCCCTTACACCTTTTATTGGAAATTAAAATTTAAGACATATATAACACCAACCGAATTATCAAGCAGTTAAACTATCCCTTGGAAAAATCACAAGTTATTTGTTAGAGGGAACACTGGCTTATGGTAGAAAGTGGAAAAGAATCAGCATAAAGCAATTCTAAAATTACAATTCGAATTCTAAGTCTTGAATTCCACTAATACTAACATGACAAAAGCATAGTTACGAAGAGTAAGCTGATACTAAAGATTCTTTAGATAGGATAAGCCATGACCAGTTTATAAAAATGAGAACTCCTGCAGTGTTAACAA
>JAOQMP010000008.1:30482155-30492958 GCA_027563575.1 Erythroxylum pedicellare
TCCATCTTTTACCTATAATGTGGAGGTAAAAATGTCTTATCCATTATCTCTTTCATCCTAGGACAAGTTATGATTTTTGGTCTACCCTCTCTTAATCTCATCTTTTGGACATTATCCCACCAAAGGGATGCATAACCTCTCAATTTTAATTATGCTAACTTCAGCTTATTTTCTTCACTCAAAAGTTCTCTCAATTGTTTACATCCACAAGATAAACATCACAATCAATTTTTTCATGAAATTCTAGGAACTCAATCTTGAAATTGAAAAGTTCATCTTTAAGAGGAGGGGTGTTTTGAGAGACATTTCTAATAGGGGATCATGGGGGTTCCCCTACAGTTAGTTATGGGAAAGTTAAATTTTGGAATGTGGTGGTCAGTTGTGACGGGTTTGATGAAACGTTTAGAGGAAATTGTGGAGGAGGTTAGGAGAATGGATAGGTGGTTGGTTGTATGGTGGAAGAAGAAGAAAAGGGCAAATTGAAATTTTCTTCTTCTAAGTCTTGTCTTAGATTTTCAAGGATGAAGGAAGAAGAAGAAGGTGTTACCCTAACTCCTATAGACTCATAGGCTTCTTGTTTGGCTTTTAGAGTAAGATTTTCGAGCCTTAATAGCTCCATTTGGCGAAGGAGTTCTTCATAATAAAGTTGTGACGTAGGGGATAACTCTTGAGAAACCATGGCAGAAGATGATATGGTGGACGATGAAACAAGGGGTTGAACCATGTATCTGATACCAAAATGATAGCGTTTCAAGGAGATTGGAGTGATTGGAGTGGCTAAGAGGTCGCTGGATTAGTTTGGTATAATTTGGCTAAATGATGAAGGTGGAGGTGTTTTGCGTGTAGGTTGTGTTCTTGTAGTGCCCCCTTACCGCAGGGTATATATCGGAATGACCTACGGGCGTCCCGTTGTATACCCTGCGGTAAGGGGGCGCTACATTTAGGTGGTATCAGAGTATGGTTTGGCATCTGTTGGGACTAGTCATATGTTTTGGCATAAATTATTGTGGGAAATGCAGAAATTGATCGGTGGTTTAACTGGAAAGTCAATGGTTTAACTACGAACTCTTCCATAGATAATGTTTTAGTGCAATTCAACCTTTCACCATTTATAGCCCAATCAGTTTAAAGTATGGTTAAAGTGTTAACTCCCATTAGACCGACTACATCACATCTAGCCTAAATGATGCCAATTCCCTGAGACTTATTACTTAATTGGATATGTCACTGTCTCTCCCCTCCTTAAAAGAAATTTCGTCCTCGAAATTCTTACTTGATTATTGAACAGGTGAGGATATTGTCTCCTTATGTGCTCCTCTGTTTCCCAAGTCGCTTCCTTAGTTGATTGATTTCTACAAAGGAATTTCACTAATGGAATGACTAAATTTCTCAACTGCTTGATTTGAGATCCCACTATCTTGATCGACTCCTTAATATAACTCAGATTACTAGCAACCTCTATCTCTTGAGCCGAAATCATATGTGTCAGATCCAATCAGTATATTTAGAGCATACTCACATGAAATACATTATGCAACTGAGACATCTCATTTGGTAAGGCCAATTTATATGTCAAAGGTCCTATCCAATCGATGATCTCATAAGGACAAATATACCTAGAGCTTGGCATGCCCTTTTTACCGAATCTTAACACTCCTCGTCAAGGCGATACACTAAGAAACACTCTGTCTCCTACACTATATTCCATATCCCTTCGATGTTGATCTATATAGCTCTTCTGTCTATCTTGTGCCGTGTTAATTCAGCTTCGGATCAATTTCACCTTGTCCACTCTACCTTGTATCAACTATGGGCCTTCAACCATTCTTAATCCCTTTTCATCCTAATATAGAGGCCATTGACATTTTCTTCCATACAATACCTCATATGGTGCCATTCGGATACTACTGTGATAGTGGTTATTGTAAGCAAAGTCTATCAGTGCTATATACTAATCCTAATCTCCTTGAAACTCAAATACATATGCTCTAAGCATATCCTCAATAGTCTTGATTGTCCTCTCACTCTTTCCATCTGTTTAAGGATCAAATGCAGTACTGAAGCTTAACTTAGTACCCATAGTAGACTGCAAGCTCTTCCAGAATCTTGAAGTGAATCTGGGATCCTTGTCTAATAAAATGGACACTAGAACCCCATGCAGTCTTACCAACTCATTCATATATCTATAGGCCAACTTGGTTAATCGGTCCACTACAACCCATATAGCATCATTCTGCCTCGAACTCCTTCACAATCCCATAATGAAATCCATAGTAATTCATTCCCATTTCCATTATGAAGTAGGCAATGAATGTGGCTCCTAACAGGAGTTTGACACTCAGCCTTAACCTGCTGGCATGTTATACACTTAGTGACATACTCTGCTACTTGCTTTTTCATTCTAGGCCACCAAAAATGTTGCTTAAGCATATTATATATCTTGGTGGTACTAGGATGCATAGCATAAGTAGCCATATGAGCTTATTTGAGGATTTCCTTCCTCAAATCATCCACATTAGGCATATAAAGCCTCTACTTCAACCACAATACCTCATCCCTCAACTCAAACTTGAAATCGAGATTCATCTTCACTTTCTCTATAATCTTCACCATATCAAGATCTTTCCTCTAGACTTTTCTAATTCTATCATATAACATCATCCTCAACTTTAATGTAGTGATCAAGGCCTCATCTTGCTCCAGATTTAACTCTACATTTAGAGCTCTTAACTAAATTAAGCTCGGTAACCTTGATAACTGAATCTGAGCTATACTAGTATTAGACTTTCTACTCAAAGCATTAGCCACCACTTTAGCTTTCCCTAAATGATACTCAATTGTGCAATCATAATCCTTTAATAACTCAATCCATCTTCTTTGTCTCATGTTTAACTCCTTCTGAATCAGCAGATATCTTAAACTCTTATGATCGGTATAAATCTGGAATGTCTCTCCATATAAATAATGTCTCCATATCTTTAGAGCGAAGACAACTACAGTAAGCTCTAAATCATGTATCGAATAGTTAATCTCATAAGATAATAGTTGTCTTGATGCATAGGCTATCATTTTTCCATACTGCATCAATACACATCATAATCCTTGATGTGAAGCATCACTATATACCATATATCCTCTAATTCCTGATGGGATAGTTAACACCGGTGTCGTAGTCAACTGATGCTTCAGCTCCTTAAAGCTCTTCTGGCATTTCTCATTGCATCTGAATTCTACATTCTTCCTTAGAAGTTTTTTTAGAGGGGCTGAGATTAACGAGAACCCCTTGACAAACCTCCGGTAATATCCGACCAATCCTAAGAAACTTCAAATTTTAGACATATTCTTCAGAGCTTCCCAATTTATCTCTACCTTTATCTTCTTTGAATCTACTTGTATGCCTTGTCCAGTCACTATATGACCTGAAAACACTACTTGATCTAGCCAAAATTCACACGTATTGAATTTGGCATACAACTGTTTCTCTATCATAATCTGAAAAATTACTCGCAGATGCTTGGCATGCTCTTCTCTATTCTTAGAATATACTAAAATGTCATCAATAAACACTATCACAAAGTGATCTAGATAGGGCCAAAACACCTTATTCATCAAAGCCATAAATGTTATTGGGGAATTAGTTAACCCAAACGACATTACTAAGAACTCGGAGTGCCTATACCTGCTCCTAAACGTACTATTCAATACATCAGCTTTTGCTATCTTTAACTAATAGTATCTAGATCTTAAATCTAACTTAGTAAACACCTTAGCTCCTTACAACTGATCTAGAAAAACTTCAATTCTAGGCAATGGGTACTTGTTCTTCACTATCACCTGATTCAGTTGCCTATAATTGATTTATAACCATAAAGTTCCATCTTTCTTCTTTACAAACAAAACTGCAGCTCCCCAAGGTGAAACATTGGGTTTAATGAAACCCTCTTTTTAGCAAATCCTGTAATTAAGCCTTCAACTCCTTTAGTTCCTTTAGTGCCATTCTATATGGAGGAATGGATATAGGAGCCAAACCCATAACTAAATCAATCATAAACTCCATTTCTCGATTTGTAAGTAAGCTAGATAACTTGACGGGAAACACATCTATGAATTCCCTAACCACGAGAAGGTCCTGCACATTTTGCTCAGCTCTAGTATTGATGATGTGGGCCAGATAGGCCTCATATCCACCTAGCATCAACCTCAATGCACTTATGAATGATATCAACCTGGCTGGGACTACTTGACTAATACCTCTAAAAACTGCTCTCAGTTGACTAGGAGATTCTAGTACCACCTCCTTAGTATAATAGTTCATGATAGCCCTATGAGTAATGAGCTAATCCATGCCTAGGAGAATATCTATCTCCCTCAACTGTAGTATAAACAAGTATGCCTCCAATACTGCCTATTTAATTTGAATCAAGCATCTTTTTTAGACTTCTCCTATCACTGTAGAACTACCTATTGGTGTACTCACCTTTAATCTATATTGTAATAGCCCTCTATCACAATGCAGCCTAGATGCCAGATGTGGCGCAATAAATGAATACGTAGATCTTGGATCTAGCAATGCAAATGCTTTATGATCATAAATAAGTAGCGTACTTACAATGACATTTAAAGATTCTTGTGCCTCCTACCTAGTCATGGCATAGACTTGGGTAAGAGACTAAAGTCGATTGCTCTACACCTTAGTCCTGAAAAAAGGACTCCCAGAGCTCACTCTACCTTTACCATATTTTCTCTGTCCAGGCCCACTAACTCGGCTTTGTTAAACCAAGCTTCACTTACAACTCTCCCTCTCATACCAGACTGAGTTATAGTAATGACAGGACAATGCCTTTGAGAGCTGCATCGAAAACATGCTCCTGATAAAGTTCAGCACTCACCACCAAGTTTCTTCCTACATTGCTCGCATGGGGGGTAACTGACTCTACACTATACCTCTTCCACTGTCAGATTGTACAAAGCCACCCCTCCGCCTGAATCCTGACTATCTTGATCCAACCAGTGCGCTGAAAGCTTAGTTTTGATCCTTACTGAATCTTCTACTAGAACTGCTCTAAATCTCACTAGACCTCTTCATTCTAGATCCTTGCCTAGACACTACTTATCCCTCTCTCAGTAATTGATTAATTCTGATTGAAGCATCTCTCAACTCTATAAAACTACTTAGATTGGTGATAGCTAACCTTGTCCTGATTTCCATGTTCAGCCCATCTTTGAATCTCCTACACTTGTCTTCTTTAGTAGGAATCAAAGCAGTAGCGTACCCCATCAACTCATTGAACTAGATCTCATATGCTACCACTAACATTCTGTTCTGTTTTTGATCTAGAAACTCTTTCATCTTCCTGTCTAAGTAGATCTTGGGCATGTAATTCTTCTTGAAGATCCTCATAAAGTCTTCCCACTTCAAATTGCAAAGCCTGGTGGTACTGCCTGGAACAGTCTTCCACCATTGGTAAGTTAGACCTTGCAATAAGGACACTACATAGTCGGACTTCTCGTTTGGTTCGTAGTCTATTTGATCAAAAACCCTCTCTGTCCTTTCTAGCCATCCCTCGGCCTCTACAAGGTCTGTACTTCCGTAAAAGTCTATAGCCTCCTGCTTTCATAGCCTATCATACCTCCTCTCTCTTCTCTCAGGAACTCTAGGAACCATTTCCTCTGGTTGAGGTACCGAAGACTCTCTAATGGCTCCTACTAATTCTAAGTCAGCTGATCCTCCCACCTGATCACCTATGGCGGATGACCTATAATAGACAATAACTTCAATTACTATATGCATTTCTCATGATATTTCATGTCTATATGCTTAATTTGTCCCTATAGATGGCAACTATGCTCTGATAGCAACTAGTGTAGTGCCCCATTACCATGGTGTATGTACCGGAACACCTTGAGGACATTACAGTACCTAACCCGTGATAATGGCACGTTAGAGCATTCACAACATTCACTTAAACATGGCATCATCATTCTTTATTCTCATGTAAGACACCATAAAAAAAGACACAATATTTTAAAGCCAAATTCCTCATTTCATTACTTAAACAATATGTACGTTGTAGCTTTACAATATCACCCGAATATGTACAATGAAAAAATTAAATTCAAAATATGCTACATATAAGGAATTATATTCTCTAGGATTCTTTGTATTTAGTCTATTGTTTCTTTAGTCAAAAGATTGTCATTTGTTATGAATGTACTGAAATTTTAGATAAAAAAATTAATGTCTCCAAGCACTAGTAAACATTCAGCTCCTGCTTTTTATGTAAACAATCATTTTGAACCGAAAAGAGGAAAGTTAAGAATGGTAATTAACTACAAAAAATTAAATGAAGCAACTATCGAAGATGCATACAAATAACCGGAAAAATATTATATTATTGATAAACATAAAGGAAAAAATTGGCTTACAACCTTAGATGCAAAATCAGGATATTAGAAATTATGATTACATGAAAACACTAAACCACTTACTGTTTTTACATGTCCTCCTTAGAAACATATTCTATCTAATCCACCAATCTTAGCTGACTGACCTTTGAGCCATTTCTTCTTTCCAAAAATACAAGAATAATGCTTCTTATAGATTCTTGCATTAGCTAAAGTCCTCTCTCAGTCTTGAAAAATCAACGTTGCAATTTTGATGAGTTTTGCAAACTCAATAAGGTAACCATTATCGATGTTTCACTCAATGCATGCAAGAAATCAACACACGTAACATATAGTTCACATCTTTGCATTTTGGCGTAAAGCATCAAATATCACTTTCAGAATAATTATACAGAACATTTCATTCATACAAAATACACATATCAATTATAAATGCAATGCACATGAGACTCACTTTCTTTTATTATTGTCATTGTGATTGAGTACCTTTTTACTAGCCCATATCCCTCATAGATACCGAGCTGTATTAGATAATGTCCCACAGAGGCTCTGACCATAGTCTGAGCCTTAAGCTCTTTATACTGGGGACTCTGGTCATAAATGTCTTTATCCTTCATGCATTCATATATTAAAATGCTTCACATTAACAGATTCTCAATCAATCACATGCTTTCACATTCACATTCAGAATACATTTGTCTTTGAACCTTAGTTTGGCATTCAACAATCAGTTGAGAAATCACTTATTTCTTCACATTCACATATAATTAACACTTTAATATCACATTCAAGAATCAAAAGCCTTAGACCTTCATTGTCCGGAATCAACACAATCAAATCACATTCATAAGCTAATTCAAAATTTAATCTAAAAAAATAATTAATTGAATGAAACCGTTTAAGTTACTCACAATTTGCTCCAGAAGTTGTTGCCTCGAAGTCCGATCAATGTCTAGATGATGGCACTCTATATGTTCCTCTATATCATGCAAAACATACACGTTTATACACATCACAACTTTGCACAATTATAAGTATTAATTGATGCAAATTTATCTATATGAAATATATATGATGCATGTTCAATGACATTCCTAGGTATATATCCTTAATACATGTCTCATAACCCATTTACAAGATCTTTAATTCATTCCTTAACATATAAAACACTTTCGTTACTTTAATGGCTCAATACAACGTCAACTAAGCTCATTCAAGCTCATAATCAAGCTTAAATATCTTTGGGAACAACATTGATAAGTCAATCATTTGTAAAAAAAAACATATCTTGGGACAAAAGGCATAACTTTTTATATAGATGTATGATTAATGTCATTCTAGGACATTTTCGAAAAGGACTTCAAGATCTACAATTTTATAAAGACCAGAACAGAGATTTTGCCATCTAGAGGGTCAAAATTGCAAAATTTTGAAACTGTACATTGAATGTCTACTAAGCAGACGTACACTCCCCCTAATGGACATAGATGGGGTTGAGACATGTTCCAAACCCGTGAAGGTCAGTTTAATGGACCTAAAGTCCGTTTAATAGACATAGATGAGGCTAGAAGCTTTTCCTAACCCAAGAAGGTCTGTTTAGCAAATCTAAAGTTCGTTTAATAGACATAGGTGAGACAAAACTCACTCAAGAGCATTCCTAACGGTTTCTACATCTATCTTAAGCTCACTTTCACTCCAAATTTTCCCAAATTCACTTTCTCTAATGCAACATCATTTCATAATAATTCAAATACCAATTTTTTTTCATTAAACTCTCTAATATCTACTCATTTGATTCATCACTTACATCTAATTCTCATCATTCATGAATTCCTACCCTTTTTCCATAACACATGTCATTCCTAAGTCTCAAACAATTCATATTCAACATTCATCATTTCAAGTTGATAATAATTTTAACTCAACATCATCCATACAAACTTCATATTCCATACTTGATCATAAACACTCAAAATAGAACAAATTCTCATACTCTCATAATAGAACACAAACATATACATTCATCCACCAATTTGCTACACCCAGCTCTCTATTTCATGTCTAATTTTAGGACTCTTAAAGACAGAATTTTAATTCAATGTCTTCATAAAAAATGTATCCTTATATCCCTAAATTACTCCAATCAAAGATAATCTCATTTGGATAACTATAGAACAAGTTATGGATAAAATACAGAAGCTTAATTAGTGTAAATGTTATTGCTAACATTTTCCAAGTCTCTTCCAATTTTCCAGATTTTATAATTCCAACATTTTACATCTAACCCATCTTATACCTAGATCATCTTTTCTACTTCATTTCCTCTTCATTCTCAACTTCATTTTAACTCAATATCATTCGCAACCCAATTTATGATCTATATTTGATCATTAACCAAAAATAGAACATGTACATGTATCCATTCATTATCAATTTTCTACACTCATCCTAACACCATTATGATGATCATTCTACCTCAAAAACATCTCTATACCAGTATATGAGTTATTACCCATCATACATATACAAGAGCAAGAAATTTACATAAATTTTTCATCATCCACAACACATACATAAACATTGCATAATTAAGTCATCAAATGTTAATTTACTCATCATTCTAGCTTCATTTAACCATACCCATGATATTTAAAACATAACTTACTTGATTTAGCTTCAAATCTTCAGAAATAACACTTAACCCTAGCTCCCAAGCATCATACAATTTTCATCTTCTAATGGTGGTAAGGTCAAGTTTGTTAGTGACAATTTGAAGAAGATAGCAAAATGATAGTAGTAAATGGAGATGAGAACAAGCTCCAACATTGGTGAGGTGAGAAGTGAAATGTCGTGGATGGAAACAAATGAAAGAGATGAAGAAGGTTAGGGCATTTCGCGATAGACAAAACAAGGGTTAAAATGAAAGACAATAAAAATAATGTCTTGCAAAATGAAACAACATGAGAGGTGAGTGGTGAGTGGTAGTGAAACTTGTCCCTACCACTTGTAACCTTCCTATGGTCCCATTTGGACCCTTATTAACAACTAGTATAAAAGTACCCAACTTCTAATCCAATTGTCTCTCAATTTTTAATGACATTTGTAAATAAATTCAAAAGTCATTTATTGAAAATTTCATTGTCATTTGACAGTTAATTCTACTACCATTTATAATTATTTTTCCACTTGGCATTTTTCCTAGTCCAAAAATACACAAAATTTTAGAAATTCCCCAAATTTCAAAAAAAATTCTAAATCAATAAAAATACTCTACAAATTAATTTTGAACACATAAAAACCACAATTCTCAATATGATCACATTTATAACTCAATTCTACCTAAAAATGTCAATGAATCCAAGTACAATCATTTTAATGTGCAACAATTCAATATTCAAGTGTATGTGTATGCTATAATATGCATGAGCATAAAATGCGCTTTCTAATTTCTCAATAACTCTCATATTTACTATTCTAGCATTAACATAGATAATGTGTTTCATCCTATTTTCAAAGCCCAACACTTGCTCTGATACCATAGTATATTAGACCTTGTTTTCAGAGCCCAACTTTCGGGGTCACCATACGGCGTGAGCATTTTACCTTGAAGGGTTATTTCCATGAACCTGTATTAGCCATCATCTCACAAGGGTGGTGTGCCCCCATCATACAATCCCTAAAATCACAAATTGAAATCTTCATAAAAATGGTATCTTTAAGTCTCTAGTTTAATTTGAAGCAAGAACTTTCTCAATCGGAGCTCTACGACTCAAGATATGCTTAAAAAGTTAAAATGTGTTCATACCCCAATCATGCTCTCCCAACCAACCCCTCGCTTCCTCTCCATAAAACTTGTTCAAATAAACTAAAAAAGATACCAATTTTCATTGAGGGATAGAAAAAGGTGTTAGGAATCCATTGCTTCAAGAATCACTTCATTTGGAGGTCGGATGAGGAAGTTATGCCCGAAAGAATAGAACATCTTTATGCCTCAATCAATTTGTACCTAACATGGAGCGATTAACATAACTTTCAATATAGATGTCATATTGAGTTCTTTTTTAGACAGTTGGAAAGAAGACTTCTAGATAACTCTTATGAAGGCCAAAAAGTGAGATTCTGCCTTTAAAAGGGTCAAAAATCTCAATTTACTGAAGTTGTCCCATGTATGTCTGTTTAACGGACATCCATGTCTGCTTAACAGACATTGTGGAGCCTGGGAGCTCTTTTTCACCCGAGAAGGTCCATTAAACGGACATGAGAGATGCTGAGGGTCATTTTTGACCCAAGAAAGTCTATTAAATGGACATAAGGGTTTCCTAAACCCCTCCAAAGCCCCTCCAATGCTTCCTACATCCATTCTAACATCATACTTACTCATAATCTTCCCAAATCCAC
>JAOQMP010000008.1:30509791-30523545 GCA_027563575.1 Erythroxylum pedicellare
ATTTGGGACTGTATAGGAAGTGTTTACTAAATGTATTTGAATATGGGAAAAATGTGTACTCAACTAAATGTTGAATGTCGGATTAAGGTCCGATGAGAAATGTGTATGTGAATATGTAAATGAAATCAAGTTAGTGATTGAAAATATGTGAATGTGATGCATTTTATTACATGAATGAATGACATCATAAAAGCTATTATGACTAAAGTAGCCACCAAAAAAGAGCTTAAAGCTTAAAATGTGATAAGAGCCTTTGGCTCAATTGTTAATGTACCCTGTATCCACTAAGGGATATGGGACAATTTCTAAAACAAGCTCGGTATCCACAAGGGATATGGACTAGTAAAAAGGTACTTGATTACAACAAAGTAATAAATGAAGGTGAGTCGCATGAGCATTTCATATACATTTAATATATATGTTTGAATGATTGAAATGTATTGTTGAATTGTGTTGAATGTGAAATGTCAAATATGTCATCAAAGTGATATGTGATGATATATGATTAGTAGTGAAATGATGTGAATTATATGATTACATGAACTATTTGTGCGATGTGATATGAGTGAACCATCGAGGATGGTTAACTGACTGAGTTTGCAAAATTCACCAAAATTGCATCGTTGACATTTCAAGTTCGAGAGAGGATACTAGTGATAGAGAGACTCTAGAAGAAGTATAGTTCTTATACTTTTGGATCAAAGAAATGGCTCAAAGGTCGGTCAGCTGAGACTGAAGGACTTAGATAGAAATTTTGTTTAATTCCTCATGTATGTAGCGTGTTAGGTATACAGAGATGTAAACTCTTATTAGTTTTTGATGATGTACATAAATGGATGTTTTGTAAAGTGACAATGTACATATTCAATTTTATGAAATGAAATGAGGGGTTTTTGGGTTTTCAAATATTGTGACTTTTTTGTATAAATGATGATGCCATGATTAAGTTAGCATCATGACTGCTCTAGTATGTCATTATCATAGGTTATGTACTTGAATATCCTCATGATGTTCTGGTTTATAGTCTATGGTAGTGGGGTGTTACAAATTTTTGGTATTAGAGCATGGTTGGCATCCATAGGGGTATATAGGAATATTAAACATGAAATATTGTGAGAAAGGCAGAGAGTAATTGAAATTATTGTCTATTATAGGTTGTCCGCTATAGGTGATCAAGTGGGACAATCAACTGACCTATAATTAGTAAGAACCAGTAGAGAGTCGTCAGTATCTTGATCTGAGAGAATGCCTGTGAGAATTCCTAAAAGAAGGGAAAGGAGGTATGATAAACTGTGAAAGCAGGGGGCTGTGGACTTCTATGGAAGTACAAACCCTGCAGAGGCCAAAGGATGGCTAGAGAGAACGAAGAGGATATTTGATCAGATGGACTATCAGTCAGATGAGAAGTTTGACTATGTAGTTTCCTTACTGCAAGGCCCAGCATACCAATGGTGGAAAACTATTCCAAGTAGTACCACCAAGCCTTGTAACTTAAAGTGAGAAGAATTTTTAATGGTCTTCAAGGAAGAAGACTTTCTGAAGGTCTTCAAGGAGAACTACATGCCCAAGATCTACCTAGATAGAAAGATGAAGGAATTTTTGGATCTGAAGCAAAGCAATGTATCCGTGGTAGAATATGAGATCAAGTTTAATGAACTAATAGGGTATGCTACTGCTTTGATTTCTACTGAGGAAGACAAATGTAGGAGATTTGAAGATGGGTTGAATATCGAGATTAAAACAAGGCTGGCAATTACCAACTTGAGCAGTTTCACTGAGTTGAGAGCTGTCTCGATTATAATTGAGTAGTTATTGAGAGAAGGAGATACAGAGTATGGGCAAAGGTCTATAATGAAGAGACGAAGTGAAGTTTAAGATGAATCTAGTAAGAGATTCGAGAAACACCAGAGTAGATCATCGCGACCATAGTTGAGATTGAGGTAGTCTAGATTTAGGCCAAGAGGCGACATTGGTTACTCTTGTAGAGGTCAAGCGTTTGGAGGGCCTAATTTTAGTAGGCAACCACCATAGATGCCTAATTGTAAGCACAGTGGAAAGAGACATGGTGGTGAGTGTTGGACAATATCAGGAGCTTGTTTCCATTGTGACTCTCTTGAACATTGAATCAGAGATTGTCCTGCCATTGTTGGAGCTCAGTTTGGTCTGAGAGGGGGATAAATAATTGAACCAACTGTTTAGTAAAGCTAAGCTAGTGAGACTAGACAGAGAGGCTGTGGTAGAGGTAGAATGAGATTTGGGAGTCCTACTATCAGGGCTGAGCTATGAAGCAACCGACCGTAGTCTTAAGCTAGAGTATATACAATGACCAGAAAGGAGGCTCAGGATTCTTCGGGTGTCATTGTAGGTGTGTTGCTTATTTTTGCTTATGAAACTTTTGCATTGCTAGATCCTAGATCTACGCATTCTTTTATCACATCGCATCTGGCATCTAGGTTGCATTGTGATAGAGAACTGCTAAAACATAGATTAGAGGTGAGTACACCGATAGGTAGTACTACAATAATAGGAGAAGTCTACAAGAGGTGCTTGATTCGAATTTATTAAGTAGAATTGGAGGCAGATTTAGTTAAAGTACAATTAAGGGAGATAGATATTATCTTAGGCATGGATTGACTCACTACTTATAGGGTTATCATGAACTGCTATACTAAGGAGATGATATTAGAATTCCCTAATCAGCCGAGAGAAGTATTTCGAGATATTAGTTAAGCAGTGCCAGCTAAACTAATCTCATCCATGAATGCTTTGAGGTTGATGCAATTTTACTCATCCTTCAAATCTCCTATGTATGTTACCTATTAGGTTCCCGGTTATGTTGGCCACTTGAATTAACACTTAATTCAAGTCAAAAGTTGTATCTAGAAACACGTCATGACTTCTAATTGACTAGAAATTCAGTGGTTTGACTACGATCCCTTCCATACGCAATGTTTCCATGCAATTCTTCATTTCACCATCTATACGCCACTTGACTCAAAGTATAGTCAAATTGTCAACTCCCACTAGAATGACTATGTTACATCTAGTCCAAGTATTATTAGATCTTGTCCTGAGGATCTTATTACTCTATGTATCATTGAAGACTCTCTTTATGAAACATATCTACACTGGCCAGAGACTTTCGAGTAATGACCCTGACAAGAGGTTGTGGGTATCATCTCCTTTTATTAGGAGGTCGTGGGTATCATCTCCTTTTATCAGGAGCGATGAATCCTTTATTGGCTACTCAATTACCCCCGAATACCTCAAGTTGTTCTCAATCACCACCCTATAAGTAACCCCTAAAAGGTACTGATGAATGGAGTCAAAGCACAGGATCAGTATCTGAGATATCCTTGATCACCTCAAGTCAAAGGATACTTGCGTCATTGCTATAATGAGACTATCATTGACACTGGAATAGAATATTCATATGATTGTCTCATAGTAGGTCAATCTAATGTACTTACTACCCTTAGTAAGCATCCACATGTTAACTCTAAACAACTCATGTGTATAGCTTATGAGATATATTTCTTAATCCAAGCAAGTAGTATAACATGTGCTAGTCTATCTAGATTAATGATATCCAATCTCATTAATCCTATGACTAGGTAAATTTTAGATACTAACATAATTACACATGATAGGAATCGCATTATTATGATCTCATCATGATTTCCTCCATGCTATATTTTCTATCAAGGATTTCATTAAATCAATTTAAGATCAACATCAATTTTATAAATGTTCGAACATCAGAATAATGAAAATGTATTTATTAATCATAAAATGATTTGTACAACAAATGCTAAAGGTGATTGCCTTTAGAGCGCTTCTCTAATAAACCTTGGCCGCATCATATCTTGTTTTCTTTTTGGTGGCATATTTTAACCTACAATTCACATTTTATTAAATATTCCAGTAATAGAACAATATCAATTTAATATATAACAATATATTGTTGATGCAATAATAGACTTATTCATATAATAATCTATTACAAACACAAATTAATCGCCATCATGATCGCTTAATTTTAAATTAAAATCATCATCATCTTCTTTTTATAAAGAATTAGAATCAAACCTAGGCTCCTTTTTAGATCTCTCACCTTCCTCATCCTCTCTAATAAAAACTTCAACATATTCACTATTTGGATTGTTCAGATGTTCATTCTTGTCATACGTAACACATGCATTTATTTCATAAACATCTTCCTGAAATATTTCAGTTTCAATTCTCTTATTTTCTCTGTTTCCATGTAATCCAAAAACACCTTTAGGTTTTACTTTATAAACGGCCAACCAATCTAACTTATCTCATTATAAGCTCGGAAAAGGGATATAATACACTTAGATTGCTTGCATCGCTAACACGAAAAGTTTAAATTGTCTAAATCTTCTTTGTTAGTTGATTTCAACTGGACTGTATTGGTTGTGCACTTTTTTACCAACATTAGGAGTTAGATCAAGCCAGTCACACTTAAATATCACACTCCACTTTATTAGTAATGCAGGGTGCTCAATTTCAAGTATGTCAATAATTTTACCATAGTACTCCATCAATTCTCCCTGTATGCAAACCCTACTGTTTACTGTTGCCATGCTATGTCTATGATATTCTGTATGAAATTAGTATTCATTAACAAAATACACCGGATACGATTTAACAGTTTGTAAATGCCCTTGCACAATATCACAAATGAACTTGTTCTCTATTAGATTTTTTAATGCCTACAAAAGAAATTTCATATTAAATAGTACAATGTCATTTGAACACTTTGATCTGGTAATCCATCCATTTCAATAATTTTAAGTGAAAACATAAATATTTCTTGAACTGTTGAGGAAAGTGTCTTTTAACTTCTTCATTGATATCAAACTATGTTTTTTTGGACATTAGCTCGTGTAACCATTCCTCGTATAATCTAAAGGCATTATTATGTATTTTATTTTTGAATAACACTAACTTCGAAAACCCAAAAAATCAATTTAAAAATCAACTTTAACTTACTGCACGAAAGGTTGAACCTCATGATTGTTCAATAAAATATAATGATGGGCAACCTTTATTCCTTCCTCTATTAACATTCGTCTTGTTGACCATCCACATGTTTATGTAGGATATGTGAAAATGGAAAAGTTACCATCAACATCACCCGTTCCTTCCCCATCTTCATTACAAGGAACTTTTCTTTCTTTTGGGTGCACATATAGCTCAAAATAATGTGAACAAAATGTATTTACTTCCTCCGCTAATTAAGCATTCATATCTAACCTTCAACTCTAGTCTTGTTTTTGGCATTTTTCTTTAAGTAATGCAAATTCCTACATTACAAATAGCTATTGATATACATTTCTGTGATTAAAACATGTTATAACTCTAATTTAAATATTTACTATAATTTCCTCTCAAATAGATACATCGATCAATCTTGAACTAGACTAGCAAGTTTAGCCTCATGTGTTAAATACACGGGTAGATGCTCCATACAATCAAAGAAGCTTAGAGGAAAAATCCCTTCTAATTTGCACAAGATTACTAGAATTTTCCTTTCTAGTTTTTCCATTTCAACCAACTTTATTTCAGATGATATTAAGCTTTTGAAAAACAAACTTAATTCTGTTATAGCTTCCTAAACCTTATTCAGTAGCAACTCGCGAAATGTAATTGCAATTGGCCTTTGCATAAGCATATGACTGTTACGACTTTTCATCCCACATAATTTTTACTTCCTCATGTCCATACACCTTGCCAAGTTCGAAACATATCCATATGGAAACTTTATACTTTTCAACCATTCACATAAAATTTGCTTTTGTTTTTTATTCAAAGATCTTTATCTAAATCATTACTTCTACAAAAAAGCTTCAAATCAACTCATAATTTTGCATTGTCCTTTGTCCTCCCTTCAATGTTCAATATGGTATTGAAAAAATTATTTAAAATATTTTTTCCATATGAATCACAACTAGATTATAACGTATCAAATTAGTTTTTCAATATGGCAAATCCCACAAGATGTTTTGTTTTCTCTAAACAAAGTTTTTACTAATGCTTGTATTAATTTCATCAGCTTCAAGTTCTATAAGTTTCAACAACCCTAATTCATTAATCTCCTGTAATATCGCTTCACTAGCTTTATGAGGTGGAGGAGGTGTTTGTACCATTCTATTTTTAATGAACTTTAGTTTATTACGTCTAAATGGATGATCTGGAGGAAGAAATTTCCTGTGCTTGTTAAACCAAGATGTTTTGGACCCGTTTCGAAAATAAAACTGACAAGCCAATTTTACTACTATGCTCCATCCAGACAACATAGCATATGCCAAAAATTCACTAATAGTCCACATCAAAGCTACTCTCAACATAAAATTTTATTAAAGATACAAATCATTTGTCTCCACACCATATTCCCAAAGATGATGCAATTCAGATACTAATGGTTGTAAGAATACGTCAATTTTGTGCTTTAGATTTCTAAGCCTTAGCATAATCACTATCAATAGCATATATGCCTCATTTATATACATCCATGGAGGCAAATTATAAGGAGTAATTATGATTAGCCATGATGAATATTGTTGCCCGGATTGACCAAAAGGTCGGAATCCATCCGTCAACAATCCCAACCTAACATTTTGACTTTTAGCTGCAAACTCATAATGGGTTTTATTGAAATGTTTCCATACCATTGCATCTGATGGATGGCTCATTATTCCATCTTCCTATTCATGTTCATTATGCCATCGCATGTGAGATGCAGTAACATCAAATACATATAGTCTTTAAAGTTTCGGAGTTACTAGGAAATAATTCATTTGCTTCTAAAGTACTAATTTTTATTTCACAGTACGCTTTCTAGGTTTGAACCTAGATTGATCACAAAATTTACACTCTTGTAATTCCATATCATCTCCCCAAAACAACATACGTTCTCATTTACAACAATCAATTTTTTCAACTAGCAAACGAAGACCCCTAATAAGTTTCTTCATATTGTAAAAATTATCAATCATTGTGTGATCAAGAGACAATGATTCATTATACCAATCAAAAATTTTATTGAAACTTTGATCAGAGATATATCCTTTAAACTTTATGTTCAATATTCGAGCAATTGAAGACAACTGAGTCATCGTCTTATAATTTAGCCATAATTCTTGGTTAGCTGATTATAGTAAGTCAAAAAATTATTTTACATGTGGGCTTAGTTTTTCTTAAAGATTTTTTATATTTTCCTGAAAGGTATAACCGGCTGCATCATAAATTATTTAGATGTCAGGATTTTCAGTTGCACCCATATTATTTATTCTAAATCTAGTCCCCCCTTTAAACTCATCCATATTTATTAATGAGTTTACTTCATCACCCTTTTAGATGCTACAAATCAATGGCTCCCCATAACGTGTCCACTCAAAATAATTTGGAACAAACCATTTTCTTAACAAATGGAGATTCACTTCATCAATAGTAAGAAAACAAATATGTTTGCACTTTTTACATGAACATCTGATCTTTGGGCCATCCATATATGCAGGTTGAGAATATGCATAGTTAATAAAAACTTAAACTCCCTCAATAAATTCAGGATTAATGAAACCATCAGGTGTTAATCGTTTATCCATCCAAAATCTATCGACATTACTTATTTCTATAAAATTGTTATTTAAAAAGTGAGAATTAATCACATTAAAGCTTAAGTAATCTGTTTGATTTTAAATAAGCATTATGGTACGTGGCATTGTTTACACCTGTGAATTAAGAAAGGAAGTTCTCGTTGTGACTCCTAAGTTCATGGAATTTTTCCCCGATAAGCCTAATGGAAGCTGCATCATGGGTTTCTAGCCTATATACCATCATAGGGGTTTATGATGCCTCAAATCAATGTGAATTTTCCGTAACTATACATCTTACTACTTTAATTTTTTCGATTCAAGTTCATACACTAAGTTTGAATTAAAAGAAACACTAAGGTACGTGACATTGTTACACCATATGAATTGAGAAAGCAAGTTCTTGCTGTGACTCCTAAGCTCGTGGAAATTTTCACTGATAAGCCTCATAAGAGCTGCATCACGAGTTTCAAGCCTATATACCATCCTAGGTGTTTATTATGCAAAGAATTGTCATGTTTGTTAAACCTATGAATATTATATATTAAGTTTGAATTAATCACAATGAAGTTCAAGTATTCATGTTTAAATTAATCACCTACAAGTTCATTTCCAAAGTTTGAATTTAAACAAGCACTATGATACTTGGCATTATTACACCATATGAATTGAGAAAGCAAGTTCTCGTTATGACTTCTAGGCTCATGGAATTTTTCACCGATAAGTTGCATCACAGGTTTCCAACCTATATACTGTCCTAGAGGTTTATATGCAAAGAACTGTCATAAATTTTTTATGAGTTTCATATAAAGGGTTTATTATACAAAGATCAAAATTTTGTTTCATTATTATGCATTGGATCATCCTTAAGATCTCAAACTCATTCCATATACATTAAATACTTATGTAATCCATACATCTACTCATCAATGATTTAAACAAAACCCAATCATAAATACTTAGACTATTAAAGAAGAACACAAAAACTCATGATTTATTATAAGAATATTCTAAATAACACAAAATCAATACCTCCTTTGCATTCAGTAAAACCCAAAAACAATCACTCATTCTATTAAAGCAAAACATATAGTAAACCTTAGTTGGACGACTTATCTGGATGGATGGACAACCACAGACTACAAATAAGAAGGATGAGTGACGCTCTTTAACACAAAATAGGGCCTACAAAAAAGAAATTTTCGTATTTAATATGATACACTTGTTCAATGGTTTTGTATTTATATTTGTTGCATACAACACCAAATTTCACTATAAGCATTGATCGTGGTTTTCCAGTATGTGTAGTTTTAATATTTTAACCTTGATATTCCTCAATGTTACGAGTCGTTCGTGTAATATCTAAGTGTCGATCCTATGAGTAAGGTTAATCTAATCCTAAAATCTAAGGCCAAAATTAATCAGAGAAATTCAAATTTAACTAAACTAAAACAGTGATGCAATTTAATCAATCGATTCAATCAAACAACTCAATTTAAGAATTAATCACGAAATATTAACAAATTAGTAAATTGTAACACACACATCAAGAATCAACCTAAGGAACTACCAATTGAGAGAAAGGAGAATTTTTACTTATCTTTAACACTAATCTAATTAATTATGAATTGTTGAATTATTGGTCCTGGACGAACCTAGGGTTGATCACTCTCTCTCGAGTTAGAACCAATAACCATAAATTATAAACCCTAATCAGATTATGCAAAATTGCAATTTCTCAATTCACAATTTATCCAACCCCTAATTAGATCTGAAGTTTTCCAATAGACTTCCGGGAACTTATGTGAGATCTCTCTTCACACAATTACCGATTTGATTGATTTCTCATTCTTATTAAATTACCTAACTCTCATTAGCCCAATTTAATTATTTTTCATTCGATTCACCCTCTCAATCTATCATCGAATTATGCAAGTGTAGAAATCAATCATAATGAATCCAAATAATATAAACAATTAGATTTTTATTGAATGAAAGATAAAAACAACCCAAAGGTGAGTTTAAACATCCCTCAACATTCACAAAATTCTATCTCAACAGCTATCCCAATTCTATACATAAATAAAATTGAAATACATCAAAAACTAGATATGAATAGATGATGGAGGCAGTAATGTCAAGAAACCTCCAATTTTACGAAGTACTTCACATCACCTTCTTCTCCACGTCTCTCTTCCTTCATCTCTTTCTCAATCTCTCGATGAACTCTCTCTAAGGGTTCCTTGATGGTGCCTGATGCAAAAAGCTCTCTCATCTCTTTTGTCTCATTCTTTATATACTTGATGTGCTCTAGATAGCCCTAAGGTTTTTCCAGGGTTGAAAGGTCTGAAAAATTCCTCAAACTTGATTTTTCTGTATGTCTGCTTGCCTGTTCGACGTAGGTCACAACCATGTCCATACAGGCCACGATCATGGGCCAAGACTTATGCTTCTATCGTGACCATGGTGATTTGGCCACGATCATGGGTTGTCTCCCTTGCTTCTGTCACGATCGTGGTGATTGGGCCACGATAGTGGGTTATTGTTTCGGTCCAAATCTCTCTGAAACTTCTCCGTTCTTCGCTATTAACCTTAAAACACTAACAAACACATTAAGGTACCTCAAAGATATAATAATTAAGCTCAAATGCTTGTATAACCCATAAAACAATTAAGCACAAATAATTCACAAACTAACACAATTCTACTGAAAACATATACTAAACAAATGAATAAACAAATAACTACACATCAAACTATACCCTAAAATACGATGCATTTCACACTTATCAACATCCTCACACTTTTGCTTGTCCTCAAGCAAACAAAACAACAAACACACAAAAATTCACAAAGCACACAATGCAATAATGAGACAATGGCTTCAACTTCATGAAATAAATTTAATTTAAAAGACATTCGTTCAAGTCATTTCAAATCATTAACATGCAAAATCCGTGTCTTGGCGCTCTGAACTAAATATACATATTAATCTAGACTCAAGTGTTAAATTGTTAAATTATTTAGCCTTCTCAATTGCACACACTCATTAATAATTCTTTGGTCATTCAACTTTGTAACTAATCCTAAGTACGCTTTCATGAAAAGTCAAACTATTACAAGTTCGATAGGTTTTATTCAAAAACACATTGTTATTTTTATTAAATTTTTATGAACATGGACTTAGTCTTTTTACGTGGAGGCAAACATTGATAATGAATGTTGATCCGGTTACTCAACTAATTCATGTTTTTTTTATAAAACTGCTTGGTTGGAACGTCATTCTAGCTTTTTTACGCGAAGGCACACATTTGTGATGCGTGTTGACCCAATTACTCAACTATATCACGTTGTCAACTGGTTACTAGCTCTATTCATAACCTAAAGGCCAACGGAATAGTTACTTATTTTAACAAAATAACAATTTTTAAATTTTAATTTTAACTTTAACTTTATTTTATTTTATTTTTTATATTGCCTACCTTCTTGCTTTAGCTACTCATTTTCATGAAAAAAAAATACTAGCAAATCTACTTAGATTAAAAGGCCTCAAATTATAAATGAATGTGAAAATTTAGAGGGCTACACTTAAACACTAAATCCTAATTAAACTGCATGTTTAATTAAAGAACCACAGTTCACTAATTCTGCCAGTTAATAATTCTCTACAACCTAATAGACCATGTTTAAAATTAAATCAATTTCAATTCATCTAAGCCATTGACACATTCACACGATTCACAGAATGCAACCTAACAACTATAATACGCAAAATTTACATTCAAATAAACACATAACCCTCCCACACTTGAACAACACATTGCCCTCAATGTGAGAAGGTAATAACAAACACATATAAAGACAGAAGAAATATAAATTAAAATAAAACAAATTTAACATTAAAAAATTAAATAAAAATAAAAATAAAGACTAAATTTAAAAAGAAAGAAAGGGTTTAGAGCAAGGTTTATGGTGATAGAGGTGATGATGGAGTTGGAGGTGGTAGTTGAACGCCCTGAGCCTTGAAATAGTGACGAATACGACATATATCCCTCCATTGACGTCGTTGTGTTCGGGTCATCTCCTTCATACTTTTGGAGTTCTCCGCAAGTGTATCTGTAATTACCTTGGTGTTTGTGAAGATTATGTTAAGTACCTTCTTCTAGCCTGGTTTTTCTGCATCTTCTTCCTCTTTGGACTCCTCACTGGTTAAATCCCCTTCTTGTTGTTGTTGGGCGCTTAAAATTGATTGACCAGTCCTACCCTTAACGTATGTCTTAGCACTAATATCCCGAAATTCCATATTATGGGACTTCAGGATTTCAGCCCGCCATAGATGGTGGTGGTTCATGAACTCAGGACGGTGGACTGTAAGTCTGTTGCACTTAACTCCATAGTAATTAGCTATGGCCAAAACCAAGTAACCCATTCCTAAATTATTGCTCTTCTTTCGAGTAGCAATAATTACATTAAAAATGTGGGTGCTTGTGCAAACTAGGATGTTATGATCCATACACCACAACATAAACAGTTCCTTTGTCGAACACTTATTGGTTTCTGTTTTGTCAAAAATGGTTTGGCACATGAATTTATACATCATCAAGTGTTCGTGACACCGAATAATGTTATTGAGTGCGTTCTTGGCATCGAAATGCTCTAATCCAGTTAGTTTTGTCCCAAAGGGACTGACACAAAGATCATTATGTTGATCCACTATGGTAGACCCGAGGAAACCAAAATTTCATACATGGTATCATAATCAAGCTCATAGGGTTATCCCTGCAATCTAAACTACAATTCCCTAGATTTGTTGGATTCATATGGAAAAGAAGTGAAAAATTCTAAGGTCATTTCTTCGTAAACTGGGAATTGAATTTGAATAAATTGACCCCATTGAATTTTCTTAGATAAGCTCTCGACCTTGTCTTGCAGTTCTAATCTGTCTAAAGTTTTGAAGAGAAACAATTTTGGAACTATAATTTGTTCACTACGAAGGGATTGAAACGAATACCTTCCTCATCCGAGAAGATTAGGAAAGGTGCTCCATAATTAGTTGCTCTATTCTCTTCCCTCGTTCCGAGACTTGTGTTCGCCTCTCTAATTGATCACGCTTTATTGTTTGCTTGATGTGCAGCATATTAGCTTGTGAGTCGGTGGACGTTGAAAGAAATTTGCAGGTTTAAAATTTTGTAAAAAGAAATAAGAGTGATTAGACAGATAAAGTGAAAATGAAAGTGAGTGAAAAAGTGATATTAGAAATGTATTTATAAGTGATTGGATGGTAAAATGGTAAAAATTTAAGTGAAATGTTTGTGTCTGTCATTTTTACCCTACCGCAAGCCATAATCGTGGACTGCCAGGCCATGATGATGGCCTGTAATTTTTCACCAGTCTTAATTTTTCTTGTTCTTTTGTCATTTTTCACTTTTTGAAATCCCTTCTTAACTCTTTGTGGCTTCTTTACCTCTCTTTGCTTACTTCATCAATCATAGAATTCACATCGATGTCCTATGCCCTCCGATTTTATTTGAAAACGAAATAACCTAACTATGGAATTAAAACTTTCTAAAGAAAATTTAAGGAAATTAAAAATCCATAGGTTGCCTAACCGCGCTTCGTAATGCTAGTCAAAATTAAAATAATTATTACTACTATAGCAGTGGCAAGTCTAGGTCGATCTCACAAAGAGTGTGTGTAAACTTTATGAAATGAAATTAACCGATATTTACACTAACGGGGGGTTTTGGATTTTAAAAGAAGAAAATAAAATGAAACTAACTAATAAAAACAAATTAAGAAAACATGCAATAAAAAGATAAATGCGGGGGATTTGGTAGGGACTCGGTTTTTTGGTTCAATCTTGGCCTACACCCTAACTAAGCATATTTTATTAATTTGTTGTTCTTTAACCTCTCCTAGCAACTATTAATCGTGGGTCAAAAATTAACTCAAGTTTTCCCTTAGGTTTTGTTTAATCAAGATACGATTGTTAATTAAACCTAACCATCGAACAATCTAGGATACGATCTCTAGATTTAATTAGGCTGTAGCATTACGAACTAGGAAAATCGATTAATCAAGGCAACAACCACATACGATGCGTCATTTAACCTAGGTCATGTTATCCCTAATGAT
>JAOQMP010000008.1:30576832-30591157 GCA_027563575.1 Erythroxylum pedicellare
TCTAAGTTCTAATAAAAATCATACTCATCTTATTCGTCAATGTAATCTTTCATACTATGATGATTTTGTCTTACTTATGAGATAATGTAATCAAAATTTGAGGATGAGAAGTAATTAAAGAGTGTTATAATACAAACCTTCTTGACATGTTTATTATGAATTGAAATTCGTTCAACTCCTCCAACTATTCTACGTCAAATAATCCTCTCCACCTTCTACATCAAATAATCCTCTCCACCTACTTCCTAGTCCTATATTTCAAATAACAAGTGATAAAATTAAATTGTTTTCTGTACCCCTAGTTATATAAATGATGGACTTTCAGATCGTATTATATTTAATTTTCCTATACTTACGTAATCTAATTTAAGATGTGAAGGGATGTAACTTTCTTTAAATTCCACATCCTGTAACTGAAGTGAAGTGTGGTATTCTAAATATTTTTTAGGAGATCTTAAAGCAAGTGAAGTGATGAAAAGTTATGATTACGGGAATATCAAATGCTCTAAAATGATTAAATTCTAAATTTGACAAGTTCTTTATGTTGTTATTCTAATTATGTTTACTTTATATTGGAAATTCATTCAGAAATCATTTAATAATATCATTATAGATATTCAATATAATGGCACCTAGTAGAAACAGGGGAAAGAAGGTGACAACTAGCAAAGATGTTCCTCTCCTACAACAACCAGATCAACCACAATAACTGACTTCATCTACCAATGAAGCCAGTCAATAACAACGTCTATCTACCGCAACTACTAGTGAGGGATCTTTAGGTTTGTTACTCTTTACCACCAATGATTTCACTTGTCTTCAAATATATATTTATATGTTTAATGAATTTTTTCTTATCATTATTTTCTTATTGTCAAGTTCTAATACCACTATCAGGAGAAGAGATAGAGGTATTACTAAAGGTTCTAAGTTGCAATGCATGAATGTTGCAATAAACAGCAAGTTGTCTGTGCTTATTGACCCCTCATAAGGCCATCCAGTTGACAAGTTCCTGTCAGTAAAATCATCTAGAGAGTTAGGGGTCATTTTCAGGACCAAATTGCCTTACCTTAAGCATGCCAAACAATTGAAGGAAGACAACTTGCTTCAAAATGCTCTTGACAAAGTTTTGGTAATTTTTCAATTTATTTAATTGTAAGAATTTTTAACTAATATTTAAACACTAATTTAACTTTTACTTGTTGTTCACAGATGAAACTCAATATCGTCGATATTGAAAACCCTTAAGTTTCAAGTTATGTCAGTTCACTATTGGAACAAAGGGAGAAGGATCATCGTTATCAACTACACAAATACTACAAATATTTTCCTTTAGATGAGGAGGCAAGGAGACATGTTCCCAAATGGATGACTTTAGAAAATTAGATTCAAATGTGTGATTATTGGGCCTCTGCCAACGTTAAGGTTTGTCTTATTTCTCGTCACATTTGCTTCAGTTAATCTTATGCCACATTTAGTGACTATTTCCTTTTTGTATTTAGGAATAGTGTGAGAAAGCCAAGGTTAATAGAGAAAAAAATGAAACTCCTTACAACCAAGGCTCCAAATGATTTTTTGTCGTTTGAAAAGAATTTGTAAGTTCTTTGGCTAGAAATTATAATTACATCAGTTAATAGAATATTATTTAATGTGTCTCAATTTTTGTTTTTATAAAACAGTCAAAAGGAACTACATGGACAAGAGTGTGATCAGGTCACACTCTACAAACTGACACATTATAAGGAAGGTGAAGGTTGGACGTCTGAAGAAGTGTAGGATAACTATGTAAGTCTAAAAGTACAATATAACTTAAGGCTTCATTACAACGTAATGAACAAAAATTGGATCGTATTGAACAAAAGTTGGCCAAACTTGAAAAGATGGTCAAACAAATACTTGGCTCAAATTATGAAAGTAGTAGTGACGATGAAAACTAGTTTTAGTTTGTACTTAAGCTTTTTTGCAATTAACATTTGATGACATTTATTTTTATATAAAATATTTTTTATTTTAATTTTAGTTTAATTAATTATAAATCAAAATATCTAAATATCACAAACAATATGATGGATTAAAAATCTTTAAAATAATCATAATTGAATATGCAAATTTTTATATGAATGTTTACTAAAAAATCAAAACATGTCACCAAAACCTTTTAGCAACGTTATTCAAAATGTCACCAATAATTTTTTTAAAAAATTAAATAAAAACATAACTAAAAAGATTTAACAATGATTCCAAAATCGTCACCAAAAATTTTTAGCCACGTTATTAAAATTGTCGCAAATAACTTTTAGCTATGTTTTAAAAATCATCGCAAATAACATTTAGCTACGATTTGAGAATCGTCTCAAATAACCTTTAAAAATCGTCGCAAATAATCTTTACCTATGTTATGAAAAACGTCTCTAAAAATATTTTGCTATGTAAAACTTCTCGTCACAATATATTATTAGCTACAGGTAAGTAACGTAGCTAATAACTTATCTTTTAGCCACGAATTATAATCGTCGCGAATAATCTTTCTCTACAATTGGTTTTAACCTCACCTATCTCTTGTGTCGATGAATCATAAATCGGAGAAAAAATAATTTGCAATGATTTTTCACCGATAATGATTTGCTACCTGGGTTTAACAACGAAATGTTTGATGATTTTTTTTTGTTGCTAAACATTTTTGGCGATGATTTTTGTATTTTTACCGATGAAAATTTTCGTCAACAAATGTCCTTTCTATTGTAATGTATATGTTAAACTTAGAAGGGAACAAATGATTGTGGCAAAAGAGAAGTTTGGTTACGAGGGAACGTTTCCAAACCTGAGTGCATTAAAGTTATAGTTTGTGGTCAACTGCTAGATATGTTTTGGCGATAGATTTTTTTTAGAGAGTTTTGGCTATAGTTTCTTAATCGATTGAAAATGTGTACTTTATAATTACTTGGCTGATCTATTATCTTGCAACAAGGGATGAAGATGTTCATTGAAAGGAAGAAGGTACGGGGGAAGAGAATTGGAAGAATTTGCTTAAATAACTTATTGGAGTTTTTAAGCGATGGATCAACCATACCTCTTTAATTTGTATGGTATCCTTTAACTATTATTATTATAGGATTAGAGCATTCATTACATTGGATCCAGTGAACAAGATACAATAACTCCGACTTTTCACCTTGTTGAGAATTGCGGGATTGAGTTATGGATATAAATAAATATTTATAGGCTGCCTACAATTGCCACGTCGTCATCGGCTCAGGGCAATGGACAATGCGAAGGAGAGGAGTATCCACCCAAGAATGAAGTAACCTACCAATCTTGTCGGTCCAACGTCCTCCGGTTCCTACACAAAGTCTCATTTCAATATCCACTCAAGTAAACAACTAAATTTGTGAGAGTAAGCATGATAGTTATAATATCCACCAGAAATTTTATCTGATAATGCTTTAGAATGGTAAAGTAAGTGCTTCAACTTCATACGTTTAAGTTTGATTGGAGTGGCATTAATTTCTATTGCCTCGTGCCAATCTCTATCTTTAACCAGTAACGATGGGAAGCCTACAAGTAAACTCTTAACATCGCCATATTACCACTTGGTAACCACCTTATAACTAACTAAAATCAACAAACCTGAGGTGGAGGGGACTGATCAGTTGGAGTTTGGGTTATGTCCACTTCAAAAGGCCACGTATACCTGTCAGGGTTTCCACTCCTGGCCAAACTCCAATCATAGATTCTCCTCTCTTCCTCCGATGATAAGATTAGGAAAGATTCCTGCATGCAGATACATATGGAAACAGAAACAAACACAAGTTATGTATATGTATATATTCATATATAGGGTGTCTGAAAAAAGTAAAAGAAAATAACATTACTTATCAATATCACCTTGAGAAGTTCCAATTGGTTGTTCTGTTGTTCCTTGTCTAAACCCTGTTGATTCAGTAACTCATCTACCTTGTTTTTGTATCCATCAGTAACCTGACGAATGAGATTGGCAAATAAGTACAAAAGCCAGGAATGAGTCAGAGGTGACGATGAATTAAAGGAGATTTTTACATAGTTATCTTATCACTAACGGAGACCTGTTGGAAAGAACATCCCATTTGAAGTCCAAGTCTGTCGTAATGATCGGCATCTGTAATGGCTGCATGCTTGAAGCAAAGCCCCATAAATTTTAATAAATTCAAAAGTGAAAAAAATGTGCTTAATTATCCAAAAATTCTTAATTTATCTCAAGCTTTTATCAAATCAAAATTCAAAACAAAACCATAAGTGAGTTATGAGTAAATATATATATATAGCAAATTAATTAGTTACGTATGCCACGAAGAGCCCTTTCCACATTGAGCGCAGATATCAAAGATGGAGCTCCCGCTGGAGCTTCTGAAATGGAAATCTCTGATTCTTCCAGTACTTGAGCTGCAGTACTTGACGTCTCAGCATTATCATCAGATGACGTTGAACTGCTTCTAATTATCACAACATTTCTAATTCTCTGCTTTTGTTTTGATGAGATGGGGTTTCGAAAGACACACCAGCAGAAATTCTGGTTGTGAGGGAGATATGCTGAAAATTTCTGAGAAGAAAAGTAGACTGAAGTCGCTGTGGTGGTGGTTGCCATGGCAGCCTCTGCCTTTCGTTGATGGTTGGTGTCTATTATATTATCGCTTCAATATGTTTGCGTGGCTATTGATATATAAGACTTTCTCCACGGCCAATTTGCACAGCTGTCGTTGTAGTATAGTGGTGAGTATTCCCGCCTGTCACGCGGGTGACCCGGGTTCGATCCCCGGCAACGGCGTTACGCCAGGCTGTTTTGCACACGCATGACGACACTTTTGTTTTTGACTAATTTCAACGTTTGAAGTTCCAGACTTGAAGTAGTTTCGCTGCTCTGATACTGCCTAGTATGATACACTTAAACCCTTTTCCCTTAAGCTAACTACTTTTCTCATCTCTTTTCTGTTCTTAATTTTACAATTTTAAATGATCATTAAAATAAATACATAAATAGAAGTTGAAATTTATTTATGTAAACATTCTGAAAAAATTGGTGATTTTATATAACCTATAAATTTGAGGGTGACTACTGAAAAAGTAACTTTTATAACAAAATATGCTTTATAATTAATTTATAATTGTGTTTATAAATTAATAATTTTATATAATTAAATTCATCTTAAATTTTGCAATATATGAAAAATTTTATTAAATTCATTATTCGATCATAATTTTATATTTAATTTTTATTATTGATTATCATTTCATTATTAGTTATTACCGATTGTAATATTGGAAATACCCTAAATCAATATAATAAGGTCTGTTTACGGAGTTTTGGAAACTCATAAAAATCAACCATGGCCACCTAAATCATCAAGAATTATATTTATGTTAAAAGGCAATTTAATATTCTATCATCATCTTGAATGACCTGATTGTGAATTTTTTTTTGTGACAGGTATCCGAGACTTAATGCTTCAAAAATAGAAAGTATAGCTTAAGTATACACATCGAGAAAAAAATCGGTGTGCTAATCAATTGGCTCATTTAGCCTCTTCAGTAGAGCCGGGCCTGTATACCCTTCAGGAGTCTCCAACATGCACTTTGGATGCCTTATACAAAGACATGACTGAAGCTCTGTACAGTAAAAGCCTCCATTAGTAGAGCTCTAACCTTTGCGAGATACTCGCTTGGTTTTCTTTCCCTTGTAAAAAAAAAAAGGCAATTCAATCAAGGCACTGGACTTTCAAGTGCCTTCGGGCGGCCGAACTAATATCGCTCATTCGTTGGTTAGATGTTGAAGATGAATCGATGGTGATCTAACTTCTTTCACTGATAGGAAACGTGTCTTCGACTAGTATATAACTATCTCAGGTGAGTTAATTGTGCAACCATTCTCTCCATGTTATGGGTTTGGTCTCTTTTGTCACCAGCAGCATAAAGGAAGGTACTCTGAAAGTCAGAGACAAACACGAGAAACACCAGCTTTCAAAATTAATTTTGATCCTCTTAACTTTTTTTTTATAGCTGTAAAATTAGGTCGAATAAAAAAACTAAATATTGGTTTCTCAATTTTAAATAATAAAATAAATTTAGGTTTCGATTAATTACTAATTAACTAAACTCAACAAGAAATCCAAATAAATCTAACTAAATATAAAAGGGAGAAATTCAAACTTATTAAATTCTGATTTAAAAGAAAGATCTCTTCTAATTGCAACATTAATCATTAGTCTAAAATAATATTTTTCACAATTAATTAGTCTAAACTCAACATTCAAACCAAAACTTACCATCAATTGATCGGTATGATAATATGCTATATCAATTAAATGATAGCAATAACCTTAATGAGATACTTAAAATAGTTTAATGACAAATACTAATCATGCTTGTCACTCTCATGTATTATTTTTTAAACAAAAAATGTACCCTAACTTATGAATTAGTTATAAACAACTATAAGAAAATTATGGGGCTATAATGCGGAATAATTAATATATGAATCTTAGTTTCATGAGTCTAAGCAAAGTCACAAAGTTTATCATAATATAAACACTCACTCCATTATACATAAATCATACATTGTCCCTAATGTATGTATAAGATACTCACATCTCACCAAAAATAATCAAAAGAAATAAAGAATATAATAGATGACGCCCCTGAGGTGTGAGAATCAGAAAGGAGATGTACTATAATATCGTTGGACATAAAGGTATGACCTCCTATGAATTGGACTAGAGTCCAAAATCTTCTCAATTTTAGAAATTTTGAGTTTGAATCTTTCCAGCTGAAAATGATACTATGTTGGATTGGTGGAGTAGGAAGATACAAAGGTGGTGGAATGTCACGTTCCTCTTGCTGTGTTGATGATGAACCCTTTGGGGACAATCAAAGTGATATAAAACAAAATGTTATCTTTTATTGCTCTATGACCCTTATCTTGTTTAAACAAGCCCTATCCAAAGATTTCATCTCATAGGCTATATGCATATTAGTATTAGTCAGATCAAACAAATTTTGATTAATAGCCAAATGAGTGAAAGAGAACCAAGACATAAATTCTTATTAGACGAGAGAATAGTGTTAAGTTACATTACCAACCAAACACCTAAATTGCCTCGTACTTTGTTTACCATACACCAAATAGAGTTGGCAAGTAATAACATATTCTTCATCTATTAACCTTAAGGCTAAATTAAAATCAGTAATACTATGATTGAATCAACACCCATTAATTTGTACTGTATCATATTAGGACTAATTAAAGTAAAATTATCTAATTTATCAAATTTAAAGGTAGTATAAAACTCCTCGGTTAATTCAATAAAGATTGGACAATGAATTAACACAAAATATTTCCAAACTCATATCAATAAGCAGATCATTAAATTCGTCTTTAATTTGCAAATTCTCCAAGGAAGGGTAGTGTACTTATTTACCAGCATTTACTCTAGACAACTTAATTACATAAGACGTGATCACGCCTTATGACATTTAGTATTCTAGAATTTTAAGACCCTTTCTCCCCTTAAGCCAATAAACTTATTTTTAAAAGTAATCAAATGCAAACTATATATAACTAAAATAAATTTAATAAAAACTATCATATTTTAGGTTGCCTCTCAAAAATCACAATTATTTAACTACGTTATGTTTGACAAAGCTGGTTCTTCTTAAACCTCTTTGTATGATGGAAGTTCTAAATCAATATTTACCATACTAGAAACTGTCATCTTCTTATAAAATGGTTTCAATGTATGTCCGTTAACCTTAAAAATCTTTCAAGTCTATAAACTTTTTATTTCCACTTCACCGTGAGAAAAAATATTAGTGACAACAAAAGAGCCAAGCCATCTAAAATGTAACTTACCTGGCATAAGTTTTAATCAAGAATTATATAATAACACTTTCTGTCCCATCTCAAAATCATATTATTATGGAACAATTTAGTTTTCTCTTTGTAGATTTTCAAATTCTTGTAAGCATCCAACCTTATTTCCTTTAACTCTTGCAATTGCAACTTTCTTTCCTCCCTAACTTTAACCAAATCCATATTGCAACGTTGCATCGCCCAGTAAGCTTTATATTCAATCTCCACCGGTAAATGACAAGCTTTACTAAAAACTAATTGATAATGACACATTGCCATTGATGTTTTATAAGCTATATGGTACACCCAAAGAACATCTTCTAGATGTAGACTCTAATCCTTTCAACTAGGATTCATAGTCTTTGCTAAAATAGATTTCACCTTTCTATTCAATACTTTTACTTGTTCATTTATTTAGGGATGCTAGGTGATAACTACTCGATGATGCGCTCTATACTTTTTAAATAGTGCTGCCACGACTTTATTGCAAAATTGACTTCCTTGATCACTAAAAATGACATATGGGATAAGTATTAAAAATATTAAACACTATGAATCCTATAATAGCTGCATAATCATCAATTTGGTGGCTTTTGCTACCACCCACTTGGAAATGTAATCAATAGCCAAAAGTATATAAGAAAAACCATAAGATGAAGGAAAAGGCCCCTAAAATCACTATCCCATATATTAAATATCTCAACTATAAGAATTAGGGTTTGAGGCTTCATTTTGATGAGATAATGTACTTGTCTTTTAACATCTATCACAACTTTTACAAAACACATAAGCATCTCTAAAAAAAAGGTCTCCCAATACAATCCACTATCCAAAACTTTTCTAGCAGTTCGTTTAGGACCAAAGCGACCACCGTATGCATAATTTTGACAAAAAGCTAAGACAAAATGTTGTTCATTCTTTGTTATACAATACCTTATAATTTTATTAGATTCGAACTTCCATAAGTATGGTTCATCCCATATATAGAAAATTTCCTCATTTCTTATCTTTTCCTTCCTAGACTTATGTAATTAGGTAAAGTTCTTATAACTAAATTAACAAGGTCAACATACCATGTAACCATACCTTTCATTTGGACCAATTGATCATCAAGAAAAGTTTTAGAAATAGGTAAAATATCTTCATCTCTTACCAACATACTCAAATGATCTCTTACTAAATTTTCACACCTTTTCGATCCTTTATTGCCAAATCAAACTCTTGAAGTAGTAGAATTAATCGCATCAACCTCAGTTTGGACTCCTTCTTTTCTAAAAGATATTTCAATGTTGCATGGTCAGAGTACACAATAACGTTATAGCTAAGAAAATAAGATCGAAATTTATCTAAAGAAAAAACAATTGCTAAAAGCTCTTTTTTAGTTTTAGAATAACTGCACCATGCGGCTTCCAATGTTCTCGAAGCATGAAAGATAACATGACTTTGTTTCTTAATCCTTTGACCTAAAACAACTCCAACTGCATAATTGCTAGCATCTTACATGATCTCAAACAAAAGCTCCCAATTTGGCGGCTAAATAATAGGTGTACTTGTTAATAATGCCTTGAGTTTATCAAAAGCTTCCTTACATTCTTTTCCAAAGTCAAATGGAATGTCTTTTTGGAACATCTATGATAATGGTATGGCAATCTTGGAAAAATCTTTAATGAACCTACAGTAAAATCCTGTATGTCCAAGAGAAGATTAAACTTTCCTAATATTTATAGGGTAAGGTAAATTCACAATTAAATCCAATTTTGCTTTTGTACCTCTATGCATCTGGATGAAATCACATATCCTAAAATAATGCCTTGATTTACCATAAAATGATATTTTTCTTAATTGAACACCAAATTCATTTCATTGCATCTATTGAGAACCTTAGATAAACAATTTAAAAATCATCAAATGAATATCTATAAACAGTGAAATCATCCACGAATACTTCAATGCAATTCTCACTATACTCCGAAAATATACTCATTATGCATCTTTCGAATGTACATGGAGCATTACATAGACCGAATGACATTTGCCTAAAAGCATACATTCTAAAAGGATTTGTCTCAAGTTTCATCAACTTACTCGTTTACTTTCGATTTAGCCTTAAACTCTAAGTCATCTTTAACACTTTCTTCTTTAAACATATCTTTCATAAATGAATCCACAAAATCCATATGATCAAATATTTTGAAAATCATTAGGGTACTTCATTGCTTGAAAAATATTGAATTTTACTCTCTCTCCATCAATCTCAACGACAAAAGTACTCTTGTCCACATTGATTTTTTTTCTTGGCCATCTGGCTAAATGACCTATCCAAATGACAATTATGCATTAGTATGTGATTTTCTAAGTATTTGGCATGTGTTTCTTGTATAATAGGTTAGTATTATTGTGTTTTAGGACTTGTTTTGTGTATTTTTGTTTAGTTTGATCTTCATGGTTGTTCTTTTGTGTTTGATGTTACTTTAGGATAATAATTGATCATTTTGGTGTAGGAATAGAGGGTGGACAACTTTGTGATTGAGCTAGGGACCAAGAGAAAAGAAGAGATGTGAAGCTGCTGAACAACAATAACCCACGAATATAGGAAAGGGCATGTTTCCCATGATCCTGGGAAATCAATGGAGAAAGTTTCTGTCACATTAACCTATGATCGTGAGAAGCACAAGGATATTTTCCACGATCATAGGGTGCTTAGCTTGAGGAGTCACGCAAGTTTCACATATTTTTTAGGGTTTTATGATATATAATTTCACAAACCCCTAGGGTTGAAGAGAGTGGTGGAACTAGCCTCTAGGTGATAAAAGATATATTAAGAGCCTAGAGATAGGTGGAGAATCAAGGTTTTCATTCCCAATTGAGAAAAGAGCATCTCGTGATCTAGATTTTCTAGATTCAGGTAAAGAAGAGGAGAAGCTCGCCCCGTGTAGTTCTTATTTCGATTTTTTTCTCTTCTAGCATGTTTATCATGGATTGTTTGGTTGTTGGGGATGTTAATGACATTATGATTGACTAAAATATTTTTTAGGGTTTGTTATTTGAACTATTTGTGAACCTTTAGTTGTTGATTCAATAATACAAATGTTTGTGTCATTTATTGAGCTCAAACCTTGCAACAAATCTAGAGAGTGAGCTTGGTAATCTGTGTTAAATGTACAAGGAGAGTTGACATTTAATAGACCTATAAATAATAAGTTATCGATTTATTAGGAAGAGATTTCAATAGATTGATACACTGCCTATAAGATAGCTTCATATCTAGTTGAATGTTTAGGAAAAGCTTAACACATCGAGAGATCCCAAAGTTAATCCTAATTTATTTAACTAGTGACATTTAGTTGCACCTTAAGAGAGGGTAGCTAAAATTTTAGGAAATCTTGGGCCAAGCATAAATTGAATCAATTTACTAGAGGGAGCAAATAGGGATAATGACAAGTCCTAATTCTTAATCTTGATTTTCTCCAAGTTTTAGTTTATCATTTTGGTTTCGGTTGCATTGTTTCCTTTTACCTTTAGTTTGTCTTTATTTTACTTATAAATTTAAATTTGATCGAATCGGTTTCTTAAATAAAGAATAACCTGAATTAAGCGGTGCCTAACCACAATCCTTGTAGGATTGATATCCGCTTTTTAATACAAGTTATGACCCATATATTTGAGGTTTTGAACATAAAACTAGTAGTTTGGTTAGGAACCAACAAGTTTTTGGGGTCGTTGCCGGAGATTGGTTGTTTAACGTCTTGTTTAGTTTGGGTTACTTTGATTTAAGAGCTTTTTTAATGCTTTTTCATGTGTCTTTGCAGGTGTGTGAACACAAGGAACACACGAAGGACTACTGAATTTTGTGACGAAGAGTTATTAGATATCACAAGGTACGAATGAGAGTTAAGAAGAGCGAGACGCCAAGAGATTACACTAAGAAATATGGCAGAGGAAGGAGAATAAGGAGGGCACGAAAGGACATTGATGGACTTTATGAGGCCAGGATTTAGTCCTCAAGGAGTTGTGAGGCCAACGATTCAAGCTAACAATTTCGAGATCAAGCCGGCACTCCTTAACATTCTTCAGAATAGCGTACAGTTTTATGGGTTGTCTAATGAAGATCTCAATGCCCATCTTACTAACTTTATGGAGATATGTGACACCTTCCAATTTAATGGGATGTATGATGATGTTATCAGGATGTGACTATTTTCTTTCACTTTGAGAGATCGAGCAAAAGCATGGTACAACTCACTCAGTTCAGGGAAGATTACTACTTGGGAACAGCTAGCCCAAACATTCCTTGCTAATTACTTCCCATTGAACAAGACAACAAGGATCATAAAAGAAATCACAAATTTTCAACAAAGTGATGGGGAGTCATTATATGAAGCTTAGGAGAGGTTTAAAGAACTACAAAGAAGCTGAGTTCCTCACACAAACATTCTACAATGGTATAAATCAGAGCATAAGAGGAACCGTAGATGTAGCTGCTGGAGGCCCTTTGATGAGGAAAACTATCAATGTAGCTCATGTTCTTTGGAAGAGTTGGCAAGCAACAGTTATATATGGTCAAGCAAGAGGAGTAGACAAGGGCAAAAGGAGCATAAAGGTATGATCGCAATTGACTATGTTATAGCTTTATAGGCACAAATCATAACCTTTACTAAGTAGTTGAGCAATATGCAAGGAACATCTTTATCTACAGCTAAAGCTATGCAATCACAGTGTGAGTTATATGGGCAGGATAACCATTAAACAACAGAATGTTTCTTATTAAGAGCTTGTAGCACTGAACAGATAAATTAATTGGGCTAACCATAGTGAGGTAACAATACGTACTCTAATACATACAATCTGGGGTGAAAAAATCACCCAAAATTTTCTTGGCGTACTAACAATACAGGTGGCCAAGTAAGACCGCAAGGACCTCCTAGATTTCAGCAAGACTGATTGGGATCTTTGGAGAACAAAATGGACAAGTTGATGGATGTTTTGGGGTCTAGACTAACAAATCAAGAAGAGAACCAAAAGAGGATGTTTTTGATATAGGAGGAAAGTCAAAAGAGGATTGAGGCAAAGTTTGATCAGATCGTAAAGGACTATGCCTCATCCATCCATAACTTGGAGGTTAGGCTAACTTGCTAACGCTTTATCCTCTAAAAATGTAGGTAGCCTACCAAGCAATATTGAGGCTAACCCAAGGGAATAACTTAAGGCTATCACACTTAAAAGTGACAAGAATATGGAGGAACCAAGTGTGCAAAAGAGTGGCTAAGAAAAGGGAAAAGGCAAGGTGATTTAAGAAGAGAAAGAAGAAGAGAGGTCTTATGTGCCATCACCACCATACAAGCCTAAACTTCGGTATCCAAAAAGGGTGAGACAACATCAAGTGGACACTTAGTTTTCCAAGTTTTTGGAGAAACTGAAGAAGCTTCAGATTAACCTGTCATTAGTGGAAGCTTTAGAGTGCATGCCTAATTATGCCTTAAGGACATATTGACACACAAACACATTTGAGAGGTCAATCAGATGATCACATTGATGGAGAGTTATAGTTCGATTATTTGAAGCACGATGCCTTCAAAACTACAAGATCTAGGGAGTTTTATGATACTATATGTTATTGGTGACTTTGAATTTTCTAAATGCTTATATGATTTAGGTGCAAGCATTAGCTTGATGCTTTTGTTTATTTTAATGAAATTGGGACTAGAAGACGTCAAGCTAACTTCCATGCTAATTCAACTTACAGATCAATCAATCAAGAGGCTATATGGAGTTCTAGAAGTTGTGTTGGTAAAATTGGCTAAATTTATTATTCCTGTTGATTTTGTTGTGTTGGATTTTGAAGTTGATAAAAATTGTCCATTGATTTTGGGTAAGCCCTTTATAAATACTGGCAGGGAATTAGTTGATGTGCATAAGAGAAAACTTGTTTTGAGAATTGGTCATGAGCAAGTTGAGTCTAACATGTTTAAATCTTTGAATAAACCAATGGATGGTAAAGTATGTATGAAGATTGATGTTATGGATGAATGTGTGAAGGAGGTTGAAGAGGAAGTTAATGAAGTTCCTAAAGTGCACAGGGATGAGAGTGTGAGAGAAGAGGAATTATGTGAGGAAGTTGAGTTATAGAAGTTGGAGAGAACAGATACACCTAACCACCTTCTATTGTTAAGCGTCCCACTTTAGAGCATAAACCTTTACCTTCCTATTTGAGATACACCTTTTTAGGTAAGAACCATACCTTACCCATCATTATCTTGAACCAATTAGATTGTGGAAAGAAGAGAAAGTGGTGGAGACCATTACAAAGAGGATGAGAGCTATAGGGTGGCAAATTTTTGATATTAGGGGGATTAGCCCTAATTTGATGATGCATAAGATTAACCTCAAAGAAGGACATAAAAATGTGAGGGAGTGAAAGAGAAGGTTAAATCCAAACATACAAGAGG
>JAOQMP010000008.1:30611828-30625455 GCA_027563575.1 Erythroxylum pedicellare
AAAAAACCATCCAAATTATTATTTCATATTTCCTTTAAGAAAGAACTAAAAATTAAAATGAAAAACTGTCATGAAAAAAGAGAGGGTAACCAATCCATTTATAATTTATTATCAAATTTCATTCTTTTTATTATGCTTACAAACAACTATTAAATATAAATTGCATTTGCCCTCACTTACCAAATAGTTACATATTATTAATTTTATCATTTTATAAAAAGATACTTTAATTTTGTTAATTTTATAATTATTTTCTTACAATTTTAACTTTTAAAAGTTTATTGCTTGTTCAAAATTAAAGTTTCATATAAAAATTTTTCCAAAAATAGTGTGTTACTTTTATATTTATAAAATATATATGTTTGGGAAAATAAATAAAAATTAGGCAATCAAGTAAGTGAATTTTATATTTGGCTATTAAAGAATTAAAATATTAATCTCTGTCATGTATTGATTTATTGCTAAGATAGGTATTCAAAAGAACTTTGTGTCCCAAATTTCGACCCTTTTCATACCTTTTGTAAAATTCAAACTAAAAGAAAAATTAATAGTGGAGCAATATAACTTAACTTGATCTTATTACCTTTATCTAATACTATAGCTTCTTTTTTGAAAAGCTAAATTTAAATTAATAAAATCAAGTCAATTACAAGAAGTCATTCAATGGAAAATAACCAAAAATACATTGTGTGTCTAGAAATTATTATATTTGCAACTAACTTTTCTAGCTTCTTTTTCAAAAAGTTAAATTTAAATTAGTGAAATTAATTCAATTACAAGAAGTCATTCAATAGAAAATAACCTCAAATACACCACATGCCTAGAAATCACTATATTTGCAGCTAAATGCATAATTTCCTAAGTTTAAGAGGGTTATATTCTCCAAGAAGTAATTGACATCTTCCTACAATCTTTTGCCACTTGATTTATGATGGGATGCTCTCTTTTGCTTGCAATGGTTAATTTTATAAGGGTGCTTAAGCTTTTGGATTTCGTTGCAAATCTTCTACAATTTTTTCTTTCCAAACCTCTTAGAAGTAAGTAGTTATTGCTACCGTGTAGACCTCCTTGTCTTGCTTGGATCTAGGCATTTGTATTACCTTTTTTTATGATGTCTGTTAGCCTGCTTTAGAAGGGATTTTATGTAAATAAAGAAGAAATCCTTTGCTGCCCAATATTAGAGAAAATGCAATTGAAAAACATATGGTCTCTGCTCTCCTCCTCCAGGTTACATAATACACAAACTTTAGTTAAAGATAGGAACTTTAATCTATCCATTGTGCTGAGTCTATTCAGTATAACTAACGAAAATAAGAAGCTAGTGTTTGGCTTAAGAGTTTTGCTCCAAACCATCCTACACTACTACACTTTTATAATTGAATGAAACAACAATTCCTTGGTTTTCCTATTAGTAAGTTCTGTAATAGGTAATCCATACCAGAGATAAGCATCTTCCTCTCCAGAGTTTAAGTATTGAGGAATTGTCAAGTTCTGGACAAATTTGGAGGTAGGGACCAATTACCATTCTCAATTATTTCCTGCACTTTATCTTTTTTTGAGAACTTGTCTAGTGAATTCCTTTACATATGGCTATAAATAAGAGCTCCTTGACCACACCAATTATCAATATCGCAATGAAATCATATTGTCCATCCCAATTTTATATGTAACATGTTGATGCACCATTTCCCTTAATTTGAGAATTTGATCGAAGAACCACGAATAACTATCTTTAGGATTCAAAACCTATAAACTACTTCCTTTAAGAATATAAATGTGAATTTATCGGATCCACAATGACTTTTTTTCATATAAAATTCTCCAAATTTTCAGTATAAGGAATCAGTTACTCATGTTAACTGTTTCCAATCCCAGCCCTCCTGCTTCTTTTGTTTGACATATGTCTTTCTAGTTGACTTTAGCTACCCTTTTATTCTCTCCCCCTTTGCCCTATAGGAACTGCTTCATCATAGTTTCCACTGTTTTAACCAACCCTTTTGATAAGAAGATATGAGACCACTAGTAAGATTATATTGACACAATGACAGACTTCAGCAGTTGGATTATCCCTTTACAAGAAAGAGTTATATTTGTCCAAGACCCCAATCTTTTCTTAATTTTCTTAATGAAATGTAGACACTCTCCATATCTTAGTCTTCTTGAAGAGATTAGAATTCCCAAATAAAGAAGAGGGGTTCCTGTTTTGTCATACCGGTGACTTGAGACAATATAACTAAAAGGGGAGTTGCATTGTTTGACAAAATGAAGTTGCTTTTTTGCAGATTAATGTTTAAACTAGATAACTCCTTGAATCTTTGTATGTTACTTATTAGTATTGAAATTGAATGTGCATCAGCTTTGCTCTGCAATATAAGGTCATATGCAAAACATAAACTTGTTAGAGAAAGCAATTTAAACTTGGATTGTTACTTGAATATCAGAGTTATGGAAAATTTATATTTTTGCAACATTCTAAGGACCTCCATCCATCTCAAGAACAGGTAAAGGGAAAGGGGGATCCCATTGCCTGAGCCCTTTAGCACCCTTAAAGATTTCTACTAGAATTTTGTTAATCAGAATACCAAAAGAAGTAAGGGTAATGCAAGCTTGGATCCATTTAATAAGCCTTTGGGGAAATTTCAAAACTTGTAAAGTTTGTAAGATGAAATTGCAATTGACATTATCGAAAGTTTTACGGAGATCCACTTTAATTGCACAATTCTGTGGAGTATTTCTTCTTATGTATCTTTTCAATAACTCTTACAATATTAGAATATTATCTCCAATATGCCTATTGCTCAAGAATGCCTTTTAGTTCTCACTAATTATGAATTTCGTGACAACTTTCACCCTATTTGCTATGACTTTACGAATGATCTTGTAGATGAAATTAATGCAATAAATAGGTCTGAAATCGCTTATATAAACAAGTTAGGAATCTTAGGCATTAAGCACAAGAAAGTTTTGTTAAATCTTTCAACAAAATCCCCTTCTTACAAAATTCATGCACAACTTTCTTAGTGATTTTCCCTATTTTATCCCATGTTTTATGGAAAAAGTTCCCATTCAAACCATTTGGGCTAGGAACCTTTGATCCATTCATTTTGAAAACCACATTTTCTATTTCATGGTTAGTGACAGGTATGATAAGATTAGAAGCTTATCCCTTAGGTACCTTTATAGATATAAATTGTTTAAGGTCCTCCACAGAAGATCTAGTATTCCCTTTCATTCCTAAAATAGTTTTGGAAAAATTCAAAGCTTCTTTACTAATCTCTTCATCTCCATACATGACTTCACCAGAATTAGATTTTATGGAGCATATTCTGTTAGTATTTCTTCACTATATTGAACAAAAAATTATAGATCTATCCCCATCCTTAATCTAATTGACTTAAGCTCTCTAAAACATCAATGAAGAATGATTGTCCACTACCTAAAAATAGAGTTTAATAGCTATCATCTCCTTATTTAACAAATACCCATCGCTAGGATTAGTTGCTAGTAATTTTTGTACTAAGGATAATCTATTTCTAACTTCCTTAATCTCCTTTTTTGTATTCTTCCCTCTTCTAGCATTCAACAACTTGAATTCATATTTAATATCCTTGAGCTTTTGTTTGCAGATAAACTGCTTAGTACCATTAATCTCAGCACTTAGTACCATTAATCTCAGCGTCCATTCCTTTAGTTGTAGCGTCTTGAAATCCACCCACATTAATTAGGAAATTTTTAAATCTCAAGGGGTGCTTGGTACTAACCTTTTTAAATAGGTTATCAACCTTGATGGGAGTGTGATTAGAGAAACCTAGATCTAAAAATAGGTTATCAACCTTGGTGGGAGTGTGATTAGAGAAACTTAGATCTAAAAATATGGCTTTGCTTTCTAGGAAAAGATTAACCAATCCCCATTCACGAAGACTCTAACTTCTTTTGAATGAACTAATATGAAGTTTGCTTATTGCTCTAAGTGAACCTATAACCCTTATCTTTTAAATCAGTTAGGTCCACATCCTTAATGCAATTAAATAGTTCCGTATTGTAGTTGAACAAATTTCAATTTCCCTCTAACTCAAACCTATAGAGATAGTGGTATTGAAATCACCACTTATAAGCCAAAGACCTATCACTGAAGCTTTTATTCTTCTCAATGGGCTCCAAATTTCAAATCTTTGAAAAGTTCTATTAAAACCATAGACAAAAGTAGCAAAAGCAGTGGAATTCTCCATTTTGAATATCAATTTTAAGTGAATAAACTGCTTCTTTGTTTCCAAGGGTTCCACATCCAATAGTTCCCTATCATAAACAATAATAATTCTTCCACAAACGTGACTCCAGTGATTTGAAACCATTTTCCATTAAGTACCATAACAACTCAACTTACTTAGATTTTCTATTTAAATTTTGGTTTCTAATAGGCAAAATAACAAAAGTTTTTCCTTTTGCACAAAATCCCTTAAAGCATTGAGCTTTAATGAGCTATTTATACCTCTAATAGTCTATACCAAGATGGTCATGTAACAATGCCTTTACCTTTAGAGCATTTTCTAACGCTTCTGTTGCTTCTTCTAGATTATACTTTCTCAAAGTTCTCTTCTTGATTATCCAATATTTGTTGATCTTCCTTCTGTTGTATAAGATCTGAAATTGATACCTTTTGAACATTCTCAATATTTGTTGTACCAAGGACTATCCTACTTTTCAACATTGCCATTATTCTATGGATTCACTATTAATTCTTTTGTTTCTATTCTCATACTTTTTTTTTTTGGACTAGTTACCTCCAATCCCATCAATTCCTTATAATCACCCTTTTTAAAGACTTTCCTAATTGGTTTCCACTCTTTTCTTTGAGCTTTCAAGGATGGTTTCCATTGATAAGTAACCAAGACTTTGTCCTCCTTGATGGAATTCCCATTTACCAACGTCAAAATGGGAATATAATCCTTTTTCCCCTTAGAAATATCCATGCTAACATATAATCTAACAAATCCTACTAGAATATTGTGTATATTCCAATGGAATTGTGTATATTCACCCATAAAGGCATGCTATTCATTCTTATCTTCTTTAGCTCCATATTTGGTTGCCAATTTTGAAGGAAGAGGAAGTTGTGAGATATGTCAACGCCCTTATTCTATCACCTTTTAGGCTTCAAATTTTTAGATGAAAGTGAATAATAGGTTATCATCCTTTGTCAGCATTACCTCCTGCAAACCTCTTCCTTTCCAAATCCCTTAAGTCTAAGCTTGTATCCCTGGAAATGGAGGCCTTTTTTCATAAAAAGGCTTATAATTGAAGCTTCCCAATTCTTACCCCCTCTTGTAAGATGTCCATACTTGGAGCCACCAATCAGCTTCCCCTCAAGTTTAACAGGAGGACAGAAATGTAGAGAAGAATTTAAGTTATCCCCAACAACATGTTTCCAGGTTTTCCTAGTTTCTAAAAGTTTCTGAACCAAGTTTACAACTTGAGTCGAGTGAGGTGGAGTTGGGGGTAGGGCAAGGAGGTGGAGTGAGGGGTGGGAATGGGGATTTTTTGTTGAATCTAGTATAGGTGAAGAAGCAACAGAAGAAGGGAGTGAGGGAGGCAAAGGAGGAAAGGCAGACTCCATTAAATTGTTTATGGAAGTCTGATAATGACAGGTAGGTGAAATTAAAAAGCTGTTACTAGGAACGGTAAAGAAAAGTAAGAGTGAGAATTAAGTTAAAAGGAAAAGACGAGGTTACCCCTAGTCGAGGAATAACCAGAAAATTGGAACAGAAAAAAGAGCAAAGAAGATGCTGAGTTAAAGCAAAGGTGTGCAATAAGAGAAAAATAAGGATACACTTAATGACTATCCTTAATCACATTCACATGGTTATTACATCATAATTATACTTTTATTCCAAATTTTCCTTTAAAAAACATAACATATTTTACATTACATTTTTTTCAATTAAATTTCATTTGATTTCTAACACTTAAAATCAATCCAAATTCACTTCCATAACATTTCAATACACATATTTAAGCCATAAAATTTTATTGACAAATTTTTACATAACCATGCACCCTTGGTCGAATTTCAACCAAATGCAATTCCAAATCAATTCTTTTTTATTTCTTTACTTTATTAGCATCAAAATAATGCTATAAATATCATAAAACATACATCAGAAATTTGGATCATAATACATTGAAAACCCTAGTCATGGTAAAAAATTCATCTAGTCATTTCCATGGTTTTTCTTCCATTCTTTCATCATTAAACTAACTTCCTAATGTCATTCATTATTCTTAAATCTTCAAATGGAAAAATAAAACACTTTAGGCAGTAGATCTTACCTTGGACCAAGGTTCCACATATTAATTTTCTTGATTTTTCTTCTACCAATTGCTTCCAATGCAATCAAATCTTGATATCACATCAAAAGGGTGCAATTTACACCATCAAAACCAAATATAACCTATAACACAACAATTCCGACTTTTCAACTAAACTAGTAAGCTTATCAACCATTTTGTTACTCTTCTTTACTTGGATGGCCATGGGATCTTGTTGGATGCTTGATTGGAGGTAGAAGAGCATGAAAAACTCCTTGGATCACTTCTTTGTAGCTTAGTCACAGCTCCCTCTTCTCCCTTTTTTTTTTTTCCTTATTCTCTCTCTTCCTTCCTTTCTCCCACTAATGGTCGGCCACCCAGGTTTAAAGAAGATGAACATTTTGCTTAATTACAAGTTTCCCCCCATTTTCATTAAAAATTTCTTATAATTACACTTTTATACAAAACTTTTCATATTTACACTTTAATCCTACCACTTGTTACCATTTAATTGGTTACTTCTAATGACTCATCACCACACATGTCATTATCTTATTGGTAATTAAGTGTGACTCACTAATCCACTCACCATTTTATACAAAATGACGAAATTGCCCTTTAATATATTTAATTCACCAACTACCCATATTAAATCCCAAAAATATTCCATATTCATCTTATCATCAAATTGACCATGAGATACTCTAATTAAGGTCAATACTTACTCTAATTAAGGTCATTACTTATTGATTGGCTGCTTTTAGAAAAATTTCAAATGGGTTTAAAATCCTCAATATCCATTATTTTCCTAAAAGGGCATTTTAGTCCTAAACTTTTGAAACTTCCAAAATTCATCCAGTCGGACTTATTTTCGATCCATTTCAATATCATTAGACTCTAATACCTATTTTGGGTATTTTCCAAATTTTCGAGGGTCCCCCAAAATCACTATTCAAATTGAAATACTATTCACTTGAATTCACTATTCATCTAGAAATACTATTTACTGAAATTGATTGAATTTCATTCAAAAATATCACCTAAATCTTCAAAGCACATTTCAAGAATTTTAAAGCTCTTTCATATTCATTATGTATCTTTTCAGAGTTTTTAGAAATTTTCGAAAAATTTTCGATCAAGTCTATAACCATCTCTAGTCTACTTGTGATCCATTATAACCTCAATAATACACTTAAACGCTTAAAATACTCTAGTATACCATAAATAAAGCATACTCCATAAAATGCATATACACCACATTACACAATACAATAATCAAACTAGGATATTTTGTCCTTTCTTATGTATTTGTTTTATAGTTTTATCTAAGGCAACAAGGGCTAAGACACAACTTATCTCAAGGCATGTTTCTCTTCAGATAATTTTTCAGCACAAGTGCTCTCTTTTTTCTGTTTATCTAGTTATTTCTTCATCTCTATGTGGTCTAACAATGGTATAAGCTAATACATGAACATATGTCAGGTTATGTTTAACAAAAATTTGTGTTCTCTTCATTCTTATTCTTCTAGCCTCTCTAATTCATGACAAATCTTATTTTAAGGTAACATTTTCATGGTTACCTAAAAATATAACATAAACTGAATAAATCAAGGTAATTTAAATATATCAAACAAAAATTTATGCACATCAACTTGATTAAGTGTTTTATTATAAGCTATGTGGTGGAGGACATATTATTAATTGAATTCAAATAGTCGTACCATTACTAATTTAATTAAGCACATGGACTATCTTGGGAATTACATAAGATAACAAAATAATCTATAAAGTAACACATAATTTAGGGTAGTGAAACTAACCAAATTTGTTTGGAGGAACCAAAGAGGAGTAGCAAAAAAGCAATCCTTTATGATTTTAGTAAAGATTAGATCAACAATAAGAAAGGAAGTTGGATTAAGATTTAACCATTGCGAGATTAAAAAAAAGTGATAAGAAAAATATTTGAAAATTTTGAAGCAAATTTTAATTTGATGGTTACTTCAAATAAAAATATATAGCATCATATTCTCCAGCTAGCGAATTCCATAAATTATATTAGGCAAAAAATCTTGATCAAACAATGAGAAGGAGAAATGCAAGTTTATGAAATTGAGAAAGTGGTAAGGAGATCAGATAGTCAAGGGAAAACTATATGGATGAAGAGGTTTAACACGTACTAAATAAAGTGATAGATGCATAATTGATGATAATTTTACCTCATATTTGATGTGCTTTTGCTTGATGTTTGATACTTTTAGTATGGATTTGGTACTTAAGCCTCTCCAAGTGTGTTTACAAAGCATAATTGCCTTTGTGGACTAAAAGGAGAAAAATTCGGATAAGATCACAACAGAAATTGAAGATTGAAGTACAAAAAGGATGTATGGTGGTATAAAATTGTGTATTTCGTACATACTATACAATACGTATATGAATGATTTCGTAATGTAATAACTTCCAAATTGGAAAGGAATGTAAATTATTTTGCGATGTAATGAAATTATGACTACAAGTATTTTGTATTTGTAATGGGCCCAAATGGCTATTGAAATTCTGATGATTGTATTGTTGTGATTGAAAAAGTTTATGAATAAAGTGGGCCCAATTTGATAATTGATTTTCGCATACGTATGCATTATTTTGAAAAAAAATTGTGACGAGATTTTACTGACTGAGTGTACTAGCATGCCACCCTGACAGGGCAAGTTCTCAGACATCACGAAAGATGTCGGGTACGTGTCTTGCGAGAGTGGGGTGTTATAATTTGGTATCAGAGCCCATAATTACTATCTTATATGGGCATTTTCTGAAACATGTGCCAAGGTACGTGCATTTTAGACATGTCTTAGCATGCAGTGGCAACTGATCCGCAGTTTGAATCGTATGTGCATAAGTTACACGCATGAGCATTTGATAAGTGTTTGAGCTTATATAAATAGTAAGAAAAAAATGATGATCTGTCAGAATGTGAGAGCACGAATGTTGTGGATATTTAGAAATGAGGAATAATATATGGTTAGATATAATAGATAAAGATTTAACACAATTGTCTTGGTGGACGTATCCTAGAATACAACATCAATATTATACTGGGGTAATATATCCTTAAATGTGGGATAGATATGAATATATTGTTATGGATTGATAGAGGAAAATAGAGATATGGTAGAAATGACAAGATTTAAAGTGTATAAACAAAGCTGGATGAAAACAGAATTTTCTATGATCTAGAGAGGCTAAAATTGGGCTTGGAATGGTTGTTTGATTATTGTTATAAGAGTTATGACTTAGTGTAAGAATATGTTAGTGGGATCGAAATTGAAATTTCAGGATGATTATGCATCTATGTTTCCGAATTGATTGTGAACATACATAGGTATGATGAAATAATGGAAATTGGAAGGTGAGATGATGATAACGGTAGATAAAAAAAGTTGTCAAGGTTAAGTTGATTTGCCTGTGTAAGTGTACATCTGATAATGGGATCACCATGACAAGTGAAAATATTAAGCATATGTGTATTATATGTGTGGAGATGATCTAGGAAGCAATCGGTGACTTATTGAATAATTGCTAATCATAGTTCCTTTAGTTCAAAGTCCAAGATGAGTTAGAGTAAGACGTGAAAGTGCTTATTGTTAAGTCAAGAGCACTTCACGATTATTAATTTTAGTGACAATCAAATAATAATAATATTAGAAATAAATGAACTATTTTGATAAGTTTGTTAAGTGTGAAGAAAACACAGAAGAAGTGCAAAACACAAAAGAAGTTCAAAACACAGAAGAAGCGCAAAATACAGAAGAAGCACAAAACATAGAAAAAGTTCAAAACACAGAAGAAGCACAAAACACAGAAAAAGTTCAAAACATAGAAAAAGAAGAAAATGCAGACGATACGAAGATGAAGATACTCTAGTACGTTGGACAAGTTAGTTAGTTGGAGTTAGTTACAGAGCTCAACTAAATAACGGATTCTACAAGAATCAAGAAGCACTTATCAAGAATCAAGAAGCAAATAAAGAATCAAGAAACAGTTGGAGACTAGGCTATAAATACTAGTCGTAGTCGAAGACTGAATAACTTTTAATCTTTTAGCTTTCAAGTGTTTACGTACAAGAAAAATTCTGTATTCAAAAGTGCGATACAAGAGAGCAAACTCTACTGTAACAAAAAGCTCACAATATTTTTCTAGTGAGAGAAAGAAAAGACTAAGAGCCTGGAGAGGCTAAGATAGCAGAAAGAATACTTTGTTAAAGAGACCTGAAGAGGCTCTGGAAGGAAAAAAAAGAATACTTGTAAAAGTATTGAAATATAGTAAAATCTCAGACGAACTCTAAGGACTGGATGTAGCCCATGGTTTGGGGTGAACCAGTATAAAAATCGCAGCATCTATATTCTAATCTTTCACTTTATTTTATTTTGTTATTAGACAAGCATCTATATTCTAATCCTCACTTTGTTTCAAAACTACTGTCTTCTTCCATTATTCACCAACATAACTGCACAATAACAAACAATGACCCATTAATAACCCAATAAACTCTCACGACTCAATCCACAGTAACACCAAAACATCCAACATACAACAGTTCACATAAAAAATTGAAGACAAAAACAATTAAAACCAAGAGCAGTAAGTAGACAACCAACCTCGGGAGAAAAAACCCAACACAATGGAAGCAGTTGGTGAAAGAATGAAAGAAGATGAGCAGATGGAAGAAGACAATGCACAAAGGAGCTACTAAGAAGACAAAAAAATTGAAGAAGCTCGACAGGGGGAAATTGGGTTTATAATTTTATTAAGAATAAAATGACGTTGTTTTACTTTAAATTTGACGTTGTTTACATTTACTGACAAAAATTTTGTCCATCAATAAACTTTGTCGCTTATTTTTACAGTCAACAATTGTCGCTTATTTTTATGACAACTTTTACTATTTCATCACTAAATTCTGTCGGCAAAGTTTTACAGATAAATTCTCTCTACCTTTACCGAAGGATTTTTTGTCATAAAATACTAATTTTTTTGACAATTTTATTGACGGAATTAAATTTCTGTCACTAATTCACTACATAATTTTTTCCATTGATAATTTTTTGTCAATAATTTGTAATTTTCTTATAGTTCAAGTTTAGACCCACCTTGTAGAAGACCAAAAGAAAAAAAAAGGATGAAGAAAAGAATGAGGACTCCCTATACTTTTCCTCCACCTTACTCACCAAAAATATCATTCCCACAAAGACTTCAGAAAAACGAATTGGATGTATCATTTGTAAAGTTTGTGAAAAAACTAAAAATGGCAAATTTACTTGTCTTTAGTGGAAGTGTTGAAACATAGGCCCAAGTACACGAAGTTCTTTAAAGACATATTATCTGACAAGTAAACTTGGAAAGATGACCAAAGCTATAACGGAAACTTGTACTTCCTTAATTACTAACAATATGCCCTCAAAGTTGAAAGATCCAAGGAGCTTTATGATACCCTATGTAGTTGGTAATTTGGAGATTTCAAGATATTTATGCAACTTAATTACAAGTATAAACCTTATGCCTTTGTCAATTTTTAGGAAACTGGGGCTAAAAAATATAAGGCCAACTTTTATACTTATTCAATTGGTGGACCAATCGATAAAGAAACCATTAGACTTGGTGGAGGATGTGCCTATAAAAGGGGACAAGTTTATAATTCCTGTGGATTTTGTCATGCTAGACTTTAATGAGGATTGAAAATGTATGTTGATACCTGGTATACCATTTTTGAACATTGGACAAGCTTTTGGTAGATGTCCATGAAGATAACCTTGTCCTTCGGATTAGTGATGAACAAGGTATTAAAGAATCCAAAGGAGCGTAACTCATTCAAGAGAATTTATGAAGTCGAATCTTTAAAGGAGCAAGAGGAAGAAGAACAAATGACAACGGAGATTGGGTTTGAAGAATATAAGAAAGTCTTTATTTAAGAAACTGATGAAGAAGAGAATGACAAACAAATGACAACGGAGATAAATGTTGAAGAAGATATAAACATCTTTTTTCACAAAGCAGAAGAAGAAGAAGAGATGAAGGTGATTGAGGAAGAAAGAGAACAGTTTACCTTCTTAGAAGTCAAACTGTTGAATTCGATAAATGATTTAGGGAGTTATATTATTTCCCCTTTTATTAACAGTTTGTTACTTAAAAGGGCATTATTGAACTTACCTAATTATCTTGACTGATTAGTTATGTCCTTTTGATTATCTCAAAACATGTGGCTTATTCACAAGCTACTAAATTGATGTTGACCAAAATGGGTGGAAGCAAGCCACTCATAATTGATTGCGGTTGAGTTTTGAAGAATACAAAGTCAAGTTATTGGCCATAACTTCGCATGTTTGGTAGTTGGATTAGCATGTTTGGTAGTTAGACTGAAATTTTTATGTAGTTAGATTTATGTCTAAATTATAAAAATAAATTTTTAATGATTTAGAATGGTTTGGATTTCTAATTTTCTTATTCTTTTTAAAGCAATTATAAGATAGAGAAGCAAGCTCGGGGGTCAAGCGAATTTGGTTTCAATAACAAACTATTGAAAGAGATGGCACAAGAATGACAATGACAGCACTGTGACATCAAGAAGATCTATAAATACTTTGCTGCTCAAGGCATTCAGATCCTATCTCCAACACCATCACCACCTTAATCACTATAACGGGTTTCATGCTTTAACCTTTTTTATTTTTGTTTTTCTTGTCATTTTTAGTTTCCGTTATGTGTTGTTGGTTCTCCTCACATTTAGGACAATGTGTTGTCCAAGTTTAGTGAGGTTTGTATTGTTCTTGTCAATTGTTATTGTCATCATAAGTGTGAATTTTGCATGTCATATTATTAGTTTTTTATTAGGTTGACATGGTGTGAGCATCAGTGTGAATTATGTGAATATGTTAATGGTTATAACTTAATGGAAGTAGTTTAGCTTCGAACATAGTCATTGAAGTAGTAAAGGCATATTAGCTTGTGGAATTTATGCTCTAAGTATCTTTGGTTAAATATGCATGTTAATAAGGTATGACGTCAATTTATTCACTTAGGAAATTGTCATACACATTTATAATTATAAGTCAATTGAATAAATAGCATCATTAGTAACCTTTGATGAGGATGATTAGCTAAAAGAAATGTGGTAGGCTATATGAAATGTGAAAACAAAATATGTATCTATAGTAAATAATTATTTCACTAGCCTTCGAGTTATGAATAGAGCTAGTAGCTAGTTGAGAATGTAATATAGCTGAGTAACTGGGGACTTTCACACCAAAAGTTTGTCTTTACGTCAAAAGAC
>JAOQMP010000008.1:30651304-30665266 GCA_027563575.1 Erythroxylum pedicellare
AATACATTATTTTAAAAAAAAAGTTAGATGTGTAATTAATAATAATTATTAATAAAAACATGTAATAATTTATAATGAATAATAACATAAATAAAAATATTTAATATTATAATTAATAATCAAATAATAATTAATGAATAATAATTATTAAATGATAATAACATGCTCGTGAGTGTGACTTAATATGTCATCCCCGTAAGGCTTTTTTCTGTTTATATTATTTAGTAATTCAACTTTAAGTAGTCACATCAATAATCGTTAATGATTCACGAGTGTCACTTAATATGTCACACCTAGAAGACAACTACGAATAAATAATAATAACTTGTGAAGGAATATGTAATAATATTAATATGCTCACGGGTATGACTTAATATGTCACACCCGTGAGTTTTTTGCCGGTGTGCATATATTAATAAGAACATGCATGACATGAATAAAAACATGCAATAATTTATAATTTATAATTAATAATAACATTAAAAAATTAATAATATTTTACAACGAATAAAACCATAATTAATAATCAAATAATAATTATTCAATAATATATATTAAATATATTTGTCTGAGGTTACTCTGTCACGATCGTGCAGCTCCTCTGAAGCTCCTTCTCTATCACCATCGTGCTTTTGTAACTAATTAATTAATTTTGATATAATTAATGATAATTATATCAAAATAAAATAATTTATTTATTAAAATATAATTTGTTTATAAATTAATTATTAATCATTAACTGTTAAGTTTATTCAATTATAATAAAAATTAATATATAATTAATTAATTTATGTACTAAAATATAATTAATTAATTTATGTACTAAAATATAATTAATTGATTAAGTAGTAAATATTAATATTTAGTATATATGTTAATCATGACCTTGCATTATTAATTGTTGATTATTATTCATTATTATATAATAATATTCAATATATATGTACCTCTTCAAATGTTAAGTAATCAATATATATGTACCTCTTCAAATGTTAAGTAATCATATCATCAATTAGTTTTAAAAATATGATATTTTATATTAACAAATGATAGCTTAATCAAATAACTTCATCATACTCTTCACACAACAGAAGAGAAGAAGACCAAAAAAACATATTTAACTTAAATAAATACACGGATGTAAATATTTGAAAACTATTAACAAAAACATTTATTTGTTTGTAACACACCAACAATCCTTATATATATAAAATATCAACGTAACACTATCAATTAAACGTAAACATTCAATTACAAAAATATAAAATACTACATAAATGTCAAAACCTACATTCATATAATAAAAGTGAAAAACAAAAAATTTTGCTCACAAATTAAACATTCACAAGACACTTATATTAAGTATTGTTTTTTTCTTCTTCTTAACATTGGCACATCATACCTATCATTCTCTTTACTTATTGTCTTCTTCTTAGTTGCATCCTGTTTATTAACAATTCCATTTACAACATTCAACTTCTTAACGGTCTCCAAACCCTCGAATTTTGTTCTCTCTTTTTTCTTTGCAAGAACATTATTAAACAGACTAAATAATATTTGATAATCAACAATAACATGAACTTAAGGGAAAAAAAAATAGCATCACATGAACTGTGACAATAATTCACAATTAGGTTAAACGTTGTACAATCGATTATGGGTGTGCCTTTATAAGTGGCGCCCAATATTTTTTTCTCAGTTAATTAAGTCACGGGTGTGACTTAATAACTCACACCTGTGACTGATGTGTCTTTTTTTTTCTTATTTTAATTAATTAAAACTATTTTTAATTAATTTTTTATTAAATCACACCCGTGACATGCGTACTTTTTTAGTCACATATTATAATAATTATATTTTCTTTCTATATTTTATCCATTTATAACAAATACATCACTATATAGATTTCCTAAATTATTTAATTTTTTTATTAACCAATTTTACTTATCTGTTTTTAATATTCTAACATATATATTTTTAGTAATTTTTTCATAATTTTAACATGTTTTAAACATTTTTTCATTCATTCCAAGTTTTTAGTAACTAATTTTACTAATTCATTTTTAATATTATAAGTTATATATTTTTAATAATTCTATCATAATTCTTTTTTCATTAAGCATTTCAAAATTTAAATATTCGTTATATTTTTAATATAACATATTTAAACATCTTTAAAAAAATATATTTCAAAATTTAAATATTTATAATTCTATTACATATTTTAAATTACCATATATTCATTTATACTTTAAATAATATAATAATATAACATGTTTAAAATAAATAATCATACAATTATATTAATTGACATTATATTACTACGCATTTGCGCATAATCTACCAACTAGTTCCGCTTATAAGTGCCGACTCTGTGTTCCAACTTGGGTTCTTGATTCCCAAGCCCTAACACTTCCTTTTTCTCCCTTCTTTTCTCTTCAACGCTTTATCTTGCAGGTGCTTTCGATTGTTATCTACCTGAGAATTTAATGGTATGTCGATCGCTTTCTTTTCTCTTTCTCTTTCTGTTCTTGCTTCTTATTCTTTTCATTTCGCTGGTGAGTAAATGTGGATAAGACACATTCAGTGACTGCGATTTTTGGATTGTGGCGTTTTCTTTTATGTTGTTCACGGTGTAGGTTTTCTTGCGCGTTAAGTTTATTGTGCAGTTATCAGTAGTTATAATCCGGTGAAAGTTGAGCTACTTGATTTCTAGTCTTTTTGTTCGAGAAATTGTTGGATTGATGAGAAGTGCGCTGAATTTTTACTTTTTACCTTGATTTGATGTAGCAGATACGCGGAATTGATTAAGCATTTAACTGTATATACAATTATGCTGTGCAAACCAATCTGCGATGTGCATGAAATTATTTCACCTATACGACAGGAACTATGAAATGGTTGTTCTGTATTTTTTTTCCCCTTAATGATTATTCGTGGGTCTTGCAAATTTATAATCCTTCAGATATGATCTTTTCTTTTTTCCTTTTCTTTTGATTATTATTTTTAACTCTTGCTGCATAATTTTATCTCATCTAACCCCTCAGCTGATTCAAAGAAAGTTTGATTTGTATGCAGATAACCCATTGTCCGATATGCAGTTGCAGTTATTTTAATTGATAGGTGGATCACATTGATACTCTTTTGGAGTTGAATATTTGTACCACATAATGGGATTTGATAATGAATGCATACCTAATATTCATTCTCTAGCTGGGGAGTATTTTTGTCCGGTTTGTCGTCTACTAGTATACCCAAATGAAGCATTACAGTCACAGTGCACTCACCTGTATTGTAAACCATGCCTAACATACGTTGTGAGCACGACCCGCGCTTGCCCCTATGACGGCTACTTAGTCACGGAAGCAGATGCCAAGGTTTCTCCTCACACCAAAAAGTTTTTAAGGGGGATTTTGTCGACATTTTATTTATTCACTCTCAAAATGACTCATTTCAATTTAATTTTTGCAGCCACTTGTTGAATCCAACAAAACACTTGCTGAAACCATAGGGAAGGTAACGGTTCATTGTCTATACCATAGGAGTGGCTGTACGTGGCAGGGACCTCTATCAGAGTGCACAAATCATTGTTCTGCATGTGCCTTTGGCAATTCCCCTGTTGTATGCAACAGATGTGCTGTTCAAATTGTGCATCGCCAAGTGCAGGAACATGCACAAAATTGTCCTGTGAGTTCGAAAATTTTGGATGTTGGGGCTTTAGATATGGTTTCTACGCATGCATTTTAGAAGTTTGACTTTTGTTCTCTTGTATTCCCTGTTAGGGCGTGCAACTTCAAACACAGCATTCCGAGGGTCAGAGTGCTGCCACTACAGGGGCAGGACCTACATCTGATCAGACGCAGGCTGTAACCCAGTTAGGAATGGCTATTACTCAGGTTCAATCTGTGGCCTCCTCACAACCTGGACAAGATCCAAATGCACATGCTAATGTGACTTCTCAGGCCCCTCCTGGGCTACAAACAGCTGCACCAACAGGAGAACAATGGTATCAACAGCAACAGCAACAGCAATATCAACAATACTACCAGAGTTATCCTGGGTATGACCCATATCAACAACATTATCAACATTACTACCCATATCAACAGCAACCAGTTGCGCAATCCCATCAGCCTCAGACGTACATTCAGCCTCAACATCCACAAGCTCAGCAACAAACACATCTGCAAGTTCAACCACAGGTGCCACAAACGCAACCACTTTCTAAACCTCCACCACATCCCTCTCACGGTCAGCTTCCTGTTGTCTCTCAATCCCATAACCAGGCCCAATTCAGTCTACAACAGCAAACTCACCCTGCAATTCAGCCACAATCTCATGTTCAACAACAGTCACATTTGCCAATTCTTGGCCACCCACCCCCTCAAGCTCAGGCCCATCCCCAAGCACAAATAGTTCAGTCATATCCACAGAGCATGCAAATGCCTCAAAATCAGCAGCCTCAACCGCAGTTGCAACATCTACAGCCCCAAAGTCAAGTACAGACTCATTCACAGTTCTTCCCCCAACATCATCCAGCGCCTCAGACTCTACCTGTTTCACATACAACACAGATGCATCCTCAACATCATCCTCACCCCAACCAACCTCTGAATCCTATTATTCAGCCTCAGGCACATCACCTATCAGCTAATGCAGTCACAGGTCATCATTCTTATCCACAGGCCCAGCCTCAGCAAATTCAGGTAGGAAACCGGTATCAGCAAATAGATGTTCATCCTCAAAGTGGATCCCAACTTCAGTCACAACATCCAGGTCAGATGCAGTTTCAGTTGCCACAACAGCATCCTCTACGACCACCACCTCAGGCTATAATTCAAAACTTGCAGCAACCAGGTTTATTACCTGTACATGATCAACCACCAAATGCCCCTCCATTACAACAGCTTCCGGCTCATTCTCACAGCCATCAACCGGTAGTTCCTGTCCACCAACGACCTGTAATGCAACCAGTTCAGCCTCCAATGAATCAGCAATATTTACAGCATCAACAGCCTTCATCTGGACAACCTTTAGGGCCCGGACAGAATAAAAAAAATCAGCTAGTTCCTTATGTACAACAAGAAGTGCATGCACAGTCCCCAATTCGGCCCCAGTGCCCACCACAATTGTTGCAACAGCAGTCACAGCAGAATATTGCATTAACACCTGGCATGTTGAATCATCAAAGTGTTACCGGAGGGCCTCCAGTGCTACCTCATGGAGTACCAACACTGCCATATCCACAATCCCCTGGTGGCACTCATCGCAGGCCAGTGCAGGTTGGTGTTAATCAACATTCAGGAAATTTTCTCAGGACAAGCAATCAAGTGCCATTGCTGTCTGAACTACACTGTGGGGCTGGCTCAAAACCAATGTCTGATAGATCTGATGGCATGGATGATAAGGGTGTAGAAGCTGAAAAATCCTCTCAGAAAGCTGTTACAAGGGAAATGGATGATTCTGACACCGTTTCTGGTATTAAAGCTGATCCTGGTGCCATAAAAATTGTGAAATCTGAAAGTGATATCAAACTGGTGGATGACGAGAATAAAGCCATTGGAGAAGCTACACAAATTGCAAATGGAGGGCATTGGAGTAAGACAGTGAAAGAAGAGGCTATAGAGGGTACTGGTGAGCAGAAAGATACATCAGATGCCAACCACAAAAGGATACAGAGTTCTGTGTCAGATGGGAAAGAAATGAAAGAAACATCTCTACTTAAAGCTCCCATAATGCAGGAATGTGAACACACTGAAGAACAGGTTGTAAAATTGCAGGAGCAAAAGACAGCTCCTGAAATTTCTGGAGGCCATTCTGTACTTGGTCAAATACAAGGTGCTGGTTTACTACAGCTTTCTCATACAGTACAAGTTCCTGATGAAAGGAAGCAACATCCTCCCCAAAGTTATTATGGGCCTCCTGTTCTTCAGAAAAAGTCTGTTTTGCCTTCAGTGTTGCAAGTACCTTCTCCTGGATTTCCACATCACACACAATCATCAGGGCATGTTCCTCAACCCAGGACTTTGGATCCTGCACGTATACCTCATTTCGGTCAGGCTTTAAATTCACTGCCTGAACATTCTCAGCATCCTATCTATAAGCAGCCTTATGGACCAGAAGTTTTACCTGCTGGCATCCCAGGCCCAGGTTCTACTTCAGCCTTTGGGAGGGGATCAGGTCTTCATGTTCGTCCTCCAGGGCCATATAATCAAGGTCATACTCCTCCTACTGAAGTTGAGCACGTCCTGCCTCCAAAGCAGAGGAACAATGCCGATGACAGAAGATTGGATCCATTTGGGCTGAATTCTGACATGTATTCAAACAAAATGAGATCAAATGGAGCCCTGGCTAATGATTCCTCATCAACACTAGGTTTGCGTGAAGACCCATCCAAAACTTTTCTAGATGAGCATTTGATTCCCTTACCCCAAGACCCAACTAGGCGCACCATTGATGATGATCTTAAACATATTCCTAATTTAGATGTTGACCGTGCTCATAAATTTGGTGGTAAATTTACCTCCTCTGGGTCTTTGGATAAGGTTCATCATGGTGTTGGTATGGACATAGCACAAGGACCTCCTGGCAAGGTTCCGTATAGTTTGAATCATGATTCTGGTTACAAATTTGAACCCCCAGCTAGCTCTGTCCCAACAAGATTTATACCTCCTTTTCATCATGATGGCTTGTTGCATCCTAGTGATGTAGGAGGAAGTCCAGTTGGTTTCAGCGAAAGTGCTCGAAAAATGTCAAATTCTGGTCGTGTTTATCCGGAATATTTTGGATCAGGTCCTGGGTATGGTAATTGGCATAGAGATCACTTGGTGCCAAGGAGTCCAGGTGGAGATTATCCTCGCTTATCCTTTCATCGATTTGGGGCTCATCCTGGCCCAGATGATATTAGTAGCGTCGAATTAAACCAATTTGGGGGACCAATTAGCAGTTCATTTCATGACAGCAAGTTTCATGGTCCTCCAGGGAATTTCCACAGGGGTGAGTTTGACAGCCCTGGCAACTTGCATCTCAGGGGTCGACGTCATGATGGGCTCCCCCACCATTTGTATAGGGGAGAGCATGTTGACCCTCATGAACTGCCTAGTAATTTGCAAAGGGGAGAATCATTTGGTTTTGGTGCTTACCCGGGTCATGCAAGGATGGGAAATTTTGTTGACCCTGGTCATCCAAGATTTGGTGAGCCAGGATTTAGAAGAAACTTTGCAGTTAAGTGTAAATTTCTTCAGCTTTTTTCATTGTATCAAAGTCAGTGTTTTTTTAGTGCCCTATTGTTTCTGAAAAATATTTACTTTCATATTTGTGCTTCAATGGTGAGAACATGCTGTTATTTTCTTGAATGGACATTTCATATTGTGTAGTACTTGTACGTTGGTTGGTTGATTCTAAATGTTTTTTTTTCTATTATGGTTCTTCTTAGGGTGACTTGGAACCTTATGACAATTCAAGAAAGAGGAAGCCGACAACTATGGGATGGTGTCGTATTTGTAAAGTTGATTGTGAAACTGTTGAAGGCTTGGATCTCCATTCACAAACAAGAGAGCACCAAAAGATGGCGATGGATATGGTTCTTACCATCAAGCAAAAAGCAAAGAAACAAAAATCGTGAGTTGTCAGGCCATTCCCTATTATGTTGAAGCAGTATATTAACTTGGAATGACATTGCTCTTATTTGTTTTGTAGAGATTCTATTGATCATACCTCATTAGATGGTGCAAGCAAGTCAAACAATGTCAGTTCTGAGGACCAGGGGAATAAACATTAAGTCGTCTTTGTCTTTTGGAACCTGAATTGTGTTTGCCTTTCTTTGGTATTTTGAACCTTGCATCTTAGGTGATTCACCGTTCCATGCCTCTTCTCTTCTTTCGAGGTGGTTTATGCTAGTGTTGTCGTTTCAGGTTGCTACCATGTTAAAGGAGATGGTTTTCGGACCTTGAAGTTCAGTGGCAGTTAAGTTTGTTGGTTTTTGTCTTTGATGTCAATTTTAGTTGGTATTGGATAGTTTATGTTGACAATATCTTGTCTAATTATGAAGTTCCATCTTATCAGTTTATTGAGCTTGCAAGTTATAGTAGATGCTGATGTGCCAATTTCTTAGGAATATTTAACTTCTTATCCTTCTGATGCAATTGTAGTCCTCATAGCCCTAGTCACTCCTAACCACACCTAATAGGAGACTATAACAGACCTGATAAAGTTGATATCAGCGTACTACTACAAGATTTTTTTGCTGGTGATACCAGTTTTCTTGATGTCAGACATGGCACATTGGTGGATATAGAATCAACTAGAGTACTGTTGTATCTGAAATGAAAACATTGTCGGATTTAACGAATTCCTACTTAAAGATGAAGTGGATAATTTTTTGTTGCATATGGATAGTTATGGAAAAAACTTATCAAACTTTAATTTGTAGGATTGATTTTTGTTGGTGGCATAACGTATTTCTTTCATTAAAGGTGGCATTTTATTTGTTTGACTTTTAAAATAGCTTTAAGGGTTTTACATAGTGGATTGAGTTTCTCATTTTTCAGCTAATATTTTTTAATGTTAATATATTATCTGCTTTTATTTCTCTAGATACAAAAGCATTGAAGGAAAACATGCTGCAACTGAAGGCCTTAAGCCAAGAAAACTATATACATGCTACATCTAGCTTAGTAACTAACGGAATTATATTATATTTATTTTTTCCAAAAAAAACTAACTGAATATATTATCTAACTGATTGGAAATATGCAAAACTTGGTACTGGGCCTTGCTATTCAATTAAACCGGATTGGTTTTTTCCCAGTATTTTTATTTTGAGAGCTTTTTGAGGCATTAAGTTGGATTCTATTTTTATGAATTTGTCGTAAATGTTAAAAAATAAAATCGGGCTATCTTTTCAATAGTTGTGATTTTGAAAATTTTTTTTATACTTTGATAACTGACATTATTTTCTCAAGAACGAATTTATTATGTTAAAATTCTATTTATTTTCCCAACTGTCAAAGTGCTAAGAATCTAATTCTGTATAGGATCTCAAAATTTTATGTGGAAATAGAGTTAGAATATTGCTGAGGTTTGGAAAATATAGGACCACTTTTTACCGATGTTAACCAATTACCATTTGGCATGGTCTTGTACTTTAAACTGTGAAAAGCCTATCTAAAAGGGTGGGAGTTGCTTAAAATAGGTTTTGATAATGGAGCATTCCATGCGGAAATCTAGAATGGTGGATTTCTGGCATAGGCCATAAGCAAACTCGTCAGGATAGGAACTTGACAAAATAACTAGGAAAATGGAACCCAATCATGAGAGTTGTGTACATCACAATACATATTAGAAGGGTGTTCAGGAAGTCTCGGATGTTTATATGTAGATAGTTTTCTGACTGGGGGAGTGTTGTTTTGCAATTGCTGGAAGATGATAGAAATTTTTGGAGAATTTAGGGTGGAATTTCTGTGATATTTCAAAGAAATTGCAACTGTGGTTTGGTTTTTTATTTTTTTCTGATCTGGATCACAAGTTATTAACTGGGATATGTATAAGCTCTAGATTTTGGAGCACAGATAATTGAGCTTTGCCTGACATTTTCACATAGCTTTTGAAATTATTGTTAGGAATGTTTAAAATTTGCACAAAATAGCAGTATCAGAAGTTTTCATTTGATCTGATTGATGGAGAAGTTCTTGTGTGGCATAAGTTAAAATTATACTTAGCTTTGTTGCTCAACTTATTTTATTCAAATTTTTTCTTGGTGATAATCATGCAGTTAAGTAGGTCACTGCATAATTCTGTCAAATGGATTGAATATGTTGGTGTTGATTTTCTGTTTTTGGTGAAATTTCTCTCCGCAATAGATTATTTGAATTCAACCTTTTTTGGGCGAAGCTGACAACAAAAAGACTGACAGTTCAGCAAAAAGGTTTACCCAGACATCCCTTTTAGATGTGGTAAGGTTGTGTTTAATGTACAGATGTAAATAATGAGGTGCGCTTATTAGTTCTCTTTTCTGTTCTTGTATTTCACTAGCTAGAAGTTCTGAAGTAGGATTTGATGTTTAGTGAGATCAGGATTTTAAGTACAAAGCATGTGTTAGCATGATCATTGCTATTTGGAGAAACTAGGCTTAAAACCATAATTCCTTTGCTCTAATTAATTTTTGGGATGAGACTTTGTAGATAAGGTTTCTAATGATTTTCACTGTATCTAGATTTTAAGAGTTGATAGTAAACAACTTATCTGTTGGATGTAGAAGTTTGAATTATTTGCTAAATCAATTATGGGACTGTTTACAAGCTCTGAATGAAAGCTGCACGTAGATGCATAGTTCAAGACCAAAACTGCTAGTGAAATATAGTTGCTGAAGCGAGCCTCTAGTGATTGGGTTGCTTCACCATGAGAGTCTCTGGTAGTTGTATGACGCTCCACTTTATATTTCACAGTTGAGCGAAGTATGTGAAAATGCAGACCATTTTTAAATAGGTATGATTGTTAACTTGGGAAAAATATGTTACAGCATGCTGGATATCGATTATAGCTCTAAGTTCCTGAGGTTGATTGAGTTGTAGAGGGAAAATTGTAATTGGGAAAAAGAGAATTTCCTGTTGGTTTATCTGGGTGTAATTCTTTAAAAACTATTTATTTTCTGTCTGACAGGTACTTTGTAAAATTATTAGTTTTCTTAATCTAGGTTTTGGAGTTACTGGTTGGATGAAAAAATTATCATATGGAAATAATGTACAAGCACATCCTGTTTGCTTTCCTTGAATTATGATGATTTTGTCATTTTTCTGAATCTAATGTCTGGTATTTATTTTATATACAACTTGCTGAAGCTGTAGTCCTTTAGAGACTGCACCTATCTCAGTCCATTTAGATGGTTACATTATCAACATTTATTCAGGCAAAGTAAGAGGAAGTATGCAAATTGCCAAAAGTGAAATTGCCTGTTTTCAAACTGACGTACATGAGCATAATATTTTTGTCTGCAAGCCTATGCACAAGCTAGTCGTTGTAATTAGTAAGGAATTTGTATCACAATTGATGGATCATGGAATGAAAACTTGTACTAGACACTCATAAGTTGCAAGCTTATAATGTAACTAGTGCAGTTGCAAGCTTATAATGTAACTAGTGCAGTTTTATGTCTGACTAGTTCCAAGACCAATAAGTAAATAAAGTGCACCAGTTAAAGCTACAAAAAGCAACTTCAGAGTGACATATAATTGACCTCTTTCAGGAGCTTTAACTGATTTAGTAATGTGAAGAACATCGGAAGCACCTTTAATAAACAATAGAATCCAAGACCCTTTAAGCTTTAACTGATTTAGTAACGTGTAGAACATTGGAAGCACCTTTGGTAAATAATAGAATCCAAGACCCTTTAAGTTTTACCTATTACGAATTACATCAAAATTTTATACAAAAAGTTGTAAGAATATACTGATTTTAGGATAGAAGTTTTACTCGGAACATAACTAGGGTTTTATTGTGCTTATAATTTGAATAGGTGAACACTTTCGCACTTGTATTTTCTAGAGGTTTAATATTGGTTACTTTTATATTGGCCTTTTGGAGTTAGGTTATTATAAAGATGTTCTTATGCTTCATAAACTCGCACATCATTTTGTTATATATTGAAAAATTTGGGAGTTTTCTTGAAGCTGTGATCAGCGTCTGAGACTTTGGATGCAAATTCTGGACTTCAAACATGCTCTTCATATTGTGTCTGCCAGGTTTGTGGTTTTTATCTTTGAACATTTTTTGTTAGACTTTAGCTCATAAAGTTGAGGTTCATCTGTTCAGTTCTCAAACTAACGATGGGTTTAGTTTTTAACCTAACTGCTTTATGTACATCGGTAGCCATGTAGTATAGTAGTAGTAGTAGTTTTATCCTTCTCTTTTGATTGGAAAAGTGCAGAGGTCTAATTAACAAAATCTTTGTTGCCGTTAGTTTGTACTGGCATGACTTTAAATGGCGTTGTCCTTGACTGTCTTTACTCATTAGGTTATGCATTAAAAATTTGAGCAAAATTTGAGAGGATAGCACATAACAAATACATTTCACCAATGTGTTTTAGGAGGCTTGTGAATTATCAACGAGTGATACTGAATCTACATTAATTCTGATTATGTAGATACATGTTTTAAGCACTTTGATGATGTCATATTCACCAATGAGTAGTTTTAAGCAGGAAGGTAGTTGAGGGCTTAGATTTTGAATTATCGACCTCCATGTTACTCAGTTGCCTCTCCTTTATGCACCGTTGTCAAACTATCTGCATTGTTTTCACTTGGTAGGAATTTTGTGGTATTCTGATTGCTTCTTGCTTAAACATCTGAAGAAATAGAAAAGATTGCAAGTGTAATCTTGCGAAGGATACTTTACACATAGCTTTCATCGTAGTTTTCCTTTTACGCTTACTTTTGCTTGTATTTTATGCTGAGAATGTGTAACTCTGCTATATCAATACAAATGAAATATAGTGATAAACAATCTCGGCTTATGCTAATCCTAAAACAAAAGCAGCCACAATACGTTGTAATCGCTACTCTTTTCCAATTATTCATTGAAGCATTCATATGACGTGGTCGTATGGCTCAAAAGATGTGTATAGGGATGTGGGAATGTTGACAAGTACAGGAGATCAAATGAATACAGACATGAGGATGTCTTGATATTGGATTTTAGGGCTTTAGGTCCACACAATTTTTTGTTTGTTTAACCAAATTAAAAGCTTGAATTGGTTCATATGCTGGAATTTTATGATCTCATTTAGATTGAACAAATTGGGATTTACATTTGTAGTCCGTACGAAGTTCCTTTGACAGTTATTACTGCTGTGAATGTTCACCCGTGAGAGTTGATTAGTTTTAATTAAGCTTTAAATTAAAAGAATTAACAAAAGCAAAAGCCTTTCACTAATGTTTTACTACTGATAAGTGTCCAAAGGAAGTTGAAAAAAAAAAACCCATGAAACAGTTTTGTAGGCCAGTGTGTAGTTGTCACGTGGGTGAAATGACGGATAGAGTGAGAAGATGGGTCAAAGTACAGACCTTTTAGGCGGAAGCATTGGGTCCTGGCATTTTCTGAATTGCCCAACGTCCACACGCTTTTATTTCGAATGAGACAGCGGAGAAAAGTCTTGTTTGAGCATGAGCAAGACCAAGAGCTAGACGCTTTTAGTAGTACTCTGGAAAAGAAAACCTCGCATGAGAAGTCCCCCAGTGAGGCATTTCTGGCATATTTGTGCATTACGTTTAGGGTAGATAAGGCTATTTAAGCTTTGGACCTTGGAAACATTTGGCTCGTGTATTAGGAGGTAGCCTGTGCATACACTATGTGGCCATTTGTTGTATAAATAAAGTAGAAACTTTCAGATAAAGGAAAAGACATCTTTATTGAACAAGGCTGATCATTTATTTCTGTATTTGTACTTATTTCTAATTTGCATGATGTTAAGGTATCGGAGTTATGTAACGTGCTAGAGCTTATTGCTTAAAACAATTAAATATTGGAGTCTTTGCTCAACAAAAGCAGCAAACTTTTCATATTGCTTGGACCCGAGAGGAAAAGGGTGGAGAGTGCATAAAAATGAAGTGTGTGTTTATTATAGTTTTGCAGTTACTTAAACTTTCTCGTGCTATTTTGTCAATGTTTTAATATAAAGTATTCATAAAATGATGCATGCTTATTTTAAACATAAAAATTATTTGTACCTTTATAGAACATATTATATTGTGCAAAAGCCTTTCCCTATTATGTCAGAGAAATTATTAGGTCTTTTAACACTCATGTGTTAATGTTAAAGCGGCTGTTGATTTGTACGGGAGGAATGAGAATAAGAATGAGAATGAATATAGTGGAAAATAAGGATGAAAATGAATATTATCATTATAATTATAATGGTTGGTTAAGACGAATGAATGAGTATTATCATTATAGTTATGATAGTTGGT
>JAOQMP010000008.1:30675716-30686470 GCA_027563575.1 Erythroxylum pedicellare
AGCTGTCGCAAAGGTACTGTCTTCATCTACAAGTGAAAAGCTCAGTCTCTATAGGTGTTCAATAAACTCACTGCGTACCTTTAGCACTTCTGCCACTGCTTCTTCTTCATCTTCGGCGACGGAGTCAAACCAAGCGAGACGAAAGAAGAAGAAGAATCTATTTGAGGTTGCGCAGTTTTTGCCTAATTGGGGTATTGGTTACCACATGGCTAAATCTCACTGGACCAATGTGTCTTACGAGCTCACCAAAATCAATCTCTACAAGGTTTCGCCTTCTCTGTTGTTCTACTATCTATATCTCACCTTTTGTTATTTCATGGAGGAATTAGAATTGTTATGGGCTAGTGAATCAGGCCAGGCTTTAGGGTTTTGGGGGTTTAATCATTTTGTTTGGTTATGGGTTTTTTGAGGATTTTAATTAGGAGTCCGAGGTTGTTGGATTATGGTTTATATTGTGGGATGCTCATCTTATTGTTTTAGATTATTCTGTTGTGGCCTTTATGAATATGGTCTAAAGTTGCGGATTGGTTTTGTTGTAGGATGGTAGGCATGGAAAGGCTTGGGGGATTTCTTACAAAGATGGTCAGCATTTTCCTACTATCCTTTCTCATCTCTTAGATTTTACGTTGCTTACTCATCCTGTGAAAGTTAATCCTTTATTTTTTGTTGTTTTATGAGATTTAATGTTCGAGATTGTGTTTCTTATCTAATTTCTGAATTGGCTGATCGTTCTAGAATGTGAGGCATGACCTGTAGCTAAATGCATTGCCAGTGATTTATATGTACAAGTTCCATATTCGAAGCTTTTGCTGATTATGGTTTTACATCCATTAAGAGGATAACTGGAATCCAGCAAACATTGATGTAATAGTAGCGGTGATAGTAAGACTTCCTAGCAACAAATCTTGTTTTGTTTCAATTGGTTGCAAGCAGGGAACTTCTTTTACTAATTGTATCTGTTTTCAGTTTCTCCCCGTTCACTGGATTCATGAGGTAGTCCAACCTCTTTATCTTGTTCCCATATATGTATTGCGCAACAGGATCACTATCTTACATCTTAGGAATAATTAATCAGAAATATCGATTATATTTGCAGGTTCTGTGTTAATACAAATGCTTATTCTACTTTAGGTGAATAAATTCCGAGCTGAGTTTGAGAATGTCCTGAACCTCAAATTATGGGTTTAAATCCATCTTTAACCCAAAAAAAAAACCATGCAATTTGTTGCGTGTTCACATGCCATCTGCTCCTGACAGAATATGCAGGATGATCTAGCCCAGTTAGGGGTTTGTTAATTCTTGGAGAATTATGTGTATTACTGTTGTTCAGTCATTTTGAAATGATATCATATGACAACAAACTGACTAGCTGCTGCTACTGACATCCAATTCCTATATTACTTTCATATAGGCACAAATTTTACTTTCTGTTAATTTCCTGCACAGGATTGCCAATTGTCGATGCTCCGAAGAAGATTAGTGGAGTTCATAAACGTTGCTGGAGGTACATTCCAAGCTTACCAAAACAGAAGGAAAGCAAACCTCACCCACCAGAAACTACAGAAAACAGCCCAATCACTGAAATTCGGGAAGCTTGATGCCTTCTCTATTTGTAGGACTTTAACCTGACTATTCATGCTTCATTTCTTTTGGTTGGGTTTATAACATGAGATGAATTTCATCTCTTGGGATGGTGATATCGAGCACAAGATTTGGACGTAACTGATGCCTGTTTTGTGTGGTATTCTTGTTACAAACTCAGAGCATACAGAAAGGGAAACTGCAGTCAGCGTAATGATTTTATCGGGGTAGAAATGTTACCTTTGCTCTCCATTTTATTTTTCCTGTTACAACATCTTTACTCCTCTTACACAATGCGAGTTTACCTACTGCACTTTCTCTTTACTGTACTTGTTTTGAGGGTTCCAGCATGCAAGGAGTTAGATGACTATAACATCTTTCACTTTTAGTCATCCTTTTTTTGACTTGGTTGGTTGTATACTTTCACTGGCACGAATTCTAGATGGAATACTGCATAGTATATGTGAACAACCTGAAGAAATGGGTACTCAAGTTTGCTTACTTCTATGAACAAAATATGAACGAGGATTCAACCTGGTTTAACATGATACTTTGTTACTTGCTATACATTCTTCTTTGAATAACAAAACAATTTCCTTATATTTGGAGGAAATGGGCTTAATGCTAAGGAAGCCATCATCACTATCTTCGACGATCGCTTGAGGGGTAAGATCGAGAATTTTAAAAGTCAAGATTGGGCAGAGCTCGTAACCGTATTCTATATATCAATTATGGTCTTTTGCTGCCAACAAAGGCCAACTATTTCATTTTTACCAAAAATTCCAAGAGATATTCAGAAACAGGACTGCAGTTTTGGTCAATAATTCCTTTGCAGATTCATCACAGCCTACCTACTTGCGGTTTAGTATTCTAGCATTTATAACAGTTATCAACAGACAAGTCAGCACTGAAGACAGAATTTTTATGTTGAATTCGTGGGACAAATCAATGCAAGGAGACATAATTTTAACTAAAGGAAAAGTTTAAGTTAGCCTTGAAGCTTCAATTTCACCATTACATTAAAAGAATAATATTTCTGAGTTTAAGATAGTATTTTCGCAATTTTACCATGTTAAGCGGGATAGTTTCATTTCGTCTATAATTACTCAACGGTGACTTGACATAGATCCGCCTAAGAATTGTTTGTGGGGCTACGCTCGTATTCAATTGCATCATCTGGGAAGCGAATCTTGTTAGGGAATTACGCAGCAAAAGATAGCATTTCAGTTTTCTAAAGTTGGTTTAATAGTTTCCAAGTTATATGATTGTGCAGCAAAGCCTGATTTCGGGGAGATACCGCCATGAACTGGATATCTAGATATAGTTAAGTGTTCCAGGAATCGTGTTGTACATTTTTTTTCTTGTAGAAACTTTCTTGCCTGATCTGTGCACCCAAGTCCCTGATGCAGCCCCCAAGTCTATGAGCTGCCTCACTCGCTTCTTCTTGGGTTACCAGAACTCTGCTATTGCTCAATCTATATATTGATCCTCTCTCATGACTTTTCATTTGGATCAAGCTGCTTAATTAGCTTTATTATCTATATATTGTCCCGTAAAGCTGACGTCCTGATACAGAGGATGCCACTATTTATACCATTTAGCAGTTCCATTTTATGGAGTAATTATTGATGATCACTATAATGTATTGAATAGACTGGCAAAAGGAGTAAATGAAATATGCTAACGAAAAGGTTGCGCAATCAAACCCAACCACTATTTGGCATCAATGCGGTCCATTACCTACATTGGTGAATGAGTACGTTAATACAAAACGCATGGGGAAAGCTTTTGCGTACCGAGTAACGCTAGTGAACATTGTATAGCTTTTTACCCTCGATCCAAATTCGCAGATAACAGAGGAGCAACTTTGGACTATGTTTATTTGGTACTGTTTTAGATACCATTTTTTCCGTCTACCTCTCAGGATTTTTTATGGAACAGCTCTATAATATAAAGTGAAGGTGACCCTTCTCTCTCTCCCTTTTTTTTTTGTTGGTTTATGCATGTACATGCTTTCTGCATTCCATGGGAAACTCTTGAGACTTTGTGGTACAGGGACCACTCTGCTACAGGTCAAAAAGAAAAATTGAAAGCTCTACTTGTTTGTTGCCTGTGTAAATATTGGTAGAAAAGGAGAGAAGTATAAAGAAATGAGGCAACTTCAGGAGTCCTCTAAGTGTGCTCTTTTTAATTTTTGGACAAAACTACGAATCTCACAGCAAATTAGAAAAAGAAGTGAAGAAAACTGTTGGCTTGGCTGTTATAGGATTTGTGCAAAAGAAAAGTTGCATTCTTGAAAAGGAAAAAGGCACCGTTTTCGGCCTCTTTTCCAATCGTCCTGTTAAGAAAAAGTAATGGCAATTTTGATTAGGAAAAGATAAAACTTGCATTTTCCTTTCTATAATCACCAGCAGCTGCGTTTCCTTTTCACCAACACTGCTCAAAACTGACACACAGATATTGAGAGAGAGAGAGACCAGTTTTTTGCTTTAAAAAACCAGTACCAACTCTTTATTTCTCTATCCTTCAACATACTTCCATGTCCAAAGCTCAATACTGGACAATGATGCACAAAACGCCCTTCTCCTAACTGAAGACGACCGAATGACTTAAACCCTTAAAAGCGAACCCCCCACCTTTACTACTTTGTCACCTTTTTGCTCTTTGGACGTCTTGCAAAAAAATGCCAACTTTCCACACCCACCATTTGCGCAGAGACCAGCATTCAAGCCCAAGCAGCAGTGACATGTCTCTCTCCGGCGAGATTGGGGCCCACAGGGAGTCTTCAGCCTCGGATTGCTTGTCAGAGGTGGATTTGGAAGGTGAAGATTTGGAGTCGAAGCGACAGCATTCCGGTGATGCAACTAAGTGGACCTGCAGAATTTGCTATTTGGGTTTGCAGAGTCATGGGCAAGATTCTGGGGTAGCTATTGAGCTGGGATGTTCTTGTAAGGGTGGATTGGGAGCGGTACACAGGAAATGTGCAGAGACCTGGTTCAAGATCAAGGGTGATACGTGAGTAAAGTCCTAATCTTTTTTCTCTAAAAGATTACCACCTCATTCTCAGAAGAGAAAGAAAAAAGATTGTACCACCTGCTTAGTCTCTGGTGCTTTCTGAGAAAAATGCCAATTTGGTCGTTTTTGCTTTATGAACTTTTGTTAGATCGGAAGAAATCTGATTACACAGTGAAAATTTTGGAGTCTGGTAATGTTTATATGCCCAATTTGTTGGACGAGTATCTAGTGATTTTGTTGTTTAAACTGGTACGATTTCTTGATTACAGTTTAACTTGTCTGTTCTTTGTCGATGTCCGTAATTTGTCCTTTAATTCAATTTGTTTACATGAAAACCACCCCCTTGAGGAGCATAAAGCTCTTGGTGATGGTGAATGCGGAGACAAGAGCCTCTTAACACAAGTTGATAACTAAAGAATAGTTTTTTGCTCCGTGAAATTGAAGCTTTTGTCTTGGAAAAGTTTCTTCCCATCCTCCTCGTGACTGATATTAACTATTCAGTGACCCTGTAGCTACTGGTGGCTCATGTTCCTGTCATGTAGCAGTTGTGAGTACTGTCCTTATTCTTTCGCAGGCTAGTAGGAAGAACAGAGTTGTCCGGTTGGGAGGTGTGGTGAGGTACTAAATCTGGTCGTTACTTTGCCTTTGGACACAAAAAAGAGCTCCCTTGTGATTAATGGCAAGAAGGGACTCCGGTGTTCAGAGGGATTGATTAACTAATAGCTGTGGGGTCTGATGCAAGATAACACACTTGTCCCCATGTATACATTTGCAAAGTGGGCAAGTGCATCTCCACAAACATAAGAATATAAACAGCTTCAGATGTACTTCCATGAAGGTCTGGAGCTAGATGTCTTCATTTTGGTGTCTCTATATGTGATTATGATCCGTATTATTTAGACTGCTATACTAATAATAAACGTCTAATTACCGATGGATGATCTGGACAAATTGATTGAAGTAGGATAGCTATGGGTGGTGGGAGACTTCTGGTTACAGAATCGTATTGGTGGTCTAGGAGTCCTTTGTCATCTATGAGAACTTTGTGAGGTATACACTTTTCTGTGGCAATTCTTTTCAGATTATTCACTTCATAGGATACATCTGAAACCAAGATTTTGTGGGAACTTGTCTGAGAGAATTTGAGTCAGTTTTACTTGTGTGGTCTGTAAGATATATACCTCCATGAATTTTTTTACTACTATAGTTTTCTCCATAAGTTAGGATTCGGTAAAAGCTAATCATCTTTTTGCTTTCTCCGGATAGCCCTGCTAACGTGAAGATTCCCATTCCAGGTAGTATGTTGGTGCTAGTGCGTCTCGCTAATTACATTTACCTTTCTGTGCTCTACCATGTCCATTTAAGGCTTACATATCTGCAATGCAATTTGATCTAAACATAGACTAGTGAGGTGGTTGCTGATATGATGTTACCATTTGGAGATGAAGAGTATTTTATGTGGTGCTACTTGACAATTGAGAAGCAACCAGAACCACCTTGATGCTTTGTGTTAAACCTAAAACTGTAACTGTCTAACTGTACCTTGATTAATTGACATTCCCTTCCATCATCTCACTTGTTCTTTGTTGCAGGATATGTGAAATCTGCGGTGCCACAGCCATAAATGTTGGTGGGGAGCAGGCGAATGAGGCACATGTTGCTACAGCAGCACTTTCACCCGCACCAGCGCCAGCTCCTTTGATCCTTGTGGAAACCCGAACATTCTGCCATAGCCGTCGCGTTATGAACTTCTTACTAGCATGCCTCTTGTTTGCATTTGTAATCTCTTGGCTTTTTCACTTCCATGTCCTTAATTGAATTGTGAAGGGTTTCTTTGCCCTGCGCATAGGAGGTGCGCACTTACAAGCCTCTTTTGTATTTCAAGTTGCTTTTGATTTCATGTTTCAGGGCCATAGTTGTGACTTACCGTATGTATTTTACTCTGTTTCAACAACAAACATGTGGTGATATGGCGTCTGAACTATATATATTACAGTATAGAGGATGCAACGTCCCATTTTCACAGAATATACTCTGGTAATGGCAGTCTATTGCTAGTGAAAAGGATTTTAATTTGGACATCCGAAGAATGCAACAGACCCGAATGTCACATTATGTCTTTCGCTATCCTATCCCTCTTAGTTATTTTGGAAACGGATAGAAATGCAGAGCAGCTGAGGTCCTCATGAATAATTCAGAATCATTTTAACCATTAAAATGATAGAACTGAGTCAATAACACCTCCGGCTGACTATATATAACTTGATATATATCTCGGTAGTCCAGATTAATGAATCAATTCTCATCACTTTCAGCTTCCATTTCGCTGGGTTTGCCGGTTTCCTCCTCAATTGGATTGTTCTCTTTAAACTTTGCAACTGCATCGTCAAAAGTGCTCCGCACATGTTGGCACATCAACATCAGATTCTGACAAGCATCATTCAAAACCTCCTTCGCTGGATCACCTGGCAGATATCAATTCAACAACTGGACTCTCAGAGATCAGTGGCAATATATACTATCAAAATAATTACATAGTCATTGAAACAAAAGCCAACAATCTCGCATTGAACGAAAAAGCTGTTTCAGTGAATAGAACCCAATCACACTGTACTTGTAATCTAAATAATGCAGAAATTATAGAAAGATATACTTATGAAAGAAACTAAAAGGCCTACCTTAAGCACTAAATTCTTTCACTAATTAGTATACTTCCAATAGACATTCTGCTTGAACACCTAATCTCCTAGTTTGAAATTAGTCAAACTTAAATCTAGAACTAACTAAAATAAGCAGAAAAAAAATATGTAGGATCCATCTTTATTTACTATTTATCATCTTCCAGTGATTGACAGTGGGAATTATAGATAAGCGAGTGAAATGGGTACCCGTTGTTTGGACTCTGATATTAACACGAGCATCTGAAGGATGAGGAATGCTGTATCCACAAAATGATATTCTTGGACTGCAAAATGAAACAACATTGTGTGCTTGAACATTAATTTATACAGATAATTCATATATCAGTGAGATATATTATGAAGCAAAGGAACAATTAGGTACGGTTACAATTTCAAGATACAACGGAAAATGATGGACAGTAACGAATTTCATACAAACAAGGAAGAAAGATTTCGTGCAACTTGTTCAAATACAGAATTATTGATTCGGTTTCTCATCCGTATCAAAGAAATATCATGGCTAATAATGCATGCACATTAAAAACAGTTATCAATGACATGGGTTTCTAAAGCGTAAAGCCCCATATGCAGTTGATATACATCCCATAGCATCGTAAAACTTGCTATTAATTGTAAGTCTCAGAGAAATCGAAAAGCAACATAACAGATTATACGTACTCCTGGTTCAAGGTGAATCTGACAGCATTTGCAAGAGTATGATCCTCATCAACAAAAGAGAAAGTTGCCTTACTTGGATCGTGCAAGGAACCGTGTTCCATCACTACAAACCTTCCCGCAATGGAAGAAATTGCAATACCAAACCTTCAATGTTAATTACACCTACAACACCAACCCACCTACAATATGACTTGTATTTTTCAAGATAAAAGAAAAGGAACAAAATAAGCTGTAATCAAATAGACTATATTTTCAAAAGAAAGAGGCAGAGAGAAACATAAATTAAGCCAAAGATCACAACTTTATTAATAGTTAGACATAATAACACGAGCCCAACTTCTTTAAGTGAAAGGAGAGCGCCTTTACCTGTTTCCTGCAAGCTTAGTTCGAACTGCAGCAACCAAAAGTGGTCGCCCGCCGGCGGTTAGTAGATATATATTGCGGTGGTTGACCTAGGGTGCCGTTTCCCCAAATATGACTACGAGACCTAAAACCCCAAAAATGTTTAGACAAGTATTTCCTATGTGTATTGCTCATACCCAATATAAGACAACTTTGACCACTCATATTCTATACTTCAAACTTTTGACTGACGTGGCATCTTATTATTTGTTCTTTCTAAGTTAGACATCTTGCCCTCACGCCACAGTCTCACTCCTAAAACCCTAAATTGTCTTTCGCATACTTCTGTATTCGACTCGACTTGTCAGGACTTTCTCTAAAACGCTAAAAAGGGCATTGCATTTTCTCAATTTATACAAATTATAGGGAAAGCTAACGTCAATTGTTTCAGGGTCTAATGGCTGCCAACAACAGTAGTTTACCTCCCGGGGTGGACAAGGATCAAGTGAGTAGTACGTCTTGGTCACAAATATGAAGTTCTTTATCCGAGGTTTATTTTATATGGTTTATAAATGCATATATAGGATTTGTTGATTTCATGGAAAGGCCTGTATATACGGGGAAATTTGTCAGTGAGGAATGAGTTGATTGTTCTTTGCTTACGGTGCAGGCCTTTGGCATGGCAGAAACAGAGATGGAGTATAGAGTGGAGTTATTTAACAGGTAAATTTGTTGCAGCTTTATGTTTTATGAAAATACAACCGGAATGCCTTCTCTGATGGAAATCAGTGTGCTATGATGGTTTGTATATTGATAAGACTGCAGGGAACTGATAAACTTTAGAGAGCTGTAAATTTAATACTTGTAGCAGAGAGCTACAGCCTAGGAAAACTTGTTCTAGTTTTGGCGTGATTAATACATGTAATCGCCAAACGATTTGCATTGTACGCAGCTTGAATAATTGCACATATTTCAGGATAGTTCTTGTTTATTTTCTTTAGTTTTTCTTATGCAATTGCCTTGCCTTAGCTCAATATTGCTTTCATTTTTTGATGCTGTGAAGATTGTGGGTACCCACCAACTCTGACATGTTATTTAAGTCCCAGTTACCTTTAAGAGTATGGACTATGACTATGAAAATAAATACGCAGTATGTATGCTTCGCCATATGGTTATGGATGATTATTGTGTTGAACTGAATTTGCCGAGGTTAACTTATCTCCCTTGTATGGGTTCAGGCTTGCTCAGACTTGTTTCACCAAATGTGTGGACAAAAGGTATTTTCTTATAATGTTCCTTTCATGGAAATTCTTGTGGACGTCCTGCATTCCGAAAAGATATGAAATTTCTTCCGTTCCATTTCTCCTTCTTTCAGGTACAAGGAGGGTGAACTAAACATGGGTGAAAACAGCTGCATTGATCGCTGCGTTTCAAAATATTGGCAGGTATGCATCCACTGGCTTAAAACAAATTGATTTAGCTAGTTCACACTAGATCGTGTTTAGTTAAAGATAATCCTTGCAAATTGTTGTTGAGCTAGAAAAAATGGAATTTGTTGTGTGGATGGTGTTGATGTTGGTGTCCACAGGAATCCTTTTGTGGTTTCTGCTTTTTTTTTAACTTACATGCATGGAAGAAAAAGCCAGCATATACTTCTGAGAACTTATATTTGAATGCAAAATCGGAAAGCTAAAGACATGGACTGAAGTCTAGTTTCAATAACGTTTTTAATGGATTCATTTTTATGATTATTTAGGTTAATAATCTAATTGGTCAGATGCTCAGCGCTGGTCAGCGACCAATGTAAAAGGTGGATGTTGCTGGATTTGAAATTTGTTCTTCATGGTGGGTGCTAAGACAGTCTTTGGACTCTGTTTTTGTGTCATTTCAGTAGTTGTAGTGGCAGCATTGTACCCACAATGGCTGCAATTCTACTCAGAATAAGATAAACTTGGCCTTGATAATCAGGTGCAACTGTTGATGTCCTGTACTTATTCAAACTTTGCACGCCATTATATTATATCAACTTCTTTCTTCATACCAACTTATGGTTGAGGGCTATTGAGTGATTCTTTTATCTGGTGGTAATGCCGGAGACACGGTTTCATGACTACATTGATACTATGCTACCTATTGTTAATACCAACATTTACGCAGCATGGCCCCGCAAAGAACTTTGACAATCTTTGAGAGAAAATAGTAACACTTAATAAAACTCTCATGTCAGCATCAATGTTTTAAAAACCGGACCGGTGATTGAATCGGAGAAGCAACTGATTCAAGGGTCAATGGTTCAATCGGAATTCAACCGTGGTTGAACCGGTATCTAATAAGTAATGAATATAAATTTTCATTTTATATATATTATATATATAAGATCATTTTTAAACATACTATTTAATTATTTATCTAATTATAAACTTAACTTAAACTCCAAAATTCAACCTAAAAACTTCA
>JAOQMP010000008.1:30702156-30719223 GCA_027563575.1 Erythroxylum pedicellare
TGAAATGCTTATGCTTAAGTGAAAATGTGAAATTTATGTAAAGTGCAGTATGTGATTATATGTTATGTGAATTGTTGGTGACATAAGTTTAGCATTTTTCTAAAAGGATTTTACAATGTTTTAAAGTTTCCAAACCTATCAAGCAGCGGTTGAGATTTATAGTTCCCCATATAAATGAAAACATGAATCTGAAAGACCTATCAAACAAATTTTTTCTATGCAAGAATTTTCAACCTTTGTAACTTCAATGTCTCAAGTGTTTTTTCTTTTTCATTTTGGCCGCATCAACGAAATTAATAAAAATAAAACTACAAGGAACTAGAAGAAGGAATTTGATGTCTAGGAATTCCATAGCCCAGAGCTGTAGGACGGTCCAGCATAGACACAAATGCCCACAGCAGAGTGGGGATCCAATACTCTTTGCTTCCCCTTTTTGAATATTGTATTAACAGCTAAATTATAAATTTCATAGCTCTCAAATCCCTAAATGGTTGACATCTCTTCAACTTGTAACGTGTATAACTGAATTAGGATGCCAGAGGACAATATACGATAAGATACAGACAAAATTAGCGGCAGAGAACTATGGCAAGCAAATATTGGTGGTCCTAGAAAGCCCAATTTTTGAACAGGTTGAGATAAGGCAAAATCGATTAGTCTTCATCGAAACCAATTGGCATTGTGTCTGCACCTAATGAAAAGGAAAAGATTCCCAGAAATTTAAATCCCAAACAGCATATCCTCTCTTGGCCCTGTAATCGAAAAGAACAGCCCAAAAGCAAGAACTTTCTTCCTTTTACTCTCCCCTTCTACTAAATTCAAACAGTAACTACAAATACAGTTAGGAAATTGGACTAATCAATACCTCTCTTGCTCTCGTCCCAGTTATAATTTTCAAGATTCCAAATTTGGAGCAAAGGAAATGAAGAACTTCCCTAAGCATTTAAGCTTTAAAAGCATAAACTCAAAGACTTTCTGTAATTGTGACAGTTAACTCTTAGCAACCAAAATTTTCTGTGAAGCTAAGCAAGAAACTTTCTCCAGATTTTCCTGTCAAACAAGTAAAATAGCACATACCTAGTTCAACAACGGAAATGCAGAATCAAAACATTCCATTGAGAGAACCAGTAGCTTCTCCGGTGCTCCATGAGTCGTCGAACCCAGAAAAGAAAAAGAAGCAGAGATCAAAACCAAATATAGCGCAAGTAATCAATGCTTTGCTTTCTTCTACCAACTCCAAAGCACTAACACGCAAAAGCAGAGACGGATGGAGAGGTTTGCTATGAGAGAGGGATAGAGGGGCAAAGAAGTTCTGGCTGCTGGTTGCAAGTTGCAACTCCGAGTGCTCGCTCGCATGTGTGTGCGCGCCCGCTGCTTGTTACAGTCAGAGAAAGCAAGTGTGTGTGTTGACTGTTGAGAGAGCGATCGTTTTCACCGGGGGGCTATTAAAGGGTGAGAAAAGTATTATATCAAGTGGTCGGCATCTTCAGATGGGGAGTAAATGCAATGGTATGACCCTGGGCCCCACTTTGAGACCTTATTCAATTTTGTCTCCATGACGTATTAAAGAGTTTGAAATGTCATTCCATGTCAGGTGACGGGACCCACATGCTGCATATTCCATCTCTGGCCGTCTGATTTAATTATTTATCAGCACGACGTCCGTTCTTTTAAGGGTCTTTCGATCGAATCATACAGATTTTGGTTGGTTTTGGTAGTAAATAATGAGGCATCATTTTGTCATTGAAATGAAAAAACTGTAAAAGATTTTCCTTTCTTAATGGGTCATTTGATGTAATGCAAAGTTGTTACTTTCAAATACAAAAGGACTAACAAAAGCAAATGGAAAAGTAGGCAGCAACAAAGTAGGGAGATGCAATCAGTACTGGGTAGATCACAAGCGCAAGATCATCTTCCTTGCACTAATAATCACATCACATATGGGTAGACCCACCTACTTTAGGGACTTGCATAGTAAAAAAGGCAATTTTGATTTACTTATCATACTGATCCTCCAAGCTTTTCACTTGTCCTTTTTAGCTTTTGTGATCATGGATAGTAAATATTAAAATTTTGTTTTACTCAGTTCTTTTTTAATTTGAGTTCAATATATGGTTCTATGGACAAACTTGGAATGACGTTTTCCAAAGATAGAATATGTAAAAGAGAGAGTTAAATAACTTTTGGCGAAAATGAGTAAATCTGAGAAGGATGGGAACTGCTCTAATTAACTGGCATCCAATGTCACACGTTAGACTAGCACGATTAAAGTATGATACTTAGATTTATCAAACACCATATGCCTTTTAAAAATGTCATTATGGAGGTACAAAAAGGTCTCGAAGGTATACAAAGATGTGAACTAGCCATTTCTACCTTGTATTGCCTTTCTATGTGAGTTGGACGCTTGCCGGGTGTGATTACGTCACCCATTATTCCAGCCCTAATAATTTAATCCTTGAGACGCCAAAAAAATGGAATTGCCTTCTTGTTAAATGGCTGCTTGACTTTCAGCTTGACAAAAATGTTAACACGTGTGCACCAATTAAATATTATTAATATAACGGCTTAATCTAATTTTTAAAATTGACCTGAAATTAATTAAATTTGATTTTAATTGATAATTTAAGAATATTATAATAAATTATTAGTTTGAATTAGATTTAAAAGTTTGGAGGGGATGTCAACATTTTATTAGTCTGTATATGTAACTCACGTTATTATTTATTTTAATTTTATTACTCTGTATATGTTGGAGCGAAGAGATACTTTTAGAAAATTAAAATTCATAAGGAATTCCTTTTGGTAATTTTCAAAATTGGGAAGTTGTTTTAAGTTACTTAAATCATAGGAACCTCATATCTTTTAAGGGTTAATTACAAAAAAAAAATCTTAAATTTCATTCAATTTTATAATTATAACTTGAATTTTAAAAAGTAGTAATTAAATTCTCAAATTTAATTTTTTAAATCTAGCATGATGTTCATATTTTTGTTCACGTTGCTACATAACTTTTGACACGTACAATAACAAATGGAATCAGATGTACATTGATCGGGTGTTTGATGTGTGTAAGTACCGTGATAATTTGTAAGCGTAAGGTTCGTTAGCATAGTACCTAAAATGTCGATCCCACAAGGAAGAATAATATAATCCTAAAATCTAAAGCCAGAAAATAATATAAAAATTCAACTGCACGAAACTAAAAACGAGAAATTAATTCAATCAATCACGAAAATATTAATTATTCAGTAGTTGCAATACACACCCAAGAATCAACTTAAGGAAATTACCAATTGAGAGAAAGGGAATTTTACCTATCCTTAATGCTAACCTAACTGATTATGAATTATCGGATTATTGGTTCTAGACAATCATCGGGTTGATTACTCTCTCTCGAGTTATAACCATTAACTCTAAATCCTAAACCCTAATCAGATTATGGAAGTTGTAATATCTCAATTAACAACCTATCTAAACCTTAGTTCTTTAATAAACTACCAGAAACCTATGCAAGATCTCTCTTCGCATAATTTACCAATTTGATTTCATTCTTGTTCTATTAAATCACCTAACTGTCGTTAGCCTAATTTAATCATTTTTCATTTAATTCACCCTCTCAATTTATTATCGAATTATGCACTTCCAGAATTAAATCACATCAAATCCAACAACACGAACAATCAATTTCATTAATTCAAAAATAAAACTTCGATGGTGAGTTTAGAACATTCTAAAAATTAAAAAAATCCTATGTTAGTGTAAAATATGTTAAGTTTAGCCTCAAGGGCATTTTTTTGGTATAAAAATATGGTTATGATGTAATGATCATGTGAATGTGATTAAGGATGGTCGTGAAGTGTATTTGTGGTATTAGAATTATTAAATGAAGTGATGTGTTATTATGTTGAGAAAATTTATTTTATAGAGTGTATGTGGAAAGTAATAAAGTTGACATGGTTTAAGGGGTATTTGGTTGGAAAATGTGTTAAGGAGTTGAATGTATTTGTATTAGGTATTCTAATCAGAAAATGAAACCAATTGAGTCAAAGTGATGAAAAGGAAACTAGCAAGTTGTGAGGATATTTTAATTCTTTTATATGACTAAATTCTTTGCAAAAGAATTATTGACATGTAATTTTAAATTATGCATTAAATTGAATGATTATGAATCCTTCGATAATTGATTTCACAAATAAGATGAATTGAAAATGTATGAGTCGCTTTTACCTATGGTACACTACTAGGCTTTATACATGTTATTATACCAGTCAGAGTATTTTGATCATGCATGGCAGTATTCGAGGGGCGTCTAGAATTATTAGTGGAAAAAGAAAAAGAGAATGAGTCAGTTAGTAAAGTGTTTGTCTCGCCTTCTACATGTATAGAGTATAAAAAGTGCTAGTCAAAGTAATTACAAGTAAGCGATATAGAATCAGCTCCGTAACTACCGATTTATAACAGTTAACCTAGTGCAAGTAAGTGATGTATGACTAGCTTCGTAACTAGTGGTTAACCAATCGCGGCTAAGCGATGCAAAATCAGCTTCATGACTTTATGCCAAAGTGCTAGCCAAACTTGTTACGGATAAGTGATGCAAAAGTAGCTCCGTAACTAACGGTTTATAGTGGTTAACCTAGTGTAGATAAGCGATGTGAAACCAGCTCCGTAACTTTATGCCTAAAGATACCATATGGAAAAGAAATTAGTAGTGGGCTATGTCGTGTAAGAAAGTTTATGACAATAATAATGTCACCACCATTTATTTAACAAGTAATTTGGGAGGCACCGTATGGTACCAATTATAGTGGTTGGCTTAGTTTTAGTATAAAAGTTTTCAGAAAACTTATTGCCAGCATTGATTATTGTTTAAGGAAAAAGGAAAATGGAAAATGAAAGCTTTTTATATTATGAGTTTAATTTCGAAAAGCATTTTGAAATGGTATTTCATAAAATTTGAAATATTGTTTTACGAAATGTTATTTATTACTAGATTTTATGATGCACGAATGAATTTCTATGGAGATTATTTTACCATGAGCTTTGTTATTTTATGATAATATTTCAGTTGTGATGTTATGAAAAGTTTAATTTTCAGTAAATTGATTTTTATGTTTTTATGTTTTTTTTATGTTTTTATGAAAAGTATATTTTTATGTTTTTAAATAAACCACCCCAGGTATGCATACAAGTGATACAGTAGTTGGGACCCTACCGTAGGATTCGTTATATTGTTGGGTGCTACTGTGCTTATGTCATTTTTGTTATGTATGTGTTTTCTTGAAATTGGGTTAGTTATTTATATATATGTTTTAAATTATTTTGGAAAGTGTTTCAACGTGTGATCTTGTAAATATTTATAAGATTGTAAATATCTTTTACTTAATGAAATATGAGGGCTTTAATCATCAATGATGTTTTTAAAGGGATGAGAATTATATCTTTGCAGTTGCTTGTGATATGGACCTGAGGTCCCATTCTAGAAGTTGAGATGGTATGTGTAATACTATAAGTGTTTTAAATCATATTATGCAGGTTTTTTAAAATTTGGGAATCATACAAAAAGTAGTTGTTATGCTACTAGATTTTCAAAAAAAATTCTCATTATTTTTCGCGCTTTTAACTTTTAAAGTATAAAAGGTTTTTAACAGTTAAATGACTTGGCTTTGTGGGAACCTTTAGTTGAGTTAGATATTAACTAGAGGGCTATCGTAGGGTTGTAGGGAGGGTTCCACTCCAGTTCCGGAAGGGGAACTTTGGGATGGTTCCTTTCAAGTGGTATCAGAGTAGGTTTTGAAATATGACTGTCTTTATATGTGTTATTATTTCGCAATGTATTTTTATGTTGTTTTTGTGAACAAGGCAACCTACAAAGTTTTGTTTGATGTTAAAAATTTCTAGTGCTATATAGTTTATCTTTGAATTCATAGCATTATGCACCGAAGAAACATTAGGGGTCCTGAAGCCACATTAAAGGCTCCAGGATTTGAAGTACCTTCAACTCTAGAGGTTGAGCGTGGGGATGGATTAGTAAATGTTTTTCTTTAATAATCAACCCCATCTAGAATAGTTAAGATTGGCGAAACTGTTGGTGGAATTTTTTTTATCCTTGAATGAACAATACAGATACAGGCAATGACGATGCGCTAGTTGTAAGAGACTTTAGTAGTGCTAAGGAGTTTGATCGAGTATATTTGTAAGTTAGGCACAAAATTGTTCGATTAGAGTAGAGATTCTGAAAGTGCCGTAATTTGGTTGAATTAGGCTAAAATAATAATAAATTTAATGGTTTGGTGACAAAAGGATGAGACGAGGAATATTGTCTAGTCAGAGGCTAGTCAGATCACCTATAATGTCCAGAGACTCCAGAAACAGTGGGAACTCAGTACCAAGGTGTAGTTAATGTGGAAGGAGACCTACTGCATAGGTTGGGGTAATTGCAGTAACCCAGCAGGATGTTGAGGATACATCCAGTGTAATGATAGGTATGATTATAGTTTCGATCGTGATGAATAATAGACCATAGAACTATGCACTCTTATGTTTCTAACAAATTTTGTTAAATAAATTCATGTGAAGTTGGAGCCTTTAGAGTGCCATAGGATAATAACTATTTTCACTAAAACTACGCCAGTAGCGTAGAACGTTCATAGAGATAGTTACATAGTAGTTAGACTTAGAAGCTCTCTAATGAGTTGATCTTATTAGACATCCATAACTATGGAAGTCATGCTAGGAAGGGAATTGACTAATACTGCATTATTTTAATGTGGATTACTTCTAAAGGAAGTTAGGATTAGTATAAAAGGGAAGTTAGATATAGTATTCCGCAGGATATGTAGAATGCTCCCATCTCTTAGCATATCAACCATGATAGCTAGAAAAGTACTAGGAATTTAGTATACAAGTTATTTAGTTTCTATGACTCAATAATTAAAGAAGTTTATTAGGTTATTTAGCATTTTAATACTGGAAAAGTAAATTGTAAATATATCTGGAGGATGAAATTGCTTATTACGATGGAATTAGTTAAGGATTCATTATTGATACAAGTAATTAGTGACTAAATCTTGATATATTTAAATTTTATGACCTTATAGAGTGATTGATTAGAATAAATATCAATTTTAGCATACAATTTTGTTTTTAAAGTCAAGTCTATTTTGATTGTAAGGTGATTTGTAGATTCGTACAAAGTAATGTTATAGATGACATTGTGATGGAATCTTTAATCAAGATTGATGATTGAACAATATTGTTAGGAGCAATGATCAGTTTGATGTAAGCTTTCAATTGTGCATATATTAGTATATCGATTATAAGTATTGAATATTCATTATTTTAAGTTCTTTTGATGTAAGTCAATTGTTATATTTCTTGAAAATCATATAATTGAAAATGGTAAATTTTCAAGGAAATGTGAGTGATAAGTTTTGATCTATAATATAGAATTGTCTCATTATAATTTAGAACTATTATTTTACAGATAATTATAATTGACGATTGAGAGAATGATAAGAATTATGTATAAGACCTTTAAACAATTATAACATGGAGATTTTATATTTTAGATGATTAATTTTTTTTGTAACTAATAAAGTCCCATATTGAGTTTTGAGTTACCTGGAATCACATTAGTGTTTTGTAGTATTAGAAATGGACAAGTAAAGATATTTTTGTTAAACATCAGAGTTGTGCAGTGGAAGTATGAGGTATACTCTTTGTTTGAAGAGATTAAGGTTTGATAAGCTCGAAATTGTGTTATGAGATAGTGACATTTGAACTTTGAGGTAATTGAATGATTTTTATGTCAATTGGATACTATGTTAGTGTCTTATAATATGATCCTAAATTATTGATTTGCTTCTAAAAAGTATGATGGGAAATGACAAAGGTATAATAAATAGTTCACTAGTGGTTATAGATTTGAGATTCGAAAGCCAATATGAAGCAAAAGAATTATAGGAAAAATATTATTGAGTTTTGTTTAAAATTAGAGACAATGAGAAACGAAATGTTTATTATTCAGAAGTTTACGAGAACAATAATTTTGCAGAGAACCGTAATTAAAGGTTTCATTAGTAGTAATCTAAGTAGATGTGAATCTTGATATTGTTAAATGGATGGTTTGATGTATGTTTAAGTTAGCAAAGTTATGAATAAACTGATTATTAGTGAGAAAGCAAAATCAATGATTTAGAAAAAGGAGTTTCATATGGGGATAAGTTGCAAAAATTTTGAGGGCATTTTATTGAGAGGTAACATTATGTTGATGCTAAGTTAGGAATTGTGTGTAGTAGTCCTGACTGAACTTAAGAAAGAAATTCTAGATTAAGTCACTCACTAGTGTATGCTATGCATATGAGGAACACAAAGAGGCATCATAGCATGAAAGTGTATTATGATCGAAAAGGTATGAAAAGGGTGATAGCAAAGTATATATCCAAATGTTTATTAAATTAACAAGTCAATGTTGAGAGCCAAAGAACCAATAAAAATTGCTCAGCTACTCCCTATCCGAGAATGGAAATGGAAGTATATTACAAAGGATTTTATGGTAACAATTTTGCAAAATCTAAGCAGATATGATAGTATATAGGAGATAAACGATTGAATTAAAAAATGTGCTTATTTCCTAACCATCTAAGAAAGTATTCTCTTGATAGATTAATCAAAGTGTTCGCTTGATTGATTAATTAAGTTGTAAGTGATTGGAAGTATATAGTTACACAGAGTGTTCGTATAAATGAGATAGATGAAAGAAAATTACTTGGGTTAAACTAGTTTAGATAACCACAAATAAGATCAAAAGTATTTGGGTCAAAGTGATAGTAAATAAAATTGACAGCAAAGCTGGGTCTAGAAATGAAGGAAGAATTTGGAGTTTAAAGTTAAAAAAATTAAAGAATTTTTGCGAATATCATTATGGAAAGGAATAGTTTGTTTTAGACATGTGACAAGTTAAACCCACGATAGGTTGATCCTTATGAAGTGATTGATAGAGTGGAACCACGAAGAGTGGATACGAAGTCAATATCCATATTTTTTAGATGACTAAGTTTGTTTAAAAATTTCAAAGATGAAATTTTTATAAGGAGGGGAGAATTTGCAATATGTTATTTCAATTATGAACCTGTGTAATGTGCCGTATATGCATTTTAGAGAGTATGATCTATTTATGATATACTAGAGTAATTTAAGCATTTAAATATATTATTGAGGTTATAACGGAGATCATGGATAGACCGAAGATAGTTCTGGACTCAACTGAAATTTTTTTAAGAATTTTTTGAAAAAATTGAGAAGCTACGGAATGAGTCCTAATAAGCTTTAAAAGCCTCAAAATGTGCTTTGAAGATTTAGATGACACTTTTAAATAAAATTCGAACAATTTTGGCGACATTTAGTGATTTTTGGATTCATTCTGAAAATTCTTCCAAGAGATTGAAAAAGTTACTGAATTATTTCAAAATATGATGAGAAGCTCCAGAATTAGGATTGGAGTCCCTAGGAATTGAAACGGGTCAAAACGGAGGTTGTTTGAATAGAATTCAGGTAATCTTAAATTATTGGATTAAAATGCCCTTTTTAAAAAACAATGAGTATTGAAAATTTTTAACCCATTTAAAAATTGTAAAAGCAACCAATAAATACGTATCGGCCCTAATTACATTATTTCATGGTCAATTTGATGATAAGATAGTTGTGGAATATTTTCAAAATTTAATTCGGTTAGTAGGTGAATTAAACTCATTAAAGGGCAATTTGATCCTTTTGTATAAATTGGTGTTAATAGATTAATGAGTCACGTTTAATGTCATGTGAGTGGTGAATCATTAGGGATGACCAATAAGAGAATAACATGTGTATAATGAGTCATTAGAAATGACCAATGAGAAGATGACATATGTATCATTAATGGAGAGTATAAAAAGCAAAAATTAAGGCAAATTTACTTCATTTTGAAGAGTGAACCGTGAGAGCAAAAAATGAAAACAAAAAGGAAAGCAACCAAGGTGACTTTCAGACAAGGAGAAGAGGAAGAAAAGGGCTGCCATTTTTGATGGATTTGGAGTAGGATTTGGTGAGATCCTAATCAAGTATAGTTGCTTATTAATTACCCAAGAGATTGAAAGAAAAATTGGTAAGTTTTTCTAGCTTAAATTTATAGTTTTGTGGGTTTTTGAATGATATTGAATTATTTAAGATCAATGGTGATTTTTGACTTGCCATCGAGTAGATAATAAGCTTGGAAGCATTTAAGGGTTGAAAACAATGAAGTAACCCAAGAGATTAAGCTTGAAAGAATTGGCCATGGCTAGGGTTTATAATGTGATATGATCCAAAATTCTATTATGGTGTGTTATGATGTTATTTTGATCCTAATGAAGTAAATAAATAAAAAGGAATTGATTTGGAACTAGTTTTGGTTGAATTTCGGCCAAGGGTGCATGATTATGTAAAATTTGTGAATGAAATTTTATGGCTTAAATGTGTGTATTAAAATGTCATGGAAATTAATTTGGATTGGTTTAATGTGCTAGAAATCAAATGGAATTAGAATTGGAAAAGTTTAGTGTAAAATACGTTAAGTTTAGCATTAAGGGCATTTTTGGTATAAAAGTATGTTTATGATGTAATGACCATGTGAATGTGATTAAGGATGGTCATTAATATTTGTGGTATTGGAATTATTAAATGAAATTTTGTGTTATTATTTACAGAAAATTTAGTGTATGGAGTGTATGTGGAAAGTAATGAAGTTGATATGGTTTATGGTGTATTTGGGTGGAAAATGTATTAGGGAGTTAAATGTATTAGTATTTGGTCTTTAGATTAGAAAATGAAACCAACTAAAGGATTTCAAAGTGGTGAAAAGGAAACTAGCAAGTTGTGAGTGTATTTTAATTGTTTTATATGATTAAATTCTTTGCAAAAGAATTGTTGACATGTGATTTAAAATTATGTATTAAATTGAATGATTATGAATCCTCCTATAATTGATTTCGAAAATAAGATGAATTGAAAATGCATGAGTTGCTTTTACCTATAGTACACTGCTAGGCTTTATATTGTGCATGGTAGTGTTCAAAGGGCATATAGAATTATTAGAGGAAAAGGAAAGAGAGAATGGGTCAATTAGTAAAGTGTTTATGTCGTCCTTTGCACATATGGAGTATATAATGCACTAGCCAATGTTTTTACAGGTAAGTGATGCAAAACTAGCTCTATAACTACTAGTTTATAGCAATTAACCTAGTACGGGTAAGCGATGCAGAATTAGCTTTGTAACTAGTAGTTAACTAGTCACGGATAAGTGATGTAAAACCAGCTTCGTGACTTTTTGTCTAAGGATACCATATAGTAAAGAAATTAGTAGTGAGCTATTTGTTATAAGAAAGTTCATGACAATAATAATATTGCCACTATTTATTTTAAAAGTAAATTTAAAGGCACCGTATGGTACCAATTCTAATGGTTGACTTATTTTCAGTCTAAAAGTTTTCAAAAAACTTATTGCCACCATTTTTTATTGTTTAAGGAAAAAGGAAAAGGCAAAATGGAATATTTTATATTATGAGTTTAATTTCGAAATATTATTTCAAAAAAATTGAAATGGTGTTTTACGAAATCTTATTTATTACCAGATTTTATGATGCACGAATAAATTTTTAGGGCAATTATTTTACTATAAGTTTTTTTTATTATGTGAGAATATTTCATTTGTGTTGTTATGAAAAGTTTAATTTCAGTAAACTAATTAATACTTACTGAGCTCGTTTAGCTCATCCATATTTTTATGTTTTTAAATAAACCACCCTAGGTATGCATACAAGTGCTACAGTAGCTTGGAATCGACCGCAGGATTAGTTGTATCGTTGAGTGCTACTATGCTTGTGTCATATTGCTATGTATTTGTTTTCTTGAAATTGGCTTAGTTACTTTTATATATGTTTTAAATTATTTTGGAAAGGGTTTCAACATGTGATCTTGTAAATATTTATTAGATTGTAAATATTTTACTTAGTGTATTATGATGATTTTGATCCTCAAAGATGTTTTAAAAGTGATTAGAATGATAAGTTTGTGGTTGCTTGTGATGTGGATTAGAAGTTAAGATGGTATGTGAAATACTAGAAGTGTTTTAAATTATGTTATCTAGGTGTTTAAATTTTGGGACTCTTAGAAAATAAGTGTTATGTTATTAGATTTTAAAAAAATATTCCCACCATTTTTTGCTTTTTTAGTTTTTAAAGTATAAAATGTTTTTAATAGTTGAATGTCTTGGCTTTGCGGAACCCTTTAGTTAAGTTAGATATTGATTAGAGGGCTATTGTGGGGTTGTGGGGATAGCTCCACTTGGATTCCGGAAGGGAAACTCTGGGTCCTTTCAATACTTATGGTTCACACACTTGGAGGCCTCGTTAAGCATAGGAGTATATGAAGCGTGTTCACACTATCCACTTGACACCTCATTCTTTAGAATTTTTAGAATGGTTCCTAAAGATGCCATTAACTATGTTTTTGGTCATATGGTTATATTAACTTCAATTTTAAATTTAGATTATTATTACATTGGTAACACTTAAGATTTAACTATGAAAGAATTTAAATAACCTTATAAAGTTATAATGAAGTGAATCCAAATAATTTAAATAAGGTTCTAAATTTATAATGGAATGAACTTTTATTTATTTTCTAGAAATACAAAAGATAGATTTCACTTTATTTTGCTAAAAAATTTACAAAACAAACTTGGACGATGTATCTTGATATGATTTACTCCAGAAGCACACCTTGAACCCCAAAGCTTCCTTGATTAGTTGGCTAGTTATTAAGAGCGGGATAAGAACCAAGGATAGATGGTTTGATACATATGACCCCATATGTGTGTTTTGCAAAGAAGTACAGGACAACATATATCATCTTTTTTTTTTTTTCGTATGCATGTACTCCAAAATTGTATGGAGTAGGGTGTTACATCTAGTAGTGAAGTATTGCCAATCATTCAAATGGAATAGAGTTTTGGTATGGTTATCAAGAAAGCTAAAGATCTCAAACAAAATGAAGAGCTCTTCAAAAATCCTTTCATTTCAATAATTTACTCAATTTGGAGAGAAAGAAATAACATTTTATACAAAGGGAAAGTCATTAGAAAGCATCAATTAGTTGACAATACTCTAAATTGGATTAGAGAAATCATGGTAGCAAAGAATGCACAAAACAAAATCACTCTAGAATTGAAGCTTAGATGGAATCTTTGAGAAATTGATACTTTTATTTCTCATGTTTATTGTAGTGATTATGAGCAAGTTTAACATGGCTTTCATTGTAATGGAGTAATATATTTTCCTAGTGTTAATGAAATATTTCATTAATGTTTTAAAAAAAAGGTGATTGGTGCTATATTTAGTAATATTATGTGCCAAGTGAATGAAGATATTACATCATATAAAAGTAAGGGGTGTTTGTTTCTTTTTTATTTTTCTGTTTCTTGTTGTGGTTTTAATAAAAAGGAACAACACGTTAAAATGCGTTTGATTATTTCTATTGCAATCTGTTGTTTCTAAAAATAAGAAACTACACAAAATTCTCAAAAACTGAAAAAAGATGTTTTTCTAACGTTTCGCAATAGGTTTTCACATGTTTTTGTTTCTACTTCCTCCTTTTATAAACTTCCTTCAGTGTAGAAACTCCATCTCTTCTCTTTTATGCTCCAAACTTAACTCTTCTCTCTCTCCTGCTTCTTTGTTCTTTTTTCACTCTTACGTCCCTAACTCATCTTTTACGTTTGTTTTCTTTTTGTAAATGATAGTACTATTATGTTTTCTAGAATTATAATATGATGGAAAATTTTTAATGATTAGAATGACTTAATATAATTTTCTAATTTATAGAATTTTATTCTATACAATTAATGGGTAATTTTTAAAGTATATTTAATTTGCATATGTTTTAATTTTAGCTATAATGATAATTAATTAATTTAAAAATATAACACAATAGATTGAAATTGTTAACATAAGAGTATAATTTCAAAACAGAAATAGAATGATAAAATCAAAAATGTTTTTGTTTTTAGTTTTTATTACAAATCTCTACCAAACAAATTTTTTTTAAAATTTTTATATGACAAATTTCAACCAAACTTGTTTTTGTTTTTTCAACCAAAAATAAAAAAACCAAAATCTATAATAGAAAAATAAAAGTGGAACTAAATAACCTCTAAGTTTATCACATGTTTATTGCATATACAAAAACCATTAGACTAACATACAATTTTACCCTTGTACTTGTAGAGTTGTTTGAGTTTTAATAAGAGTGTACTCACCATATGACCTTTCTAATTAATATTTTACTTTTATGCTTTATTATATTAATTGTCTATGATTTTTTTACTAGGGTAATATATTCTAAAGTGCTAAACCTTTTGAAAATTTTGAATTCAGTATCAAACCCTTTAAATTTTTTAATTAAGTGACAACTTTTTAGAACCCTAACAACTCACTCACTTTAAAACATTAGTTCTGTTAGTATTTTGCTAATTTGAGTAATAGAACAACCTTTTTCTACGACATGCAACCTTTTTCTATGAAATGCAAGCTCCGAGGTAAAAACTTAATGGATAAGTAGGCATCCATGTGGACTAATACAGCTAACCTATAACCAATACTTTTATAACCTATACCCATAACCCATAATCTACAACCCATTTTATTTCAAAACAAGCCACACCGTCTTTATCTACCTATTATCCTCTTTGTCGTTTGGGAAGAAACCCTCCTCTTATAGAATAATAAGATAACTTGAACTATTTGATACAAATATTGTCTTTAGCCATAATTTCATACGGCAAGGGTTGTCAATGATAAAAATTAAAAGGGAAGGACCACAAAAGTAAATGGGATAATAACTTTCCCTGTAAGGTGAGGAAGACGAATTAGGAATGTCAATTTTGGCTCGGCTCAGCCTAATTTTGACCCGAGTTGATCGGGCTACAGGCGAGCCATAAGTGGAAATTGTTTAGCTTGATTAGGCTACAGGTCAAGGTATGGCTGAGCACCGTGACTTGACTGGAATGACAAAAACCACGTTGTTTTTTATTTTTTAAAAAAATATTAAGGATGAGTCAGGCTGACCCATGGGTGGCCCAACTCAAGGATTGGGCTTGACTGAGCTAGGGGTTGATTTGTAAAAAATGATGTCTGTTTTATTTTTAAAAAAAATGCCTGACCCCGGCTGAGCCATTGACATCCTTAAGATGAATAAAAAGAGTAACACTATTAGAAAATAAAAAAAAGACGAGTAAATAAATGATGTTCCATTAGCCAAATCAACAAAATATTAACAGAGTTAAAGTTTTAAACTGGGTTGTTAAAGTTCTAACAAATTAGTTACTTAATTGAAAATTTTAAAAAGTTTGACACTAAAATGAAAAAAATCCCAAAAACTTTACTACTTTGGAATTTGTTATCCCTATTTGGTTATTCTATCTAACATGTATGTTCTTCGTATGACTTTTATTGTGCTAAATTCAATAAAAGTCATTAAGAACTTATCAATTCAAAATTTCTGACAAAAATTTGAGTGTATTAACAAGAAAGAAATTGGGGCTTTTGGGACGTTGAGTTATAATCTCTGTCTCACTCCTTATTTCCTTTTAACAAGTGAGAATAGAAGCTAAGTTTATGATTGATCATGGGAGTAAAAATCATACATCATCAGAATAAAAGGAATTTAAGTACATTATAATAATTAAATTCATTTTCTTTCTTGGGAAGATGGCCGTCACAGAAAACGGGTATTCAAAGCCTGGCCTGCCCTGCCCTCTAAAAAATTCAGAGCTGGCTTCTTATTTTTTCATTTTTGGAGTGGTTGAGAATAATTATCTGAACCTAAGGCTAAGAGTCAATATGTAAAACAAAACTAATAATTCATAACTCATCAAACAACTTTATCACTGGATCCAATTAAAACTCTTTCAACACTTATGAAAGCACCATTATTGAAGACTCGTGATTCTGTTAAGTTTTGTTGGGAATTGAGAGCTTCGTCATGTTACATTAATTAGATTATGGATTTGAACTTAGTAAAGTTGAGATTCTTATGATTACTCCATTTTAATCCAAAAATATTCATTTTATCTTAGAAAAATAATCACCGACCAGGCCCCATTTGTCTCGGGCAGAAAAGTATCTTGAAGAAAAACGGCTACCGAGAATTATAAATCCAACGATCAGAAGGTAGATTCATATTATATTGCAGATCACCGCCAATAATCACATCCAAAGTAATGCTCCGTCACATGTCTATCGTCCGTTGAATCATATGCCTTATGTTTTTATCGTATGTCTTATTCAAGAAATTCAGGTCTGGCTTTGGGGTAGGGAAACGGGAAACAAGGGAAGATTCCTCTTCTCCTCTGGAAAGCCTGGACTATTGTGGTGACTGACATACCTTAGATGAGATCTTTGTAGCAGAATCTATTTATGGAATCAATAAGCCAGTGCTTTAGCTTAATTGAACATTTTATATGTAAATAAAGACGAATTTGAGCTTCAATTGCCAGCCTACCATCACAAACCAAACTGCATGTGAATCAAGGGAGATAAAAACATATGAAAGTCCAGATTGCAGATCTTCCTTCAACTTCCAATATAAGGGTTTTCGGCCTCAAATCATAAAATCGGGTACATTATTGAAATCAATGTATTTACGTCTACCTTAACCACTTATATGTGCAACTGAAGGTAATTTTTATAACACTCAATTTCAAACCAAGGCTGTTGGCGATGTGAATCATAAGTCGTTTCTCCCAAAATAGTAACACAATTAGAACGATTCAAGCCCCAAAATATCAAAACAACCTTTAAAGTTTACACTGATGTTTGAATCATCATCTAGCTTCCGGAAGTAGACATAATTATAATACATGCTCTTGGAGAAATCATTGACATAATATAAATGAATCAAACCTCTTAAATAATTGTCTTGGAGACTGCTTTAATCCGTACAAGGATTTTTTCAACAAGCAAACATGGTCTTCTTTACCGTCAACTTCAAAAC
>JAOQMP010000008.1:30723818-30743353 GCA_027563575.1 Erythroxylum pedicellare
CCTTCAGGTTGTTCCATATAGATTTGTTTATCTAATTCGTGAAATAGAAAAGCTATCTTGACATCAAGCTATTCTAATTCCAAATCAAACATGACAACTAATGCAAGTAATACACGAATAGAGCTATGTTTTACAACAGGTAAGAAAACATCATTAAAGTCAACATCTTGTACCTGACTGTACACTTTTGCAACTAGTCGTGCTTTATATCTTGCATCTTCAATACCTGAAGTACCTTCTTTCCTTTTGAAAACCCATTTGCAACTAACTATTTTCTTACCCTTTAGCGATTTCATAAGATCCCAAGTATCACTCTTGTATAGAGATTCCATTTCTTCATTTATAACTACCACCCACTTATCTGAATTAGCACATTGAATTGCCTCCAAATAGGTGATAGGTTCATCATCTCCACTTGCTTCCTATGCTGCTTATAAAGCATATGCAACTAAATTTGCATACCTTTGTGGTGGTCGAATCTCTCGTCTTGGTTTATCTCTAGCTAAGGAATATTCTTCTTATACTGGTTCATCGTCAGTAGGACCAATCTCCCGTTCATCAACTTGATCTGTCTAACTTATAGAGTGTCTTTGAGAAGGACCTGGATTACCAATCTCTAATTCCACTTATTTCTGTGTACTATCCTATTTTTTGAAATTAAAAGGATTACAAGACTCTTTTCTAGGATATAACATATAGGACTCATCAAAAGTAACATCTCTACTAATTACAAATTGAGGTGATTTGGGATCAGGATGCGGATCAGGATGCCAGAATCCGTATCCTTTCGCCCCTGAAATATAACTGAGGAAAATAAATTTCTTAGCCCTAGGCTCTAACTGTCTCTCATTTACAGGCATATAAGCTGGACACCCAAATATCCTTAAATTAGAGTAATTAGTAGGAGTACCTGACCAAACTTCCTCTAGAGTCTTGAAATCAAGAGGAGCACCTAGAGTACAGTTGACAATATGATATGTCATAGCAATGACTTCAGCTTAGAAATCAAGTGTCAACCCAGCATTAGAGATCATACACTGAGCTCTTTCCAAAAGAGTTTGGTTCATACGCTCGACCACACCATTTTGTTAAGGCATCATCCTTACATTGTGATAATTTTCTTCATTCTTGCAAAATTTCATTGAATTCATTTCCACAAAATTCTAAGCTATTATCTGTCTGTAACCGCTTAATATGTTTTCCTGTCTGCTTTTTAATCAAAGTTTTCCATTGTTAAGAAAACATCATTCTTATGCTTAAGAAAATATACCCAAACTTTCCTTGAATAGTCATCAATGAAAGTCAACATATACCTAGCACTGCCTTTAGAAGGAAAATGAGAGGGCCCCTAAAGATCAGAATGAATGTAATCCAAAGTACCTTTTGTTTTATGGAACGCGGGTGAATTAAAGCTGACTCTTTTCTGCTTCCCAAATACATAATGTTCACAAAGGTCCATCTTACCAGTAATTTGACCACAAAGTAGGCCTCTCTTGCTTAATAGCGTTAAGCCTTTCTTACCTATGTGTCCCAACTGCATGTGTCACAACCTGGTGATATCAACATTTGAGGATGAAGAGACCACTGCATCACTTGTTACTATAGATCCCTACAAAATATATAAACTGCCAGATTTGCAAGCTTTCGTCAGTACAAGAGCGCCTTTAGAAATTTTCAAAACTCCACCTTCAACTGAGTACTTGTATCTGAGAGTATCAAGGGTGCCTAAAAAGTTAAGATTTTTCTTCAGATTTGGAACATGTCTAACATTAGTGAGTGTTCTGATAATTCCATCATACATCTTGATCCAGACTGTACCTTTGATAACAACTTTACATAGAGCATTATTACCCATAAAAAAAATTCCACCATCCCAAATTTCATAAGTGGAAAACAATCCCTATCGGGACTTATGTGGTAAGAACAACCTGAATCTAAAATCTACTCATTATTATACCTGACTTTATTATCCGTGGCTACAACGATAGTTCCCTTATTCTCATCTGCAGGTACACTAACTTTGGCAGTATTGTTGTTATTATACTCATTTTTATTTTTCTCCTTATTTTTTAGCTTATAGCAGTCAGCCTTAATATGCCCATTTTCCTTGCAATAATTACAAACTTTATTTTTATATCTGAATTTGACCTTCTTTTGGATATACTATTTTCAGAGTTATTTTCATATCTACCCTGTACAAATAATCCCTCCGCCTGACTTCCACTAATCTCCCCTTTGATGTCCTTATTAAAATACCCTTTCGACTTTAATTCAAAATTTATACTATTATATAAGATTAATTCTTTCCCATTAATCATAGTATCCCAAAAATATTTAAAGGACCGTGGAAAGGAACATAACAACAATATGCCTTGAAATTCATCCTCAACTTTAGCATCTATGTTCTCCAAATCCATAATAATAGAATCAAATCTATCATGATGTGAGAGTATAGATTTAGTTTCTGTCATTCTCAACATGTACAACTTTTGCTTCAAATAAAGGTGATTCTCCATCGTCTTCATGTACATGGATTTTAACTTGTCCCACATATCTTTGTCCGTCTTTTCATTTGGAACTTCTTGTAAAACCTCGTTGGAGAGATTTAATATAATGCCCGATCTAGCTCTTTTATCTAGATCTCCAAATTATTGCACTATAATTTCAACTTCCTTGTTCTTCACTCCATTAAGTGCTAACTCACATCCATCTTGAATAAGAATTGCTTCCATCTTGAGTTGCTACATACCAAAGTTGACATTTCAGTCAAACTTTTCAAAAGAAGTTTTCATTACTGTCATGGTGGTTACTATATTTGAAATGAGATATGGCTTTGATACCAATTTATTAAAAAGGGACTCAGGATTGTATCTAATATCCTAAAAAGATAATAATGAAAAAATAAAATAAAGACAAATAAGGCAATGGATACAAAGATTTACGTGATTTAGTCAATGTGACCTACGTCCACGACTGGAGATAGAGCCAACATCACTAATATGTGGAATGAATTTATAGGTAATACAAAATTTATCATGAAGATTGATTGTGGTTTTCTCAATGTGTGAAAGTTTTAATTAATTAACCTCGATAATCTGCAAGCACACGGGTTGTTTGCATACTACCTAAGGTGTCGATCCCATGAGGGGAGATAACCTAATCCTAAAATCTAAGGATAAAATAATTCGCAAAAATTTAAATGCAACAAAACTAAAACAATAATGCAATTCAATCAATTAAATTAATTCAAGAATTAACCATAAAAATATTAACAATTTTAGCGATTGTTGCGCGCACTCAAGAATCAACCTAAGGAACTACCAGTTGAAAGAGAAGGAAATTTCACCTATCTTTAATGCTAATCTAATCAATTATGAATTACTGGATTATTGGTTCTAGACAGTTCTAGGGTTGATTACTCTCTCCTGAGTTATAACCATTAACCCTATTTTATAAACCGTAATTAGATTATAGGAATTGCAATCTCTTGATTAACAATCTATCCAAAACCTTAATTAGATATGAAGTTGTCCAAAACTATCGGAAACTTATGCAAGATCTCTCTTCACATAATTTACTAATTTGATTTAATTCTCATTCTATTAAATTATCTAACTCTCGTTAGTCCAATTTAATTATTTTTTATTTGATTCATCCTCTTAAATTTTCACTGAATTATGTAATTGCAGAAATTAAATCACAATAATTCTAGTAAAAAAAATCAAATTTCATTAAATCAAAGATAGAACTCCCGAAGGTGAGTTTAGAACATCTCAACATTCATAAATCCTATCATCATACTATTATTCCCAATTCTATACAATAATAAAAACGAAAATTAAACAGGAAATACAATCTGAACGGAGGCGGGAGGTAGCGATGTCGAGAAACTCCTAATTCGGGAAGTACGTCGAATCGACTTCTTCTCCACTTCTCTCTCCCTCATTCTCTTTCTCTATTTCTCAACAATTCTCTCTAGGGTTTCTCTGAAAGTGGCAAATGCAAAAAGCTCCTTCATCTTTTTTGTCTAATTCTTTATATACCTTTTATGTTTTGGGTAACTCTAGGATTTTTTGGGAGTCCGAAAGGTCTAAAAAATCCCTCGAAACGTGAAGTTTGTAAACATCTGGGCATCTACCCAATGTAGGCCACGACCATGGCCCTGCAGGTCACAATTGTGCCCTACATCTAAGCCTTTTGTCATTATCGTGACCATTGTTTCAACCCGAATGTCTTCCAAAACTCCTCTGTTCTTTGATATTGACTCTAAAATATTAGCAAACACATCAAGGTATCTCAAAAATATAATATTTAAGCTCAAAATTACTAACCCATAAAATACTTAAAACACAAATAATTAACAAACTAACGCAATTCTAACCTAAACACATACTAAATGATCAGATTAATGGACAAGCAGACAAAAAAAGTAAATAAATCAAGACAACACAAGACACGCATATGCAATAATGAGACAATGACTTCAACTTAGTAAAACAAATTTAACTATAAACACAATCCTTCAAGTTGTTCTGACTTATTAACAAGTGAAATATGCTTTTAAGCACCTTGGATTAAATATACAAACTAATGAGAATTATAATGTTGAGTCTATTCACCCTTATCACTTGCACATTCACATTGATAATCATTCAGTCAAAACAAAAGTGTAGTTATTCCTTAGTAGGTTTTCATGAAAAATCAAGCTAATAACAAGTTTGATAGGTTTTTATTTGAAAACATTCTTTTTGTTGATTTTTCTTTAAAGACATGAACTTAATCTTTTTATGCGGAGGCAAACATTTGTGATGAATGTCAATCCCGTTACTCAACTAAGTCATGTTGTTATTTAGCTGCTTGGTTGGAATGTCATTATAGCCTTTTTACATGAAGGCACAAATTTGTGATTCGTGTTGATCCAATTACTCAGCTACATCACATTCTCAACTGGCTACTAGCTTTATTCATAACTTGAAGGCCAATAGAATAGTTATTTTAGTTAAAATTATACAACCTCTTTTTTTTTTTAAATAAAAATTTGCCTACCTTATTGCTATAGCTAATCAGTCTCATGAAAATGTACTAATAATGCCACTTATTTAATTGTCTTAAAATTATAAATGAGTATGGCAAATTCCTAGGGTAAATGGACTAACATCGTTTCCTAATTAACCAGCATATTTAGCCCTAAGTAACTTAGGTCACTAATTTCACAAGCTAATAAATCTTCACAACTTAAAAGACTATGTTTAAGGCTAAATCTATCCCATTAAGTCATAATCATTGACGCATTCACACAATTCACATCATGCAACTTAAATAAACAATCCCTATTTTGTGCACCAACTTCCTATATAAGATCATTGCCAAATTTCTGACTAACAGAATGAAAGAGGTCCTAAAATTCCTTATCACTGAGAACCAATGAGCGTTTATGGCCAACAGAGATATAGGGGACAATATCCTTATAGTGCAGGATCTCCTTAAATGATACAATTAGAAGAGAAGTCCCCATAATTGCACTATTAAAACTGATTTAAAGAAAGCCTTTGATAGTGTCAATTGGTGTTTCCTTATTAAACAATGAAGGTTATGAACTTTCCCCCAAAGTTCATTCAATGGATTCAAGAATGCATCTCAACTGCTTCCTATGGGATTGCCATAAGGAGATGTTTAAAAGAAAGAAGGGGCCTAGGTAAAGGGATCCTCTGTCTCCTTACCTATTTCTACTTTGTATGGAGGTTCTTACTTAAGTTCTAAAACACAACACCTCTTCGGATCCAAAATTTAGATACCACTCAAAGTATAAGAAAATTTCACTAACTAGCTTATATTTTGCAGATGATCTTATTCTCCTAAGTAGGGCTAATGTATACTCAGTCACTCTTTTGATGAAATCCCTTAACCTCTTTAAAGAGATGTCGGGCCTATGCGTGAATCAAAGCAAAAGCTTTCTCATCCTTTCTAAAAGTGCTACTCAACTCTTAAATTCTTTGTCCCAAATTACAGGAATGGAAACAAAAGATCCTTCCCTGCTCTATTTGGGGATTCCTATCTCATCAAGAAAACTAAGGTTTTGTGAATGCTTTCCTTTGATTGAAAAGATACAGAAAAGATTGGGGGCTTGGTCAAATAGAGCACTCTCTTATGATGGAAAAATTCAACTTTTGAAATTGGTGATCTTGTCTATGAATACCTACTAGTGTTCTTACCTCTTTCTATTAAAAGGGTGATCAAAACGGTTGAAAAATTGATGAAATAGTTTCTATGGGGTAAACGGAATGGAGATAAAGGATTAGAAAAAGTTAGTTGGAAGATAGTTTGCCAACCAAGAGAAGAAGGAGGGTTAAGACTGGAATCTCTATTCAGCAAAAACAAACCCCTCACTTCTAAGAGGATTTGGAGACTACAAAGTGAAAAACAGACCATGTGGTCCAATTGGATTCACTCCTATATATTAAAAGAAGGTAGTTTGTGGGCTCTTAAACTCAAAAACAGATACACCTGGTTTTTTAACCAGGTCCTCAAATTGAGGGAGGACATATTTCAGTATATTCAATGTCGGATTGGGGCAGGAGAAAGACTTTCACTATGGTTTGATAATTGGGCAGGGAATGGACCACTTATACACAATCAATTGGCAAGATCTTTACTAATCCGATTCCCTAAGGCACAAAGCTCCAAGAAATAATCAGAAATGGAAATTGGACCCTTCCCCCAGTTGAGGTTAGAATGCTATCCCTGCCTCAATTCACTAGTCAAGGGGAAAGTGACATCTACTTGTGGAAGGGTATTACCATTTCAGAGATCACTACAAAAGATGTAAGAAGAATGAGGGAGAGGTCTGCTACTCTTGTTGGGTGGGATAAACTGATTTGGAATAAGGTACTAAAACCTAATGTGCGCTTTTTGTTATGGCTCATTATGTTGAACAGATTAAGTACCTTGGATAGGTTGAACTTCCTATCCATCTCCATGATATGTTTACTATGTAAGCAAGAGGATGAATCTAAGGATCATTTATTTTTTAATTGTTCTTTCTCAAAAGAGGTTTGGGCAAAGATCTCAATTCTATGTTCCCCTGACTATTCCTATGACAGAATTATAGATGTTCTATTAGATATCCCAAACTTGCAGAACTCTAAACATGAGAAGAATATCCTATTACTATCGGTTGTTACGTGTGCTCAAAGCATTTGGAAGGAAAGGAACAACATAAGGTTTAGATATAAGGCTAACTGTCTAAGTTCTATTATTAACCTCACCACTACAAGCATACGGGAACAACTGATCATCAATAAGATTAACCGATACTGTAGTAGGAGATTAATAAGTGTATGGAGATTATAGCCTACATCTAATGCTTCCCTAAAACTCCTCTACTCACATAAGAAGAGGAAATAAAAAATAGCTCAATAGTACAACCTATGTAGATATCCAATCACAGTATAAAGAAGCATTGCGGTTTTAAAAATGAGTTACCTGTTTAACTCTGAATAAACACTGTTGGTTCTCAATGGATTCAATCTCTAAAACCTGACATCTGGATCAGGTGTTTTATGAACAAATAAGAGTGGAGTTGGATATGCCCTAATAAAAGAAGACTTTTTGAAGAGAACATGTACCGATGCTGCAGCTTAGGTGGATTTTAAGGGAGATAAGTACCTTTTTCTCCTAAGCCAAACCACTCTAAGGAAGACCCCTATGAAGATCAGAGAAAGTTCGCAAGAAAATGTTCAGATTGAAAAGGAAATAAAAGAAAAAATCGAATCACCATAAGGAAGAGACTTACCTGAAACAAACCCCTCAAGAGACAGCCTCCTCCCTTCCAGATATCGTCAGATTCGGTAAATAGTAACTCATAAGTTAATTTCTCAGATCTGTCCGAAGCGATAGATAGCAGAAGGAGTAGCGAAGGGTATGAAAATGGAAATAACTAACCTCATTGGTGCTCTCCAACTTGGACTGACAATGTTAGATCAAGCTTGAAGTTGATCCATCTCACCACTGGGGAAGATGAAAAGGATTAGTGTCCATGGAAAGCACAATCCCTTGCTGGACGATTGAAGGTAGATGATACATGTCAAGAATCACTGATGCAATTCAAACAGAGAACCTCCGGACATCACTAGAGCATCGCCTCCCGCTCGCCATCGCCAACCCTAATTGGGTGTAGGCTCAAAGATTCAAGAAAGGAGAAGTTTGTTTTGTCTTATTGAGTTATCTTTAGTTAATGTAACACGACATAGTTTTGTCCATTTGTATTGTGTAGCCATGTGGTTAACTCGCATGAAATAGTCGGTGTATTTCCAACCTATTTAATGAATTTTTTTAAATTTCTAAAAAAAAAACTTAAATAAACAATCATACAATATGTAAAATTCACACTCAAGGTAAAAACACACAACCCTTCTCGCACTTGAACAATACATTGTCCTCAATGTGAGAAGGGTACACAAACACACCATGGGGAAATAAAGCACAACATAAGGAAAGCATAAGAAAAAATACTAACAAAAATGAAAAGGGTTAGAACATGAAATCGTTTATGTTGATGGAGATGGTGATGACGATGACGATAGTGTTGAGACCAACTCTACTTGAAATCGAGAGTGTTTCCCTATCTTATGAGTGATTCAAAAGAGTACAAGAATTAGTAATCCAAACCATTCCAAATCATTCAAAACTTATTTTAGAATTTAGAATAAACCTAACTACACAGCAATTTAAATCTAAATACTAAACGTGTTAATTTAAGGTCATTAGCTTGACCTTGCATCCTTAGAAGCTCAGCCCAAATCAATGATGAGTGGCTTGCTTACACCCTTCTCGTTCAACATCAATTTTGTAGCCTATGGGTAAGCTAACAAATTGCAAAATGATTAGAAGGACAATACTGATAAAATTATGAAAACCAATTAAGCTCAGTAATGTCTTTTTTTTGAGCAAATTGTCAACAAAACATGGAATAATAAAACTCCCTAAATCTTCCATGGAATCCAACAGTTTTCTTGGTAAAAGGGTGAGTTGTTGTCTTCTCAGGTCTTCCTCATTTTCCCTCATCTCCTCATCTTCTTTAGCTTCTTAAATAGAGACTTCCATAACTTCTCCAAACTTGATGTCCGTTGTCATTTGTTCTTTGTCCTCTCGTTCCTTCAAAGATTCAAGCACATCAAAATTTTTCAATGAGTAACCCTACTTCGGATTCTTTAATACATCATTCATATTGAATGTCACTTGGTCATCACTAATTTGAATGATGAGGTTTTCTTCATGGACATCTAACCCAGTTTTTTCGATGTTCAATCTTAGTATACCAAGATCTATAGAATAATAAGGAGGTTTGTCATTCATATCTTCATCCTCTTTCGTCGTCTCTTGGTCTTCTATAAGATAGGGTTCAATATGGTCTCCTACCGGTTTTTCTTGTTCTTCACCTTTTCTGAGTGTGATAGCCTCATATTGCTTTTGTTGATATAATTCGATATTGCTCAGAGAGTCTTCCACACTTCTCTTACAAAATTCATGGGAAAATTGTCTTACTTGAATCTCCAGGTTATGAATAGAACCGACATGATTTTACATTAGTTGATCAAATTGCTCTTCCAGTCTCTTCTGGTTCTCTTCTATGTCTGTTAGCTTATCCATGCTTTTGTCCAATTTGGAATCCCATGAACTGTACTCATCTTGCTGAAATTCAAATAGGTCTTGATGTCCCATGCGAGTACTTGCATTGTTGGACCAATAGAAATCTGGGTACTTCTGACATTCTGAAGTGTATGGTTTCATATAAGGATGATGGTTTCCCCAACTAAATTGGGGCTAATTGAAATCCACAAAAGTCCTTTGCTGATAATATGTATCTTTCATCATTTTTCTTTCCATTTGTTCTTGGCATCTAGCTTTTCAGATGTCTCATTCTAACTCTAAGATTTCTTGATGTGTCTCTACTTTATGCCCCAAACTTTTTTTTAATTTAAAACAAAAGATAGTGAAAAAGCCTTATACTAAAGAACTAAACTAATCGCCTCCTAGCAATGGTGCCAAAAACTTGACCATGGTTTTCTCGATGTGTGTAAGTTTTAATTAATTAACTTTGATAATCTGCAAGCATACGAGTCGTTCACGTAGTACCTAAAGTGTTAATACCACAAGGAGAGATAATCTAATCCTAAAATTTAAGGCCAAAATAATTCACAGAAATTTGGTTGTAATGAACTAAAACAATAATACAATTCAATCAATTAAATTAATTTAAGAATTAGTCACAAAATTATTAACAATTTTAGAAATTGCAGTGCGCAATTAATAATCAACCTAAGGAACTACTAATTGAGAGAAATGGGAATTTTTTTCTATCTTTAATGCTAACCTAATCAATTATGAATTACTAGATTATTAGTTATAGAGAATCCTATGGTTAATTACTCTCTTTCGAGTTATAACCATTAACCCTAATTTATAAACCGTAATCAGATAATGGGAATTGCAATCTCTCGATTAACAATCTATCCAAAACCTTAATTAGATATAAAATTGTTCAAAAACTATCGGGAACTTATGGAAGATCTTTCTTCACACAATTTACCGATTTAATTTAATTCTTGTTTTATTAAATTACCTAACTCTCGTTAGCCCAATTTAATATTTTTCACTCGATTCACCCTTTTATTTTATCACCAAATTATGCAATTGCAGAAATTAAATCACAATAAATCCAGTAAAAACACAAACAATCAAATTTCATTAAATTAAAGATAAAAACCCCTAAAGGTGAGTTTAGAACATCTCAATATGTACAAATCCTATCTTCATACTATTATTCCCAATTCTATACAATAATAAAAGTAGAAATTAAACAGGAAACATGATATGAATAGAGACGAGAGGCAGCAAGGTCAGGAAACTCCTAATTCGGGAAGTACATTGAATCGACTTCTTCTCCACTTCTCTTTTCCTCCTTCTCGTTCTTTATCTCTTGAAAATTCTCTATAGGGTTTCTCTGAAAGTGGTCAATGCAAAAAGCTCGTTCATCTTCCTTGTCTTATTCTTTATATACCTTTTATGTTTTGTGTAACCTTGCGTTTTTTGGGAGTGCAAAAAGTCTAAAAAATCCCTTGAAACATGAAGTTTGTAAGTATTTGTGCATTTGCTCGACACAGGCCACTTTCATGGCCTATATCTAAGCCTTTTTTCATGATTGTGGCTATTGTTTCGGCCCGAATTTCTTCTGAAACTCTTCCGTTCTTCGATATTGAGCTTGAAATACTGGTAAACACATCAATGTACCTAAAAAATATAATATTTAAGCTCAAAAGCTTGTACTAACCAATAAAACACTTAAAACACAAATAATTAACAACCCAACACAATTCTAACCTAAACACATACTAAATGATCGGATTAATGGATAAACTATAGGAAAATCCTAGTGTGTGCATCATATATAAACAGTGTGGAAAACAAAAAAATTTATTCCGGGACTTTCCCGAAGTCCAGGATCTATGTGCCTATACAAGAAAATACCATAAAACCTAGCTGAATGTTCCCAATTCACATACATGTTCATAACATATATATATAGGAATTCATGGAATTTACATAAATAATTCATTCATATAATAACCATGTATCTTGTGTGTAGTCTCCTTCGTTCTTTGGTCTTCTACTTATCGGGTTGTCGCAGACCACAATGACCAAAATAGACCATCTCTAATAGTATCCACACAGAGATCGAAGTATCTAATCGAATCAAACTCTTTGATCCAAAAATGGCTAGAACAAAGACAAGAGTGCTAGCTCTCACTTTTGTTCTATGGAAGCAACGTGAAGGAGAGGAAGAAGATGATTAAACTTAGGAGAAAATTTGGCTTAAAAGATTGTTTCTAAACCTTTTATAAAACCTTCTCATGATCATCATCTTCTTTTATAATTTTTTGTCTTTTATAGCTTGTCTTTTATTCATTAAAGACATTAAATGCAAGATTGACAAAGTCTCTCCTCCTTTCCACGTTACTCATATCCTTTATATGTATATATATATATGTAAATGCTGAGGTGGTCCAGTCACCCTGGGGTAGGTCGTACTAGATTCCGGATATAGAAAAACACCGGAGACCTATTTCAACAATAACGATGTCGCGATCTTATTAGGACATATTCCAATCTCATCGGGATCCATTTGGTTTTATTTCTCTCCATATAATAGATCTCTATCCAAAACTATTTTATGAATCCTCCGAGTCACTCTTATGCATGTGACCCATTAGGTTCCTGATTATGTTGGCCACTTAGATTAACACTTAATCGAAGCAAGTCATGAGCGGTGTCTAGCAACACATCATGACCCCTAATTAATTGAAAAGTAAGTGGTTTGATGAATGAACCTGTGCTCATCACGAACCATCTCATAGACCTTCCTATAGACAATTACTGTGCAATTTGTCCTTTCACTGTGCTATACCCTACTTGGTTATGAATATGGGCAAAGTGTCAACTCTCACTAGACTGATTACGTCAAATCCAGTCTAAGTAATATCAGTTCTCTTCCGGGGACTCATTACTTTATATGTCCATGAAGACATTCTTTATGACACATATACTTTAGCTAGAGATTTCCAAGTAATGACCCGGATAAGAGGTCGTGGGTATCATCTTCTGCTACTATAGAAGTGGTGAATCCTCTACTGGCTACTCAATTACCTTCGAATACCTCAAGCTGTACCTAATCACCACCCTATCAGCGACCTCTATAAGGCAAAAAGGAATGGAGTCAAAGCATATAATTAGTATCCAAGATATCCTTGGGTACCTCAAGTCTAAGGATACTTGCACCCTTGTTATGATGAGACTATCACTAACATTAGAATAGGACGTCCATGTGATGATCTCATGGTAGGTCATCCAATGTACTTATTACGTCTAAGCATCCACATCTCAACTCTAAACATCTCATGTTTACAGTTTTTGAGATCCACTGCTTGATCAAATCAAGGAGTTTGACATGTCTAGTCTATCCAAATTAACGATGTCCAATCTCATTAATCCTATGACTAGGGATAATTTAGATACTAACATAATTGCACATGATAGGAATCTCAGTAATATGATCACATCATGATTTCCTTCATGCTATGTCATATATCATGGGCTTAATTAATTTGGTTATAGATCAATATCAATTCATAAATAATGAACACCAAATTAATGAAATATGCCTTTCTTTATTATTGAAAATAAAGTTTATATACAACTTTGTACAAAACATGCTAAAGGTGATTGCCTTTAGGGCACTAATCTAATAAATCACCCACTTGACTTAAAGCCAATCGGCTTGGTATCTAATACCATAAGCGAGTACATAAGAATCAAAGCTATTATGTGATAATGGCTTCATCAACGGATCAACAATATTTTTCTCAGTGGGAATTCTCTCTATTTGCACATCAGCTCGATCAATGATCTCCCTAATTAGATGATATCTACGGAGTACGCGCTTGGATCATTGATGAGACCTTGGTTCCTTCACCTACGCAATAGCCCCACTGTTGTCATAAAATAACTGTATGGGCCCATCACAGATAGGAACCACACTAAGTTTAGTAGTGAACTTCTTGATCCAAACTGCTTCCTTTGTTACATCTGAAGCGGCAATGTACTCTTCCTCTGTTGTTTAATCGACAACCATCTCTTGTTTGGAACTCTTCCAACTGATCACCTTGTCGTTCAGTGTGAATATATAACCTGATTGGGACTTGGAATGATCCTTATCAGGTTATATATTTAACCTGACTGGGATTTGGAATGATCCTTATTAGATTTAGAACTGGCATCTGTATGCCTGCTCAATTTTATTTTTCCATCTCCATATATCAAGAAAACATCCTTAGTCCTTTGCAAGTACTTAAGGATGTTTTTGACAAATACCTGGTGACCCTCATCAGGATCTGATTGGTATCTGCTCGTAATACTTAGAACATATGATACATCGGGACTTGTACATAACATAGCGTACATGATAGATCCTACTACAGATACATACAGGTTCATATTCATGCGCATCCTCTCATCTTGTGTCTTAGGACACATAGATTTCGAGAGTGTTATCCCATAAGTCATGGGAAGATACCCTCTCTTGGACTGCTCCATGCTAAACCTCTTTAGCATCTTGTCTATGTACGTTGATTGTGAAAGACTATGCAACCTTTTCGATTTATCTCTATAGATCTTTAACCCAAGGATATAAATAGCTTCACCGAGATCTTTCATGGCAAATTATTTAGACAAACAAATCTTCACAGATTGTAGCATAGAGACATCATTTCCTAGAAATAATATGTCATCTACATATAGCACAAGGAATACAATTGCACTCCCATTGACCTTCTTATACCCACAGGGTTCATTTGAATTTTGTGAGAAACTAAACTCTTTGATTATCTCATTAAAGTGGATATTTCAACTCCTAGATGCTTGTTTCAATCCATAGATGGATTTCTAAAGCTTATATACCTTTTTGCCATCATAGAAGATGAAGCCCTCTAGTTGTTTCATATAGACATCCTCGGCTAGATTTCCATTTAGGAAACTTGTCTTCACATCCATTTGCTATATCTTATAATCATAATGAGTGGCAATGGCTAGGAGTATCCTAATAGATTTAAGCATTACTATTAGGCTGAAGGTCTCTTTGTAGTCAACTCCTTGTCTTTGACGGAAACCTTTGGCCACAAGCCTTACTTTATAGGTAATCACATTACCATCCATATTGGTTTTCTTTTTGAAAACCCACTTACATCCTAAGTTTTATTCCTTCGAGTGCCTTAACCAAAGTCCATACTTAGTTTTCGTACATAGAATCCATTTCTGCTTTCATGGTGCTAAGCCATTTCTCAGGCTCCGAACTCTTCAAAACCTCTTCATAGGTAGTTGGCTCATTATCTTCTATGAGCAATACGTCATTTTGTTTAATCACGAAAAATCCATCTCTCGAGAACATAGTGTGTCCTACGTGATCTACGAACTTCCTGTGTTAAAGAATGTTGGACTATTATTTCATCTGTATGTGTCATAGTCTCAGGTTTAGGCAGTTGATCTGCGTCTGTTCGAGCATCTTGACCTTCTTCAAGTTCAACTTTGCTCCCACTGTCTTCTTTTAAAAGAAACTCTTTCTCTAAAAAGACAACATGCTTTGAAACAAACACTTTTTGTTCCTCAGCAAGGTAAAATTGATATCCCATTGTTTCTTTAGGATATCCTATGAACAAACACTTGTTAGACTTCACATCATGTTTATCTAATTATATTCGCTTCACATAAGCTGGACAGCCCCAAACTTTCAAATGAGAAAGATAGGGTTTTTTTAATCCACATCTCATATGGAGTAACATCAACTGTCTTTGATGGAACTCTATTTAACAAATAAACAGTTGTCTTGAGTGCAAACCCCTAAAAGGATTTTGATAAATTTACAAAGTCCATCATCAACTATACCATGTCTAACAAGGTTCGGTTTCTCCTTTGGGCCAAACCATTATGTTGTGGTGTGTAAGGTGGAGTCCATTGAGATAAAATTCCATTATCTCTAAGATAATCTCAAAATTCTTGGTCTGAGTATTCCCCACCTCGATCAGATCACAATGTTTTGATACCTTTCCCAAGTTGGTTTTCTACTTCATTTCTGAATTGTTTGAACTTTTGAAATGCATCAGATTTGTATCTCATTAGATACAGATAACCATATTGAGAATAATCATCAATAAAGGTAATGAAGTAAAGAAAACCACTTTTAGCACGGATGGACATCGGACCATATACATCTGAACATATTAGGTCTATTACTCCAATCGCTCATTCAACGTTTCCCTCAAAAGGTAACTTGATCATCTTGCCAAATAAACAAGATTCATATGTCATATGATTTATAATCAAATGACCCTAAACTACCACTCTTCTAGAGATTAGTAATGCATCTCTCATTTATATGGCTAAGGTGACAATGCCATAAGTAAGTTGATTTTAAATTATCTTCTTTATGTCTTTCTGTGTCATTGACATTCATAATTGGATGCGACATATCTAATATGTCAATTCCATTGCATAATGTATCAGTACCATAAAGCATTCAATTCAAACTAATAGAACGACCACTACTATTGAAATTCAAATGGAAACCATCTTTATTTAAATAAGAAACAAACAATAAGTTCCTTGTTAAAACAAGTACAAATAACAATCATCCAGTTTAATTATAAGCCTACTAGGGAGTTACAAAAAATAACTGCCTATAGCTAATGCAGTAACTCTTGCTCCATTGCCCACATTCAGGTCCAATTCTCCCTATATGAGCTGTCTATTGGCCCTGAGGCCATGCATATCACTACATATGCATAAGCCACAACCAATATCTAATACCTATATGTTATGATCAGAAATAGTATTAACCTTAATGACAAACACACCTGAAGGAGTCGAGGCATCTGATGCCTGCTTCTTCTTCAAGGACTCCAGATAGACTTTACAGTTTTGCTTCTAATGGCCAGACTTACCACAATGGATTCTAACAAATTTTAGACCTTTTCTTCTTTAGGTTCTTTTTTCTTGAACCAGAAGAAGAAGAGTCCACCACTAGCACTAGCTTGCTATCCTTCTTGATGGCTTGCTTTGCTGTCTTGAGTAACTTGATCAACTCAAGGATTGTCGTGGAGATTTGATTCATTTGATAGTTCAACACAAACTATAAATAACTATCAAACAATCCAACCAAAATTAAGTCAACACTTAATTCATAGTCCTTAACAAAACCCAAGATGGCGAACCTCTCAATATAACCATTCATCTTCAATGCATACTGCACTGTAGATGTCCCCGGAGTCATCTTAGTCGTGAAGGGCAGCCTCGAGGTCTCAAAATGTTCAGACTGAGCTTGCTCATCAAAAAGCTCCCTAAGATGAAACACTATAGTATTAACATCCATAGACTTATAATGCTTTTATAGCTCTGATGACATAAAGGTTAGCATAATACAGGTAGCCAAGTCACTATCTTTGAGATGATTATAATATGCTTTCTGATCCTCATTAGAAACATCAACAGCCGGTGGATTAGGAAATGGAGCGTCTGGGATATAGCCTAGCTCCTTAGATCTACGAACAATTCTTAGATTTCATAGCCAATCAAGAATATTAGGTCTAGTTAATTTGTTAGAATCCATAAGTGTGCACAAATTCACACTAGAAGACATCTTCAATCAAATGTAAGGACAAAAAGAATGTTAGAAAAAAAATACATGCATGATCATAAGGACTTGCATGACATGCATATGGCTCCCACTAGTTTCAAAGAATCCATAGCCCTAACTATGAATCCAAGAAAAATTATGACAAAGTGTCCAAGTGGATCGATATCTGACATTGCTAAGAATGACCTTGGGTTTACCCAATAAGCCACCTTAGGTCAATCGGTAGGTATCATTCATATGATGCAATTGTCGTCTAATGCTATCAACTCATGATGTATACACACAAAATGGGTTATCAACTTTTAATGTGCGTACATTTGATGTACGCTACCCAATTGCGCCTTTGTCTACGTTGACCTTGAGTTTACTCAACAAATCAACGCTTCTAGTGAAAACTGACCCATTAATCCAAAAGTCTTATTTTCATGGTTTAAACATATCCATATAGAGCGGGCTTAGGTTTACCCAAGAACCCTAACTCTAAAAGAATTTTGGTTCTCCCCATACTAATGGAAGGCATTAATTTTCATATTATGTGTGAGGGATTTCATACTTTGTTCTCATCTAAGTTGTAGGATTATAGTCACAATGACTATATGGAATGATTTAGGACATTTCATCAATCACATTGAATCTATATCCATAATCATCCATCATCCCACCTAATCAACCTTAGCATTCATTCTTTAATGCGACCATCTCACAAGGTTTTCCTATAAAGATTGTGACATGTTATGCATTTAAAGATTTGACGTTCGATTCAACTCTTGGACCGAATTGCTTTCTAATGTTGGCATCGACTAATTTCTCAATCCATATGTTTTCAATTCCAATTTAAAATACCAATATACCAAGTGTAATACCCTCTACTCTGATGTACCAATTAAACACTTTAATTGCATCATGCTTTCCATTTCTAGTCATATTAGACATGAAATAAAATAGATTAATAAAATTTTATTCTCTTAGATTTCTAAATAATTTGAGAACATCTAACTATCACTAGGTAGTCTCCACTTCATCAAGACTACTTTGGCACTTGTCACATTACTTGTGAAGGCCAAAACAATTAAGATAATTGAATGTACCAATGAGATGCTAATATGACATATTTGACATTCAAAAATTTTTGGAATTATAATTTCAAGAAATCATTTTGGCATGCATACAACTTCAAAGTAACATATTTCCGAACACATAAAAAATTATTCGAGACATTGAAACCAAGAAACATAAAATCAATACTTCAAACAAACTAGGTTTAACAGTTTTCTCAAAATTGTCTAGCTCTGTCTTTTTCTTAAAAAATCATTGAAACAATTTTAATAAATGATGAAAAAATTACAGAGGCTATAACAAGTTCACAACATGTTCCATGCATTTTTCCAAATTTATTTCCAAGCAAAACTTAACTAATCTCAGCAACCAAGCCAATCCAGAATTTGTGGTCCTCAACATAGACATTCCCAATAGCACACAAGAAAATCTCAAATAAATATTCAATCACCTCGAAAACGTTTTTCCATATTCATAGACATATATAAACATATTAAAAAGATCCTGGTGAAAGAAAATCTCAAAAACAATTTTTCTAGAATTTATTCTCGAATTTGCAAACATGTATATTCATGTAATGTGCATAAACATAGCGACCGAATAGTAAGGAATTAATTAGCAAAAACATAGCAAATCACATTGATAAATTGTTTCCTTCCACATACATATTCAGAAATATCTCATGAGCAAATTTGGGCAAGAAAATTTTGAAAACAATATCTCTATACTGATTTCGAATTCAACACAATCAGAATGCACAACTGCATAACCAATCGGCAACATCACACATATTATGGTTTCTCCTTTATACGGGACACAAGTGGCTCTGATACCACTGTAGGAAAATCCTAGTGCATGCATCATATACACGCGATGTTGGACAACAACAAAAAAAATCCAAGACTTTCCCAAAGTTTAGGATCTACGTGCCTATATAAGGAAATACTATAAAACCTAGTTGAATATTCCCAATTCACATATATATTCAAAACATATATATATATATATAAATTCATGGAATTTACATAAATCAATCATTCATATAATAACCACGTATCTTGTGCTTAGTCACCTTCGTTCTTTGATTTTCTACTCGTCGGGTTGTCACAAACCACAATAGCTAAAACAGACCATCTCCAACGGTATTTATATAAAGATCAAAGAAAATAACCGAATCAAACTCTTTGATCCAGAAATGGCTAGAACAAAGACAAGAGTGCTAGCTTTCACCTTTGTTCTA
>JAOQMP010000008.1:30754793-30766801 GCA_027563575.1 Erythroxylum pedicellare
CATAAAAAAATTGAAAAAAAATCGGGGTCCAACAAATAAACCATACATGAACTCAAAACTATAAATGGGCCAATATTTAATTATGTAACTAATACATGAACATAATTAAACCCCAAACAATGAACTTAAACATTCATATATTTAGACTAACTTTCAAATTACTCTTCAACAAGTTTCATCTCTAAGTTATACCCATTAGTGTGTATTAAAACATACAAAAACTACCAACATAACTTTGCTATACCATTCTTACACAACCAACTTGTTACGAAAAAATGGATAATCTAAAGATCCGAAGGGCACCTAAGAGCTTCCTCTAGAAGTTTGATGACATACGCAGAGCTAGGAATCTGATTCAAGACTGGAATCTGCTAATACGTAAACTTTAAATGATCGCTGCGCTAAAATTGACTCCTCATCCTTGGCTAAAGCCTCTTGTTTACGGTCATGTTTATAGGAAAAGAAAGAAACTCTTGTACCAGTAATGCTACCTTTAGAATCGAAAATTGACTCTAGCGTTAGACTTCCACCACCCTCCATTATATTTTTATCAATACCAAATTACTAATATTTCAAGTTTCCTTTTGGCCTTTGTTGTTCTCTTATCATGATGAAGTGCCTTTCATTTGCATGCAATTTCCTGTTAATACCGTTAGTTTATGCCCTTGCAACCAATCAATTGGATGCAAATTAATGTATAACATTATATTTTAATTATTAAAAAGGCTTTATTTATTTTTGTGTATTAATTTAATTAATATTTTATGTTTTAATAATAAAGATAAAATACTTGGAATAATTACTTTGTAATTGAAATTATGATGAGATCATAATTATGAGATTCAATTTACACTTATGTGTTATTCCTAAATGTTCCTAGTTGTAGTTTCATCAAGAGTAGATATTGTTGAAGTGGTAAAACTAGCACACATTACGTTTCTTTGTTATGAAGAAAGTAATTGATCTTATAAATTAAAGTATAGAGATATTTAAACTAATGTGTGGGTGATTGTTACAGAATAATTCACTGAACTGACTCAATTATGAGAATTTCGAATGGAATATTACTTATGTGTCTATGGATTATCTCATAATGATGGTTGTATAATTAATCCTTAGACTTGATATTACCACGGTATCTAGTATGGAAATTACTATGTTTTGATGCTACTTATGAATCGTCCTAGGATAAACCAGTCGGTAGTAATTGGATATAGTATAAACTATATGTAGATAGTTGAGTAAGTCAATATAGAATTTGTCACTCTAAAGTAATTAGAGAGAATATTCTATTGTTCTTGATTAGTAATAATTTATAAAATTCCCTAGCCAGAGTAAATTGATATTTGAAAAAAAGTTTTCAATTTTCAATTATAAATCAATTACTAATTAGCAAGAACGAACATGATTGGATGATAAGAGTAAACATTGTATCCATACTCTATCCAATTAGAATATTGAATGATGAAAGGGTTAAATTGTACATTATAGCCATGCATGGATAGGTTAAGTCAATCACTTTAACATTCCTGATATTTGGGTAATCATGACATGTTGCTAGATGTCAATCATGATTTATGATTATAAATTATTTAATTAGAGACTAAAGATAAATTAAAAGGTGTTTTCGTTTATCTAATTCTAATTAAGAATTAGAACTATAATTTGTAGTCATTGCCAATTTATTAGGAACTTAATGGTCACACATGAAAGAGCAATTTGTGAAAAAAAATCAATTTAATTAAGTTGGACTTAATTATAAAGTTTGAGAAACTTTGGGATCAAATATAAGATACTTGATTTTATTAAAATCAAATTAATTATAATTATATATTTGATTTTAATTACAATTAAAGAGAATTAATTTTAATAAAAGACTATTATGATTTTTCTATTTAAAGGGAAGAGCTTTTTAGAAGCTAACACTTTTTTTTGTCTTCTTTCTCTCAAAGAAGTTTGGGAATTGCTCTGTGGATACCATCAGAGGCTGGACAATTGGGTAGCTCGTGATTCAATCAGAAAAAGTTTCAAAGATTTTTCAACAGAAACCGAACAAGGTACGATTTCTAAATGGATTTATGTTTTATTCAATTTTAATCAATTATCGAGATCCGCTTGGAATCCATAAAATTTTTTTTTCACCGCGCCTGTGATTTGATCACGATTGGACTCCAACACAACTAGCCTAAAGTAGGAAAGGAAAATGCTAAGGCCTAGACGTCCCTTCCTGAATCTCAAGACTCCATGAAAAACGATAAGATAAGCAGTGATAAATATCAGTTTTTTTTGTTTTTAACATGATTTTATGACCATATGACTTGTATTTAGATGATTTTTGTATATTTTAATATTTAATGCAACTTATATTTCATTTACAAGCCTTATTTTAGTTCTCTAGTAAAGAAGGAATGAATTTAATAAAGTTAGAATCAAGTTGGAAGAGTTTTGGCATGAATTTTGATGAACATGAAGAACAGAGGACTGTGAAGATGTCTTGGTCAAAATCTAAAAAAATTTTAGATAAAAAGGAGAGAGATATAAGGATTTGAGGAGAGGATTGTCGGATAATTAATGAGAGGACTTCAAGATCCATGAAAATGCTATCACTTATCTCATTTTTTGTCGTCTCTTTATGGACTAAATTGAGATTGATCTAGGTGGGATGAACTCTAGAACCTATTGAGTTTGAATTAATTATTTGATTTAATGCAAGACGCAAGTTTTCATAAGAATTATCCATGAATCTAATTTTGTGTTTAATTGAAATAGTGAACATAAAAGTTTCAATTTCAAATTTAATATATAGAAATTAAGAAATCATATGTATGAATATATCATGACATGAATATGAGAGTTGCATAGAATCCTATAACTAGGATCATATAAATCTTTTGAGTTTGATCCAAATCTATTAAGTGAATTCATAAAATGAAGTAATGCATTTTGAGGAGTTTTGATTTGAGAAACTTTCAATCTATTGACTTAAGGATAGATGTTGTATGTCTTAAGAAAAAATATAACTGCAACTTTAAAGTTTCTACCAGCCTAATAAACTAGGGTTAATTAGTGAATCAAGTTAAATTCAAGCATAGAAAATGTTTTATTGGGATTCTACATCTAGATCTTCATTATCAACCGATTGTTCTACTCTTGCTTATCAATTTAATTTGTTATACTTTACTCATTATTTTAGTTTTGTTAAAATTTTAAAATTAATTATTCATTATACTAGATTAGATAATAAAAAGATGATTGGCATTAGTAGTTGTAGTTCTCATGATATCAACACTTGCACTCACTAAACTATAATAATGATAGGTACATTTCTAATAATTTTGTTTTGGTACTTTTTCGTTTCAAATATATACCATGTTTTTGGTTTCCCTAAGGGAAAACTAGAATATTAGAAATGATTTATTGTTATTAATAATCAAATTTTGTATTTATTTTATAACTTCCTTTTTTATCTTTGTTTTTGTTAGCTAAATTTCAAGATTTAGATATTTAATGTTATAACAATTGAACATAATAGTAGGACATGAAGGACCTCACACTATGGGGGTCTATGCTAGGCTATCACTTATTGAGAGAAAGTCTAGCGTTACTAGGCCAAGAGTGAAAGCTAATAAATTCGAGATAAAGTCCAACATGATTAAGATAATTCAATAACTTGTGTCGCTTGATAGCATATCGGATGAGGATCCTAACACACATATCACCAAATTTTGGAGATTTGTGATACAAGGTTAATGGAGTTTTAGAAGATTCCATTTAAATAAGTTCATTTCCTTTTACATTGGGAGATAGAACTAAATTATGATTGAAGTCTTTGCTTATTGGATTTATTACCTCCTTTAATGGATTTATGAAGATTTTTTTAGCCTAGTATTTTTCAATATGAACAAAAAGACTTAGGAATAACATCTTCTCCTTTTAACAATAAAAGAATGTGACATATCAGGCTAGTGAGAGAGATATATGAAGTTATTAAGAAAGTTTCCGCAACGTGGACTCAACTTAGTACTAAAGGTAAACATTTGATAACAGATTGAGCTATTCAATTATATGGTTGATTAATTATTCTTCAAATGGGGTTACTATCTTTAAAACTCCTAAGGAATTACAAGATTTGATTGATAATATAGTAATGAATATTTATCAGTAGGGGTATCTGATACTAAAGTAAAAATGAGGTGCTATCCATATTGTGGATGTGGTGACAACATTAGAGGCGATAAGTTCAACAATAGGAGATTATTAACTCAATCGAATAAAGTATTATGTTAAGGTATTTATGCTAGTGGGCATTTAAGTCATAAACTTCCGACACCTAATAACACAAAATAACCTACTAAGTAAGTTGACTTTGTGGGGAACCGATATTAATATAACCCTTATAGTAGTACTTATAATCTGAAATAGATGAATCATCTAAACTTCTCTTGATAAAGCTTGTCACTACATCCAAAGCTTGCTTTCATATAATTGAAGCATCTATAGGAAATCAACAAGATGTTAACATAACATAAAAATTTAGATTGGAGAGATTGCTAAGCTTATTTGTGAAAGGCAAACAAGTGCTTTGGCTATAAATATCAAGCCAACTTGAGGGAGCAAGTGAATGCAATAAATTTGAGGAGTAGAATGGAGTTGAAAGTTAAAGAAACATATATATAAAACAAGGAATAACTAGTATATAAGAGGTGAACGATGAGGAGAAAAAGAAAGAGAATCAGGTGGAGCCAAAAGTGGTAATGGTTAAAGAGTACCCATTGAGAATTCCATAATTAAGTAGACTTGAGAAAGATATAAAAGATGTTTCATTTGGTAAGTTCTGAAGCTTATTAAACAAATACATATTAGCATCCCTTTTATTAAAGCTTTTTAGTTGATGTTAAAGTACACCAAGTTCTTAAAGAATCTCCCTTTTGAAAAGGATAAGCTCGAGGAGTTATAAATGGTGACTCTAGGTAAAGATTTGCTCCTCCATCTTGTAAAACAATCTACCCTTGAAAAATAAAAAATCTAAACAGTTTCAATATTACTTGTAATATTGGTAGCTTTTTAATTAAAAAGGAATTAGTAGATTTAGGAGTTGGAATTAATTTGATACCATATAAGATGTTTAAAAAGTTAGCATAAACTTAAACCAATTAGGATGATCATTCAATTTGTAGATAGATCAATTAAGTGTCCTAAGGGCATTATAAAAGATTAAATTCATATTTTCTATAGATTTTATGGTCTTGGATATATAGGATGATGTAGCGGTTCCATTGATCTTAGGATGGCATTTTTTTTCCATTTCTAAGGTTATGATAGATATGTATGATATTTATCCTAAAGTTATGGAATAAAGAAGTAGATTTTAAGATATTCAAAGCAATGGGATATTCTATTGATAAAAATGATACTCACATATCCATGTATGTGAGTGATACCAAAACATCTTATTCCACGTAAGAAATAATCATGTGGGACAAATTAGAGACTTGTGTATCATACAAGGAGAAGAAGAAGAAATGGTGAGCCTTATTCTAATGGAGCATATGACATGTTTGAAAGCAAATGAATCCTTGATTAGGAAGAAGAATTATGAGGAGCTGCCAAGATAAAGGGTTTAAGTGAGGTTTTCAACTAAAAGACTTATAAAGAAGTGCTTCTTAGGAAGCAACCCAACAATTTAGGTTTTTTTATTTCAATCTAGTAGCTTTATAAATTTTTAGCATTGAATTTTAGTATGTTTTTATATGATTTGTTTTTTTTAATGTGCTTTAAATTAAAAGCAATTTAAAGTCATGCATTTAAATGTGGTTGATGGATTCAAAACATCATAGAATTTCTGAACATGTAACCATAAAGGAAGTCTATGGTGTGGGCATCTCCTTAATAAGTCCTTAAAAATGTCCTATATATCATATAGATTTTTTTAACTCAATATAAGCAAAGGAAGATATATCATTCTTCATTTTGACAGTTTTGACAAGCGAGAAGTAAATCATCAAGAATTTTTTCTTTAGCCATATGGTCCCATGATAGATCCTTTGGGAAGAGAATTCAATCATTATCTATCCTGGTTCCTTAATGAAAAGGGAAACAACCTCAATTTGGTTACATCGTTAGTGACTCCATTAATCTTGAATGTGTCATATATCTCTAGAAGCTTTTCTATACTAGCATTCGGGTCATCTTATAAATCCTCAAACTAAACAATCTGCTGCACCATATTAATGATATTTGACTTCATCTTAAAGTTATAGGTTGTAATAGCTACACTGATGGTACTAAAATTAGTTCTAATTGTTAATGGTTTCATATTTTCAAATAAAGTCTTTACAATTCCACCATGATTACTAGTTGCTCAACTTTAAAATTCTTGGTCTGACTCTTCTTGCCTCTATCTAAGTCTCGTTCTAAGATTCCAAAGAGTTGTCCTCTTAATTTCTAGATCTTCTTCAACAAATTCAAATGGATTATTTTAGGTCATAAACAAGCTAAGCTCCTAAAATAGCAATAAAATAAAAAGAATTAATTAATTAAAATAAATCGAAAAGAAAAAAAAGAAAATGAATATTAAAAAAAGGGATTAATTAATAGAAATTAAGCGTTCCTAATAGTTAGTCCTTAACATTAATGCCAAAAACTTGGTGTGTTTTGTTTGATCTCCTACCTTATAGATCTTTTTAGGAAAGTGCCCTTATCACTTCTATATTATAAGTTGTAAAGTATCATGTGTCAATCCTACAGAGACAATGACTACTAGTATTAACCATTTTCCAATTATATCATTGACAAATTAATGGGATGGTGATTGATCATATTTAAACAAATAAATTAAAATGAATGAACATAATTAAATAACTAGAACAAAGGTTAAATTAATAAACAACTAATAAAGATAACAATACGTGATTAGTGAATCCGCTTAGAAATTCTCTTGCAAACAAGACTTCTCACATCAATTTAACCTAAAATTTATTGGACTTTATCAATTCCTCAATTATGGTAATATCTTTCTTTAGATTATTAATAACTAATTTTAGGTTGATTAATCAAAGTTTCTTTCTAATTAAAACCACAATAATTTCATTAACCAATCTATGAATTCCTCAATTAAATTTAATCCTAATCTAGAAGATTTATCTCATCATATCTTTAGGGTTACTTGCACTCTTTTTAACTATGCTAGATTATTTTATAAAAAGGATTTCTTAATTTAAATATATGAAATAAAACATGAATCAAAATGTTTACACATATCAATTCTATAATGGTAAAGAATACATCAATGAAACTGAAGAATAAATTTAATTAAAATGAAATCAAACTACAAAATCCATAATAAGGTTCATCATATCGGGGTACCATAATGGTTTAGTTCCTAATCATGGAAAAAATAGCACCAAAACTAAAAGAAAAAAAGGAAAACTAAAAGAAACATGATAAAATCCCTTTTAATCATCAAAAAAATCCACTTTACCTCGCTAGGAATCCACTCTAAAAATGTCTCCTTGATTGTTCTTTATTCTCTCTACCGCTCTATGTTATCTAATTGCACCTCCCAAAATTCTTTTGTTGCTTTGCTCTTCAGTTTTGCCTTCTATAATTCAAAAGTTAAGTTTCTAGGAGGAACACAAGTAAGTAAATGATTATGTACTAAGTCGTATACTTAACGTTCACAAAATCTTGATATTTAGTATAAGCACATACATAAACATGCCCCTAAAACGTTAACACAAGTTCATTAACAAATAACACGAGTGTGTACCTCTTGAACACATACTTGTAATATATAGAATTAATTAACACACCTTAAACTCTTCAAACACAACCATGTAAGCTTGAAATTTAGAAATAATAGATAACACAAGCAAGTATATAGTAGTGTACTAAGTCGTGTTCTTACCCTATAACTTTATAACTTGATCACAACAACTCTAAATCACCTTAAATTTGTCTAAATTAGTTCTTTTTGCTCCAAATAAGTGTATTACGACCTAAAAATAAAATGTCAATGAATTAAGTACCAAAAACAACAAAAATACTCAAATACACAAGCAAAAATTCATTAAATATGAACTTAAAAATTTGAAAAACGGAAAACTTATCAATTGTTCTTAGTATTTTGATATATTTTCCATCCAGTTGCCTTAATTTACTTTATTTTATATCTTACTTTATGCAGTTATGGAAGAAGTTTCTTGAGCAATGATATGGCAACGAATTTAGATATAAAAGTATTACCTAAAATTATCCTTATAAAAAGAGAGTCGAAAGGAAGGAAAAGCTTATTCTAAAGTATGCCCTAGTAAAATTTTCTATCCTCTATTGTTGTTCACTTTTTTGGAATGAAATAGAAAATGGCCTCCCCATTAGTACGTAGATGCTAAACCTAACAAAAACTAAGGAGTTGTTTGGTTCTACTTATGTTTTTCTGTTGTAATTTTTATTTTTTTTCAGTTTTTTTGTTTATATTTTTCTTTCAAATAAAAACAAAAACTTGTTTAGTTTTTAATGTTAATATAGTTATATTTTATCACTAATAATAATTACTTATTAGATAAACCTTAACGATAACTTATTTTTAATTAAATAAATTTATTTAATTTCTTATATAATATTTATTTTAATATTACGTTATTTAAAAAAATAAATAATTAAAAAATTAATATTTATTTGAAATATATATTAATTATTAAATCAAAATTTATTTGAATATTTATATATTTTAAATTTAATTAAATTTATTAATAATTATTAAAATTTAACTACATATAACTTAATTATAAAAATTAAATTAAATTAGATCATTCATAATTTTTATTGATAATTAATTTTAATTTATTAAATATATAATGTTGAATTAAATTATTCATAATTTTTATTAAAATTGAAATAATTAAATAATACATTAAATGATAGTAAATCATATTATCAAAAAATAGAAACAAAAAGCAAAAATCACTTTTGAAGGTTTTTCATAAATTTTAAAAACTATAAAAAAACTAAAATCAAAAACAGAAATTAAAAACTCAAATAAACAAATTTTTTATTAAATTTAAAAACAAAAAGCTAAAAACTAAAAATAAAAATGAAAGCAAACACTTTGAAAAGATTAGAATAAAACAAAAAAAGTGAACAAGTCCTTCAAACACTATTTGTCATCTTTTATAATTTTTATTTGTCTTGAACACGGAGTGAGACATGATCAGACCCTTGACTGATTATTATTCCATAAAAATTTTGGGAAGAGACTTGGGCCCAACTACTACAATATCCTAGACCATGTCAAGTTTCTGTAAATGGAGGTAGGCTGAAACATGTCTGTGTCTGTCTGAGGCAATATATATTTCTATTTATCTTTTCTCTACCCATATATCAAAGTAAGTATCACCAACATCTTGTACAAGAGTAACTCTTGCCAACACATGATTATCCGTTTTAGCTAAAATTAATGTTAAGTATAGGACCTAGTACCTAGGGGATACTTTAGAATAAGTTTTTCCTTCCTTTCAACTCAATGATTTTAGGTAATACTTTTATATCTAAATTAGATGAAAATATAATAAATTTTGTTTTTCTATTCAAATTTCAATTAAAGTGCTTGTTCATCGGAAAATAGGTCCAAATAATAGAATTCATAAGATTGATTAATGTATACAATCAAGTTCTAAGCTACAAAACAAGATTCCTAAGGTTCATGTTATATTAAAAAAAATCCTCAGATCAAGGCCAATGATATGTATGTTAACCACATTGTATTAATTAACGTTCAGTTACTACATTTTATCATTAATGTAATAATAATATTATAATTAGAACTACTCTTGAAATTTATAATGTCCAACTCTACTTAAGTTTTTCGATTCTGTAGTCTAATACGCTATTCTTGTGAACGTCATAATACTTATCAAGGGTAATATTAGTCCAAACAGAACTCTGAAAATTTATATTCATCTATACTGTTTCTTAATTGGAGCCTTGTAATTTGTCTGGCAAGCATTTATTTTTTCAATGAGTATCAAGCAACAGGCATTAAGCGGCAATAATTAACAAGGAAGCGAATTTATTCTTTATTGTTTATATTCTTGTTTCTGCTTCGTATCTGTCATGTTGTGGAACTTCACTGCCCTCCCAAGACTGCTGGACAGAATAAGGCATCGATAATGATAACAAACGAAGAAGCCAGGAAGTTCGTTGTTTAAAAGGAACGACGAATGGTCAAAACAGTCAAATTTGTAAAGAAGAAGATTAAAGAATCACACTTGCCCTTCTCTTATTTACATCTTCAGGCACGCAACAACCGTACATTATATTCGAAAGGTTAACGACATGTCTGAACAGCAACCACAGGAGTACAAAGGGCATGCGACAAGCATGACCCAAGAGAGTGGCATGGTTTTTGGTGATAGAAACATACCTGTGTTATGACAGGCATGCAATTTGGAAGTTCCTAAGCTAACTGACACTTACATAGTGTTATAATTAACTAATGATTTAGCCGGACTAGGATTCTGATCATTCTTGAGCCGTTTCATTGTCGACTTAGCCTGCATCACCGTGAAAGCCAACACTTTCATATATAAATCTCCTTTTGTTCCTTCCCATTTTGTATACCAGCCCCATAGGGGCAGGATATCCACTACTGCCATCTACTGCTCCCATTAGTTATCCAACCCTCAAAGTTATTTTTTCACATACCGCAAGAGCCAATGTATGGATGTATCTATGATCCTATATCTTTCTACTCCTGTACTTCTCTATGTTTATTGTAATGCCATGTATCGACGAACAACTTTGAGCTACTCCTTATACCTTCCCTTGTTCCCTGCTCATCTGAGCTCAAAGCCACCATGAACTGACCGATCTAAGGGATGGAAGTTTCGTCGATGAATAAAGCATAAAATTCTTGGAATGAATAAGAGATATACTGTCAGTTCTCAATAAGAATGTGGAAACTTGTAAAAGGTGAGAGTTTACACTATTCTTGGCGTAAATGCGGAGCTAGTCCAGTAACTCAGTCCTATTTCTAGCTTTTCTTGTGAAGTTAGCACGATTAACTTCATATATATGCAGCATCAAACAAAGATTCAGTTCCAGTCGTACTTCTGGGCGAGGGACAACTTTTACAGTAATCATGAATAATGAGGAAAGATTCAGAGTACCTTTGCTGGTTTGGGTAATAATCGGACAAATTAAAAGATGCAGTAATTGATTAAAATTCCCACCTTGCATCTCTTGTAATTTAACTGCTCATCATTGTTATTGTTGTACGAGATGTGTCCGAATATATGGTCAAACTTTCCGAGTCAGTGTTAAGTTCTGTACGAGAAGAAGGATAAAAAATTAAGAGTTGCTGGCTTATGAAGCTTGATTCTGCTCTTTCATGCTCTGCATTCTTTATTGTCATAACAACTGATTAATGGAGGCAATTTGTAAATTTAAAGTGTTAAGTAGAGAATATTCTCCATTGACATGCAATATATGGAAATTATCAGCCATTATATGTGAGTATTAACAACAGATTTTCATTTGGGCATAATTTTGTAAAATGCAGGAGTCCCCTTGTGGGTATAGCGAACAATCCATGTATACTTTGCGGATATCCTTCGACAACCCTCACTTTTCCATAATAAAAAATATTCGAGCAACTATCGTTTTCAACCAAACTCCTTTTATACTGTAGATCCAATTTAATTTAACTTTAATTGGGGTGTCAATAAATTGGGTTTCTTATTGGCTTTTGTTGATTGTGATCGAAGTACAATTAATAAGCTTAATCTATTACAAGTTATTCCTAAGGTTATGTTTGGTTGGGTGATTATTAATGAAATAGGATAAAATAAAATATAATATTATTCAGAGAGGAGAGTTTATAATGAAATAAAATGGAATAAGAATTACATCTCATTTTATTCTAAACAATAAAAATAAATTATCTCTAATTTGAAGGGTTTAGGATAGAATATAAAATGATAAACAACATTTCATTATATTACATTATAAAC
>JAOQMP010000008.1:30777557-30792371 GCA_027563575.1 Erythroxylum pedicellare
TTTAATCACCAAATCTCCTTAAAACATCTAGAAGTGATGATAGCACTATAAACTCTTTATTTGAGTGAATGTTCCCTAATACATGTTTCAATTAATAATTCCAACATGCAAACACTAGATTGATACTCTGTAAAAATCCATTTCGATCATATTAGGAATTATAATGAAACTCATCAAGATTGTGGTTCATAATTAAAAAATGCTAAGGTGTATGTTTTAATATTAAAGTAACGACCTACTTTATTTTTTAAAAACATAATTGATTCTAGATTCATTTAATAGTGCCATTATCGATAGTCAACTACTATCATGATACGTAACTCATCATTCCCTTGAAGTAAACTCTTCTACCTACACAGAGATAAATCACAACACTACAGTCTAAACCATAATCAAGTGACCAACTTGATTATTTAACTGTGAATGAACTAATTTAGATTATAATAATATGCATGTTTCCCATACATCTCCATGTATATGTTTATTACTTACAAAAGAATCTTGGTACCTTATGACTAGATATATAATGCTTATACAAATAAAAACAAACTCTTTTGTTTTATTAATAATAAATATTTTTATTACAAAGTAACTGGAAGAAGATTAAGTTATATGTAAATACACTGGCTTTCTAGGACACTATATTTACATAACTCCAACAAATCAAATATGTCTTAAAAGGCTTCTAATTTCCTTCATCGATATAGGCAATGGCAACTTCTCAATCTCTTTAATCTTTGCATTATCCACCTTTGTTCCTTGATGTAAAATTTTGTGTCACAAAACTATATCTTCTTGCACTATGAACTAAAATTTCCCTAGTTTAGTACTATACCAGTCATCTTACATCTTTGTAATATGTTTTCAGATTATAGAGGCACTAATAATAAGATTCAATAAAGATTGAAAAACCATCTATGAATAACTTTATTAGCTCTTTAGCTATACCGTAAAAAATGTCTATCATGCTTATTAGATTTGTTACTAGTGTATTACATAATCCAATCAACATTTTAAAATAAGTGAATGTTCAATATGGGTAGGTTAACATGGCCTTCTCTTAATCCTCATATGGCATTGGAATTTGAAAACAATATAAGTATTCATCCAAAAAATAATAGTAAATATGCTCTAAGATTCTTTCCAAATTTTGGTTAAAAAAGAGAAGGGAGAAATGATCTGTATAGGTTGCATCATTTAGTTTCTTGTAGTCAATGCATACTCTCCACCTAGTAATGAGCCTTATTATATTTAACTTATTATTCTCATTTCGAGCCATTTTCATCCCTTCTTTCTTTAGTACTAACTATACATGCCTTACTTATGAACTATTAGAAATAAAGTGGATCATACCTGAGTAAAGTAGTTTTGCAACCTCTACTTTCACAATCTCTCATTTTTTGATTTATTCTTTTATGGGCTTACATTATAAGTTTATGTTCTTCCTCAATAAAAGTTTTATGGGTGAAATATAAAGATCTGATCCCCAATTTTTCATAAACTTTCCATTTTAAAGCTTTATTATTTGCTTGTAGCACTTTTAGTAACATTTTATTTTGCTCATTAGATAAACCAATTGAAATTTTCATTGATCACTTTAAGATCTTTATATTTTTTGGTAATTATTTCAATTAAAAGTTTAGTAGTTCCTCTGTAGATGATTTTAGTTTCTAGTGAAATATATTCACCTTCTTTTCTTGGTCTTTCTTTATTAAAAGGTCTTTATTTGCTTCTAATAAGTCACTTGCTTCTATAACTCTTCATTTTTTAAATATATTTTCTCCTTAAATGATACAATGCTCTAAGGAGTCTTTTCATTTATCTCCCTACAAGGAATATACTTCTATGTCAGATTCATTAAAGGAATAACAAGAATGATCATCTGTAATATGTTTCAATACATTTAAAATTTTGAAGATTATTATTTCCTCCCACTTTAATTGTTAATTTTCGTTTATGGAAGTTTATTATATCTTTAGCTATAACTAGGAATGGTCAACTAATAAATGATTATTTAACCATATTTATACATATATAATTAATGTATTTTGCTTGTTATTTAATAGTTTTATAATATTTTTGGTACTTAATTTGCTTCAAGTGTGTTTGTAGGTGATGATTTCCTTTTGGACAAAAAGGAAAAGTTTTCAGATGAAATCGTGGCATAAAACAAAGATTTAAAGCAATTTGGAGATACATGGCCTTGTCCGGTAACTGTCTAAGTCTTTATAAACGTGTGGAGATTTGAAAATATTGTTTTTGGCCATGTATTTTACCTATGTAAATCTTTGTACTTGTTTAAAATTGTGAATTAAGATATTTTTGGACATACACAGTTACCTACACAACTGTGTATATCTCCAAAACCTAGTTTTTATTATAAAAGGACATTTTCAGAGGTAGATTTGGGAGAGGTGAGTTTAGAAGTTTTTTAGTTGTAAGAATCATAGAGAAAAGTCATTTCTAAGTAGAGCAGAGGTAGATTAGGGAGAGGTGAGTTTAAAAGCATTTTTTAGTTGAAAGAAACATATCGAAGAGGCATTTCTAAGTAGAGGACGAGGAAAACATGAAGATTACATCACAAGAACTGATAGAGAGCATTATTTAAACCAAATTGCAAGAAGAATTATTAGAGAAAAAAGGGAGATCTAGAATATGATTCCTTTGATCTCTATTTGTTCTTATGAATGAGTATTATTATTTTTGTTATCTATGTGTAGGAAATAAATTGTTTAGTGCTTAGGTGTTATGAACCCTAAGTTGTAATGACAATATTATTTAACCTTTTATTCAATGTATTTTTATTAATTGGTTTATTGTGATTCGATTATGTGTTATATTCTTGAACTAATCTATCAAAAATATTATTCCATTATTTGATTTCATATGATTGATAATGAGAAATACTTTTTGTGAATAGATTTATTATAATTGGGAAGGAGTTGCATGCAAAAATAGAGATAGGTTAACATAAATCCTCTAGATTGGGGTCAAACCTAATAGTGAAATTCATGAATCAATAATGTAGTCTTGGGGGTTTTAACAAGAAAGAGATTTCAGTTAATCAACTAAGAATTATATGTTAATAGTCTTGAGAATGATAATAGCCTAGGATAGGAATTTCCACAGTCTATAGTCAATAATTTATTTGTATGAAGAAGTGTTATTTTTAAGAATTCTTAAGGGGGATTCACCACTTAGGCGCTATTTACTTGATATTGAATTTTTATAGTATTTTCCTTTATCTGAGTTCATTATTGTGTCAATCCTAGTTTAGTTTGTTTAGTTTAATTTTTAATTAAATCCAAGACCTGATTTGATGGTTAGATAATAGAAAAAGGGTTAATACTAGTTCTTACAATTCTCGTGGGATTGACCCGTACTTACCAGTGCTAGCTACAGAAACACCATTATAAATATTTATAAGCATATAAATCATCAACCAAGTTTTTCGCATTGTTGTAAGAGATTGTAATATTAGGAAAGGCTAGCTTTTATTAATCTAACCATTATTTCTATTTCTATTTCTATTTTTATTATTTTATCTTTTGCTATTCTCTATTTTGACTTTGTGTTTATGGCTTATTGTTAGGATTTAAGATTCATCGTCATGACTACAACCCACAATGGAAGGATGGAGAGTAAAGTTGTTATATCCTATTACACCATATTGGGGGCTAGGACCCTAGAGAAAAGTATATGAGAGTATATAGAGAAAATTAGAATTGCATTTTATGCTCATGCATAATTAAATATACACATACAAGTGAATAATTATTGTTGACACATTAAAATAATTGTACATGCATTCATTCACATTTTTTGGGTATAATTGATTTATAAATGTGATTAAAATGCGAATCGTCGATTATTTATATTGAAAATTTATTTGGAGAGTATTATAATTATTTCAGAATTTTGGTAAATTTTAGGAAATTGCCAAAAATTTGGAGTATTTTAGCTTAGGAAAAATATGAAAATAAGAGATAAATGGATCAATTATAGTGTGACTTGTGGTAGCCTTATATGTTTGACAAATGGCTTACACGCAATGTTGACATGCGGAGAGGTATTATGCTTACATATGGTCTTGTTTATGATAAAAATAAATTACTATGGCTTTCGTGTATGTTCTTCATTGAATTGTTGTTCTTCACCAAGATCACCAAATTCTTTCTTTGTTCATCCACCACCGAAGCAGTTGATTGTTTATGGTTGAGTATTTGGCTTCATCAAAGTAAACTTTATTCTTGTTTTCCCTTCATCCACTGAAATCACTGTTGGAAACCTTGTTGAACCAAGTGATTTTTGATGATGTTTTAACATTGTAAATGAATACATGTATGAGTGGTTTAAGAAGTGTAGTTTTGGTGAATGAATGTGATGAATGAATTAGATGAAAAATTGGTGAAATAGGAACTGGGCAGAGAGTGTGATAAAAATAGGGAATGTAAAGAAGATAAAATTGTAGAAAAAAATGAAAAAGTGCAAAAAATCTGAACTAAAATGGAGTTGGTGAATAGTGATATGTTTTTTATGGTTGTTAGTAATAAGGGATTTTAATTTGTTTGTCTTAAATTGGAGTTGAAATAGGAGCAGAAATGGAGAGATTTTAGAAAAGATGATTTATGCATAAGATGTGTTAGTTGTAACAGGGGTAGGAGTGGGAAATCTGGAAAATAAATGATAAGAGAGAAGAAAACCTGTGTTTTGCGAATACGGAGAAGAAAAGAGGGGTTGCATGATTGTGACATTGAAGGCATAGTTAACAGTTGAACATCCTTCATTCTTTTTGCTATAACTTCTTCTTCCGACCTCCAAATGACATGAGATTTGAACCAACAAACTCATATCACATTTATCTTTATCTCCACCAAAATTTAAGCCATATGAATTAATTTCGAAGAGATTGATTGATGAGTTTAAGATGAAAATGTTGAGGTGTGCTGGAATTTGATAATTGTAATGTTTTTACTAAACATGCTTTGATATTTTGGCTATATTTTGATCTGTAGGTTTCCAAATCAGATGATTCTTGATTTAAATTGAACTAGAGACATTTTGATACAATTTTTAAGAAGAAATTGAATTTTTAAATGTACTCAGTCTGTAATATTTTGAGCATAACTCATAGAATAATGAACCAAATTGTATGATGTTGCTATCATTAGAAACTTAAGAAATAGTAGAATAATTTTCTAGAAGAAAGTGTTTCATAAATACTCCATTTTCCTTGTCACAATGATCATGCAAATTATACCTAAAAGTCTATTTTAAGAAAAAAGCTAGAATGGTTAATGAGTGTATGAATTATGAAAAACAATTTGGAGTAAAATCGATATTTACATCAGTAGATTAAAGTAATATACCTGAGAAGTTGTCATTGAATATGCATAATACATGATACATTTATAAATGTGTTTATTCAGTGAAATGGGCAATGTAGTAATATGAAAATGTATGTGACTACATATAAAAGAGCACGTTGAGCGACCGCTTTATGACATTGTTAGGACTTCAAGGCAATAAACTAAAGGGAGAAATTGTGAGTAACCTAAGCTGATCTCATCTTGATTTGTTTTGTTTGATATTGAATTGCATTGATATATGATGTATGTGTACTGAATTTCGGACATGAAATGTTCAAGGAGTTTGATGTATGAATAAAATATTGAAAGTGCTACTTGAATGTGAATGTGATTGACTACTTGTTTCTCAATTTAAATGTTGAATGCTAAACTAAAAGTACGATGACAAATGTGAATAAGAAAGAATGTGAATGTGACTGAATGAGCATAATGATTGAATTTGTGGAATGCATTTCATTCTAATGCATGAAATATAAAGGCAGTTGTGACTGATGTTTCCAGTGAAGAAGAGCTTAAAGCTTGGACATTTATGGAAAGAGCCTAAGGCTCACTGTGTGCAATGAGCCCTGTATCCCTAATGAATAAGAGACAGTATGAAAGAGCCCAGTATCCACAATGGATACGGGATAGTGAAAAAAGCACATGGTCACAACAACGTAATAAATGAATTTGAGTCTCATAAACATTGCATTTTCAAATCATATGAATAAATTGAATGATTGCATTATTTTGAGGACTTTTCTTGTATGAATACCTGCTAAATTATTGATGATTGTGTTCTACAAAATTGTAGCGAAATGATGAATTGTATGGATTTGTGTTTGAATTGTGACATTTGTGAACAAAGTGTTTTGTGATATTACTTGATGATAATCAAGTTGATATGAGTTTTATGATAAAATGAATTATTGTGTTATATGACAAGAGTGAACGATTAAGGGAGGTTACTCAACTGAGTTCGCAAAACTCACCAAAATTGCATTGTTGATAATTTCAGGCTCGAGAAAGTGACAATTTAGTTGCTAAGACTGTATAGAAGAAATTTTTGTACCACTTTTGAATACAAGTTATGGCTTAAAGGTCAGTCAGCTAGGACTGAAGGATTAATTTTTAGTTTTTTATTAATTCCTCATGTATGCAGCATACTGTGTAGATTTAACAAGGAGCGTTGATTGGTTGATTATATATAAATATGAATGATGGATCTAATGCTACGTTGTAAATTATGGTTTATGAAATTAAATTAGGACATTTTTGGATTTTTGATAATATGTTATCTCTGATTTTGTTTATGATGCCAAGTGATACAGTGAAGGTGAAATAGTTAACACACCAATTCTGTCGGGCATATGTATGTGTGACCATATGACGCACATACATGTATCGGGTGAGATTGGGGTGTTACAACAGTATTCTCATGTGAGATATAATATGTCATAGTATATGGCAACATCACAAACTTGGGACGAAAGGTATGGTGACATGTATTCAAAAGCTTAACCCATATTCATGTTATATTGTCACATTTATGAGAGCAACCATTACACCCATGAATGTTAGGCACCAAACTATATGTGGGAGAAAACATATTACATGCAAAACCAGTCAAAGAATACACTATATGAGAATACTTATAATTCAAAGTGGAGTAACCCTTATGCTGTGGGATGGAATGAGTATGCTTCAACTAAATCTTTTTAACAATATCAGCAAAAAGGATGACTTACATATATAACAATGAAGTACCTTGCCAAAAGTGAAGCTAGCCAACATAAATTTGAAGAGATATTTTCTTCCCCTAAATATATCGAGTTAAAATACATCATATTATTTGAGTTTATTAACATCTCAGAGTGAAGAAGAGGTAAAGGTTAACTTCATGAATGATGTTGCATTTCAAGAGGATGAGGAGGTAATTGCTATTTTAGAAGAGCAAGAGTAGCAGATGATAAAGATGATTGAGGAAGAAGTCTTTATCCAGGAAGTGAATGTAGAAAAATGGAAAAAGGTGATTGAGGAAGAAAAAAGGGAGGAGCCAAATGAGGAAACTATTAATGAATCATTGGTAGTAACCTTGAGTGCGGATGGTTCCCAATTCCTACTAGTCAAATTGTTTGAGTCAACTAAAGATTTAGAATTTTTATCATTCCTTATTTCATTAACAGTTTGATATAGAAAAGGGCATTAACGAAGTCAATTGGATTTATTAATTTCATATATTATGTCCTTATTATCATCTTACAATATGTGGTTTACTTATAGGCAACAAAGCTGTTATGTAGAGAAATGGGTGGAAGCAAGCCACTAATTATAAGCCTAAGTTGATGGTAAATATGAAGGGTACATCGAGCTAATGACATTAAACAAGTGTTATTAGGGAGACAACCTAAAAATTAAGATATATTTCATTTTCATTTCATTTTTATGATTTTTGCGTTACCATAAGACTTTATTTCATGTTATTTTATGTTATTTCCATGTTCTTTATAATAATAATAATAATAATAATAATAATAATAATAATAATAATAATAATAATAATAATAATAATAAGAACAACAACAACAACAACAACAACAACAACAATAACAACAACAACAACAACAATAACAACAACAACAACAACAACAATAATAATTACTATTAATATTATAATTATATTTTTGTAAGAATGATTGTATCTAAATATCAGATGGACCTTCATCAAATTCAGAATTATGTAATTCTTATTATTTAGGGCAGTAACAATTTCCACCCTTTCCACTTTTTGCGTTTTATTGATATTGTATTTATCTTTTCTTTGATTATGTACATTAGGGACAATGTTCAATCTTAGGTATGGGGAAGCGATTTATTAAGTTTATTATAACATTTTAATTAAATTTTTAACTGATATCCCAAATTAGTTAAAATTTGTCCTAGCTACTTTTCTTAGATGATAATCATGTGTTGAGTACTTATAATTATATTCTTGTTAATGTTTTTATGTGTTTTAATTGTTTGATTGTTTTAGACTAAGGATTTGATCTTAACATTATGTTTTAAGGGTTTTTGATTTGTTTTTAGTGAGTGGAAAAATGAAAATTGAAGAAAAGATGAAGAAAGACTTTAAAAATAATAGCATGCATGATCGGTGCATGTTATCTACATGGGGATGAAGCATTTGGCATGATCCATGATTATGCCAAAGAGTCTAGTTGCTAATGCATGATCGTGTATAGGCAGTTTTCAACTCATAAAATTTAGTATTCTTAACGTTTTGGGCTATTTTTGGAACCAAAACAAGTAGGGAAACCCTATACATTTAATGATTGTTGTATTTTAAGCTCAACTAGTACTGAATCACTTAATCATCTATTTTGTCACTGTGTATGTTTTGATCACTTATGGATGGAAGTGCTTACTCAATTTTAGATACATATTCCCCATCTTTTGGTCATATATAGTAGATGGAGTTCCAATTAGGATTATATAATATTCAAGATTTTCTTTGGAAGGTTTTTTTATGAGATTTAGAAGGAATGGAACTTATGGCTATTTCAGGTAAAGAGGAGATAGAAATAATATATTCTTAATGAAATTCTTTACTAGTTGAGGGAGCACAAATTGATACGTAACTAACAACTAATTCAAGATTCTTCTTAGTGAGAGTAAAATCTTTTCCTCTATGTTTCCTTAGAAGTTTAGATTATATAGTTTTTCACTACTTTCCTTGTAACCATTGACATTTCATTCATTAATTTATAAATTTATTTTTTTTAAAAAATTACCTAGCTTATTCTAAAGGATAGTTAGGCATTTTTCATTCAATGTAATAGTTGATAGCTTCTTTAAATTCTTTTTGTTCCTTAGAATGTCCTTAAGAAAATTAGTTTAAAAGATTAAAGAACTTACTAAGTTTTTCATTCTTTTCTTAGCCTTACTAGGTAAGGAATTCTTGATCAATATTCCACTATTGGTATTTTAGTTTACTCTCTTCTCCCTGTTCACTTTTTGGCTTAGACTCATTTCTTTAGCCTCTTCCTTTTCTTCATTGTTTGTTTGATACCTTTCCACTCCTTAGGGTGACCACCAAAGCATGTTTATTAATGTGTTCTTCCTCTAACATTTATTCTTCTATTCAAGTCTTTAACTATTTCATTAATTCTTAAATTTCTAAGAAATTTTCTCTAAAGTTACTTGGACCATTTAGTATAGAAGATGATGAAAAAGCTTTAACAGAGCTCAATCTAAACAAAACCCCTAGACACTATAGAATTTTTTTTTTCATAAGAGTAGTTTCTCATCAAGCATATTATCACTAATGCTGTAATTGAATTTTCTAATCAAGAAAAGATACTTAAAGAGATTAATAAAACTTTCATTATTCTAGTTCCAAAAACTCTTAATCTGAGCTCCATTTTGTATTATAGGCTCATATCTTGTTTTGACACAATCTACAAAAGTCTTATTGTAGCTTTTGAACCTCTCATCAATATATCATAAGTTGCTTTCATTAAAAGAAAAGTAAATTGATGACAAATCTCTTTTTTCATAAAAGATATATTTAAGAACTATAGTAAAAAGAACTTGACAAAAAGAAGCACAATTAATGTCAGCTTACACAATTCTTTTAAGTATATCAATAAGGGCTTCATTAAAAAATTTTAATTTCATTTCTTTTTCATTTAAACTTCATTATCAAGATTGAGCAATGTGTTATAATGGAGAATAAACAAAGCTAATCAAAGCTGGTAAAGATCTTGGACAAGGGGATACAATTTCTTTGTATCCCTTTACATTGTCTATTGAGGTACTCACCAAAATTACTAACCATATTATGAAACAAGAAAGGAGATTAAAGTATCATAGTAAGTGTAAAAAATTAAGAATTTTTAGTGTATCATTTTTTGATGACCAACTCCTCCTTTTCTAAGGATGATCCTAATTTGGTGGTTACTCTAATCATAGTAATTTATATATTTTAAGAGTTTTAAGATGTGTAAATCAGGAAGGAAAAGAGACATATATATATATATTGAACACTAGCCCAACTAGCCCTCTAACTTGACAGGATTTAGGTGAAGAAGCCTCCTTATATTTATCTAGGCATTTCAATCATAATAAAAAGACTCAATTATAATGATTTCACCCTATTGATTGAATATTTCAGAGTATAATTAAAATTTTGTGCAATATAAGTCTTGCATATTTATTAGTGCACACATCTAATATTTTATAAGAAATTAACCAAAACCATATAGAAGATGCTTAGATGCTTTCTATATTCTTGTAATCTCTAAAAGGAAATCCATGACTAAAGTTAAATGGTCAACCATCTATTTGTCTATTGATGAAGAAAGGTTAGGTATAATTCCAATTAAGTTCACTAACAGATTATTGAAGATAAAAGGATATGTATAATCCTAACTGATAAAGAAACCTTATACATGCAGAAACTCTATTTACATGACTTAGAGAAGCAATCCTTTTGAGAAATAAGTCTAAGAACCAATAACTAGTGGACTATGATAAATATTCTTAAGTTAATGGTGCTTGTGAGGTTGGAACTCAAACTAATGTTTCGTGAAGAAATCTTAACAAACTTTTGGATTGACAATTATAACAATATAAGGCCTCCTTATAAAAGAAATGAGCTCTTTGATCTTAAAGGAATGATCCAAATAAATATAACTATTAAATAGGTACTAGCTATCAATACTTGTAATCTGAGATCCTTGAGCTCATAGCAAGCTATTTCTTTAATAGCCAGAAAGATGATAGATGCCAGTTATGATTCTTGTCTTCATTATTTATCATACTGTCTTCTAAATGCTCCTTTAAGTTAACGTATCGGTTGAAAATCTTAGAGGTTTCATAAGAGATGAGTCTTTCTCTAGTTTCATTTTTTTAAACTCATGTTTCTTTTAAGGTTTTTAATCTTATAAGCCTTGTTTAAAGGCAATAAGGGGTATTAAACTATGTTTGTATTCATGTTGCAATTTTTGTAAATTTTCTAATCTTATTTCCTAAATACAAATATCAATATTTTATTACATTTTCATATCTTCCTTAGTTTCTATAAAAGGAAATTAGTGGCTAAACTCTTACTAAATTAAAAATTATTTTATAATTTAAATTGATAACTTGACTTGAAAAATAATATTCAAAATTAAATTGATAAATAAATTAAAGTAGGTTTGTTTTGTCACTAAAACTCCTAAAAACTTATTATAGAGTTTCTATTAGGTCAATATAATAATATCGAGTGCATTATTATAATAAAAATCTTAAGTCACATCTTATGTACGATTCTTACACACACACACACACATATCTATATATGAAGTCTAAAATATCAAAATTTTAAATTCTAACTTAAATATAATTACTTTGTATAGTATAATCACTAAATTACTTTTTATGGGTACTTTATTAGTGTATAATTAATTCATTATAGATTCTCCATAATCTGTTATTTTAATACGCCTCTTTATTAGGATGGAGTGTACATGAGTCAACCAAACCTAATTAGATAATAAAAAGCTAATTCTCTTCTCTTCCTGAGGACATAATGAGGACTTTGACAAGATAATATACAAAGACCAAAATTTAGAATACAAAATTCTTTCTTATTTTATTCATACAATAAAAGGAAATCAATATTTGAATATCTTATTCTGATTATCAAAATTTTATAACTATGTACAACAAACCGTATTATATTATGAAAAATAAGGAGTAAATTACTGTCAAAGCCATTTAACATTCATGATATCTATAGTAGATCACTTATGGTTATATATATGCTTTGATATTCGGTTTCTTATAAATACTTGAAGAATGTTTGTTGATTCTTTATCTTTAAATAGAATAAATATTTTCTAGTAGCAATGCTGAATAAAATAAAGGATTTTTTTAGTTTATGTAAAAAAATCCCCAATCATCATCATCAAGTGTTGTAAACTTAAATGAGTCCCAAAATGAAAAATTTTTGAAAGAAAATCTTTTTAAATGCCATAACAAGTGAATAACAGTAGCTTAGTATGGTTTTCTAAGTTATACCAAAAACTAATTTAAATAGTTAATCAAATAAGTAATGTTTCGCCAAGCTATATTTAGTATATAAAAAGCATCTAATTAACCATTCATAATTATTTACATTTAGCATTTGATGCGTGTTCAAATGCACCAAAAAATAAACCTATCTTTGTACACTAAGATTTATAACTGCGATCAGTTGGGATCGTATCCATAGGGAATGTATGTCTAATTTTTGCAATGAAAATAATTGATTAAGGGTATAAAAGGGGGTTTAGGTGGATGCAATTAAATAAATAAAGTAATACTAACGAAAGCATATAGAAAACAATCAAATTAATAAAAGTGATGGATTTGTAAAACCCAGTTCTCAAATTAATCTCAGCCTACACACAGTTAAACATATTTCATTATTAGAAGGATTCTACACCTTTCTTATAACTACTAATCTTAGATTAACAATAAGTTCTGTTAATCTCAAATTTCTCTTAGGTTGTGTTTAATTAAAACGAGCTCTTTAATTAAACCCATGTACTGAACAACCTAGAATAGGCTCTCTAGATTTAATTAGAAAGCCACATTATGAAATGGAAAACAGATCAATATAGGCAGTAACCACAGAAGTTCGGGTTACTTAACCTAAGTTACGTTGTTCTTAATGATTCAACATCATTATTAGCTACAAATGAACCTAACACATAATGACTATGGATTGTATTGAAGATTCTAGAAATGGGTTTATGATAAAATAATCTAACAAACACATTCATATCATCTTTACATTACCCAAGTCAATAAGTTATAAAATAACAATACCAATCTATAAAGAGAGGGATTCATCATTAAAAAATGAAAAGATATGCTTAACTTTGATTCTAGGCTTCAATTTTACCTCCGAACTAGGGTCAAAAAAATTTAGCCCTCTATGGGTGTCTTGAAAGATTAAGTTTTTGTCTTGCACAAAGTCCCAAATTGATTCCCTTTTTTTTGCCATCAAAATGTTCTATCTATAATAAAAATAGGTTTTTGCATACATATACGATTTGATACATGATCGTGTTAAATCGTTATTAAATTATATAAGTCAAAAAATTTGAAACTTGTGAAGATACACAGTTGGATACACAGCCATGTATCCAAACATGTAAGTCTAAAACTATCTTCCAAATTACACGACTGTATAACTATATATATGGTCGTGTATCTCCCAGGTTCTGCTAAAATGTTGTTCGTCTTGTGAATTCTTGTTCAATCCTCACCCCAATCCATCTCCTTCTTGTTCTACAAGGGTAATTGAGTTTAAACATCAAAATGTTAGCTTAAAAAAGTTGTTTAAACCCATTTTAATTCTTGTGCTCCAAACTTGTAGCTAATATCAAATATGAGGTGAGTATCTTAAGCATTTCACAACAATAATCACTAAGTGTAATGGAGTAAATTTATGAATCATTAAGCACATATCAAGTTCCCCCACATTTAGCCTTTAATCGTCCGCAAGCAAATAAAAAAATTCAAGGTCACAAACCAAAGCACTTTCACAGTTTTCATATTTTTTAAGAATAGATAGCCATAAATAAAGAGAAATAACTTTCAAAATAATAGTAAGAACTTAACATTCAATGCCTCTTCTCACGATCAATCAACAACCATCACCTTTAGAAAATAAGCAATCTAGTGGTAAACTTGAACAAAATGTGTTTAAATAGAATTGATCCATAGGTACACTCAAACACCATTTATGATCAACACATTCCACGACTTTGCATAATATTTCATTTCTCCACCACTAGGATTCATATGCATAATCATGAATGAGGTTATAATATGGGTAGAGGTTAAGGTGAGATATATTTGATTGTTATAGAATAAAAGCCATCAAAGCTATTAAAGCAAGAAAAACACTCAATGTAACATGAAGCACAAAAACCAACATTCACTTAGAACTGTGTACATCATTAATGATGAATGCAAAAGCTAAGTTTTACATCTTAAATTCAAGCTTTCACATGCCAATCCATATAAAGCATATCAAATTAGAGGGGCTCATTCATAGAAATAGATGATAAAATACGTTGAAACTATAAAGAGTGAGCCTTCAAAACAAAATCTACCTTATATACGTCATACTCAAATCACCCATTTCATATAACTTTAGGAGGAGAAACTAATCATGATTAGCCTTTCAAATTTCTCTGAGATACTATTTAAACATGTTTTTCTTTCTTTATATATATATATATATATAGGGTGTGTATATATTTGGGTTAGTTATAATTATTGAGATGTCATTTTATGTCTTATCAATGAGTTCCAATGTTGATGTAGCTTCATTCAATTTTTATATATATTATATATATATATAGGGTGTGTATATATTTGGGTTAGTTATAATTATTGAGATGTCATTTTATGTCTTATCAATGAG
>JAOQMP010000008.1:30827444-30849451 GCA_027563575.1 Erythroxylum pedicellare
CTACTATTAGATTGCTCAGTTTTTAAAGATATTGAATGTTGATTGATCATGAGTAAAAGCTTGGAATGTTGATTTCTGGCTATGATTTTTTAAAGTTATTCATCTTTGCTTATGATTATATATTCATAGAAAATATGAGAATTGAGTAAATGTTTTAAGTCTTTGAGCTTAATTTGGATGTTTTACCCGAGGACGAACAAAAGCTAAGTGTGGGGGAAATTGATATGTATTTAATTGTTGATATATTTAATCATTTACACTTAGCAATTATTGACATGAAATTACTTAAGATACTCACTTTAATTTATATATGATTTTAAGTACAATTTGGAAGTAAAGGAATTAAAGTGAGTCGAAAGCACAACATATGGGCCATTTTTCGAATATTTATCTTTACTTGTCTTTATAGGGCAAGAAGAAGACAAGAAAAATTAAAATAGGAGAATTAAAAGTGCTTACTGAAAAAAAAAGACAACAACGACATTGCAACATTACAAAATGCAGTGCAGTCTTAATGGGAAAGACCATGTATGTACAGTGGGGGGGAAGACTTGAAGCAGAGGCATGAAGGGAGTGTGCTGCGGTGCAGCTGCAGGCTTGGTGCGGCTTGGCTGGAGCTTACGAGAAGCTAGAGAGAGTAGGAGACATTGAAGGCAGCTGCGTCAAGGAAGCTTGGGCATGGACATAAGAAACCCTCAATCTTATTTGTCCCATCAAAGGAATAGTGAATAATAAAGAGAAGAGAGTAACTTGAGAGTGCCAAAAGAATGGGAGTTATGACTTGTGCTTGGAGCATGAAAATGAAGATGAAGGGCTAGGCATCCTCACTCCGGTTCGGAGATGACATCGACGCCGACAGCCCGGGTTAAGTAATTTTTTAGTATTTTGTTATTTCTTTCTCTCGTTAGGAATTGATTGTGCTATCCTATATTAATTGACTTGGGTATTATGTATGGATAATCGGATTTTCGTTATTATTCGGATATTTATGTATGAACCCATTAGGTATTGTGAGTTAATGATTTTAATGCGTTCATTAAATCGTTAATTGCAAACCCATTGTTAGAATTTCGATATAGTCTGTAATTGTTATGTTGAAATTCATGCGTAACGACTAATAATTCGTAATCATTAGGGATAACATAACCTAGGTTAAATGATGAATCATATGGTTGTTGCCTTGATTAATCTGTTTTCCTAATTTATAATGCTACTACCTAATTAAATCTAGAGATCGTATCCTAGATTGTTCAGTGGTTAGGTTTAATTAATGATCGTATCTTGATTAAACAAAACCTAAGGAAAAAGTCAGGTTAATTATTAACTCACGATTAATAGTTATTAGGAGAGGTTAAAGAACAACAAATTAATAAAATATGCTTAGTTGGGGTGTAGGTCGAGATTAAACCAAAGAATCGGGTCCCTACCAAAATCCCCAATTTTATCATTTTTTCATGTTTTCTTTAATTTGTTTTTTATTAGTTAGTTTCATTTTATTTTCTTATTCCAAAAATCCAAAACCCCCGTTAAACCTAAACACTAGTTAATTTCATTTCATAAACTTTACATACACTCTCTGTGGAATCGACCTAGACTCACCACTACTATAGTAGTAGTCTAGTTATTTTATTTTGATTAGCGTAATGATGCGTAGTCAAGTATAAGAGTATGATAAAAAAGTAAATTTGAAACAAAAGTCCACTAAAATTAAAAGGAGCTTTTAAATCAAGAATAAAAGGAAAAAAAAATGACATTTCTAAAACAAAGTTTAAAATATCTTAATATACATGTGGGGCCACGAGTAGTATCCTATTGATAATAAAAGCAAAAGTAACTTAATAAACTTAGTGGGCAAGTTGAAACAAACTATCAGAAGTAAAAGAAGATTGACCTTAAAGGCCTACAACCTAACCAATATATTCTATTTTCATTTTCTTTTAGAATAAACAAGATTGTACTTCTGTACTTTTCCCTCTCATCATAATCACATACGAAAAATAGTTAATAAAAATGAAAACCTTTTGTTTAGGTTGATTTTAGAGCTTAGACCTTTGTACTAGGTATATTCATATTAAAAGTGTTAGTATAAAAGTATTTTCAATTTGTCAATTCAACTTCAACTTATTCACGAAAGTTTAAATGAATATTTTCCAATTCAAATATTTTTTAGAAAAATTTTAAATTTTAAATTAAAGTTAAAAATAATATAATTACAAATACAAATTTTTTTTATATGCACAAATCAATTAATTAAAATTTTTAACTTGATATATAATTAAAGGCGTACCTCTAATAAATAAAATATTTAAAAATAAAAAGTATTTTTCATATTGACAATAATTTTTAAGGTTAATAAACTCTAAGTACTAATTATTTTCTTTACAGTTTGTGTTATATCTTTAATATTCTTAAATTCATATAAACTAATATCGTAGAATTTCAAATTAATATATCTTTATTAAGCTAAGTGAATATTTTCTACCATTTATATTGTCTCTTTAACATAACTAACTTTAAAGTAGGAAAATCTTACTCCACAAAAAGTAAATTTTTATATTGCAATAATAAGAATACATTTTATTATTTTAATTTATAGGTTACTCTTATTTTTTGTGAATATAATCATTAGTTAATCTATAGGTCACTTTAGAGAGAGAAATTGTATCTTATCTTTAGAAACATTTTATGTTTAGTAACCCCTTAGTTCATATGTTCTGGAAGCTCTCCATATTAGCCTTTTGTTGTACCTAGTTTACCACCTTATATTTCTCCATTCTTCTTGCTTGCTTCATAGCCTTCTCTTACTCCTTCCTCCCCTTATAGTTACTCTGGATTGCTTTTCATCAATTGCCAGAATGCTCTCCCTCTTAGGTAAAGGGGTCTTTCATAAAACTATTGTCCTATGCCTGCTACTTCATGCCAGTAAAGGCAAACTTTTAGGTAAATTTCTTAGTACAAGACTTGCAAGTTATGACCAAGCACAACCATTAACCTCCTCTTACTCCTAGCCACTCTCTTAGCCTTCTCCTTCTCCATCTGGTTCAACCCTTAACAACTTAACCAAAGCAATAGAACCTTACCCCCTCCTGACCAGACAATACTTTATGCAACCCTCTTACTTTCAACCTACTTCACTACTTGCTAAACCAGCACTAGCCCCTAATTATAGACTAACTTGAAAGTATGTGGTTACTGAAACTGGTGGCTATAACCTGGAATTTTGTACTCCTTGCTCCATCGATGGAAGAAATGCAATATCCCCAAAGTAGGAAGTTCTAAAAGAAGGGGCCAAGAGTTGGAATACCACCTTAGTCGGGAACTTTATAGGAAAATGTCTCTCTTTCCCTATTATAAACAATTAGGCTTCTAGGAAATGGAGAAGTAAAGGGTTACTAGAGGTTGTCTTATTGAAGGAGAATCTATTCTTATTTAAATTTTCAAGTGAGGAGGAAGCTAGATGAGTGATTAAGGAAGGACTTTGGTATGAAGTGAATCAACCTATATTCTTACAATTATGGACACCTAGTTTAAAGTTGAAAAATTTTATAAATAATAATGTACCTATATGGATGAATTTTCGTAATGTCCTCCTAAAATATTAGTTAACAAGAGGTTTAAGCATACTACGACTACAAAAAATTAATACAATCTGCGACATTTTATTATTAATAAAACGTCATAAATTATAAAAACTTTTTGTAATGTTTTAAAAATGTCACCAAAAAATTTAACTTTTTTATGATATTTTATAAAATATCACAAATTTAAAACACTTTTTGTGACATTTTTTAATTCAAACTCACAAAATATAAACAAGGACGTTTTCTTAAAGAAAAACACCGTTGTTGGCTGAGTCAACATTTTCGTTTAATTAGTTCATGCGCATGTGAAATTACGATGTTAGGGAGCTGAAGTAAATTTAAAAGCCCAACTAACATCGTTGCTCTCTTTTTAGTCTCCCAACTTCCAAGTCGTTTTGATTTTCTTCGCCTCCTTCCTGACGACCTAATCTTTGCTTCGCTTATTGTTGTTGAAGTTTGCAGGTTGCCGTCGGTGGTGTTGCCAGAGTCAGCCTTAGATGTCTACGGTTGCCAAATAATTAAACTGTACCACCCACTGGCCATTTTTAAGCATTTGTTTGGATTGAAGGAAAGCAAAAGAAAAGAAAGGAAGAGAAGTGCAATTCTCTTACTTTCCATTGTTTGGAAAAAAATAAGTAAAGGGAAAGTATGAGAATGGAGGATAATAGGAGAGAAATTTGGGCAAATGTATTTCCCACCAAATTAGTGGGAAAGAAGGAGAAATTGAAGATAAGATAACCTTACTATACGTAAATTACCATCATATCCTTATTTAACTCAACAAAATGACATTCTCAGCAACAATTTCCACGCATAACACAACGCTCGCCTGTTTCTTCTACACAACTCGTGCCCTTTTCTTCTGCACAACTCTTGTTCTTCTACGCCAAAGAGGTAAGGTATGTGAAGTTTTTTTTTTTGAAAATTGGTGAACCTACGAAGTGGGTTTTGAAATAGTTGATTTGATTATTGGGTGTGTTATTGGCATATACGAAATAATGATGTTCTCGTGGCTTCAGATGTTTTCGTATATGTATATAAGGTTCATCACGTTTCCGTTGTTTCAAATAGTTAATGTTTTAATTATTTGGATGTTGTCAGAATGCTTTTCTAACTCTTGGTTCTTTCATGGGCATAAATGTCTCAAGAAATTCTTTTATCCAATATAAGTTTCAATTCCCTCTTTTAATAAATTAGCAATATAAAAAAAAAAGAAATCACATTTCTCTTCTATTCTTTTTTCCTCTTTTCCTCTCCATATTTCCTTTCCTTTTCTCTTGTGCAAGTAAGGATTCAAACAAAGGCTAATTCAATTTCTACTTTGCTTTCGTCATTTCGTACTTTAGTTTTTCTACTTTCAAGCCGTTTTGTTCTTTGTTTCAACGATGAGAGGGGCTTTTCGTTTCAATAATGTAGCTATAAAAAATAATTGCCTTGTGTTTGGGAAACTAGATTTTCACAGAAATTGATCATCAATTGTGTGGATTATAGTGGCAATGTTTTATCTTTTCGGCTTAGGATCCATTTATTACTTTGTTGTTAATTTGAATTAGATCCAAGAATTTACTCATGACTCCCGAAGTGTTAGAATGGACTAGCGATTAGGTTTTCTATTGTTCTGCTACCTATCAGCTGCTGTTGGAGGAGCAAAGTACCTCAAGTACAAAGACCCTAAACAACCGTTGGGTTTGCGAATCAAAGACTTGATGAACTGAATGACTCTGGCCGAAAAGATTGGTCAAATGGTGCAAATCGAGCGCAGTGTTGCGACTGCAGATGCCTTCTCTTTCGCCCGCCAACATCACCACCGAACAAATCCAAATGGTAGAGTTTTGGGTGCTTATTTGATCACTTATCTTTAACTGTTTGCTTATTTGTTTTTATACCTGTTAAGTTGTATATTATGTAGTGGAAACTTGGGAGTTTCGAGCTTCTTGATGATTATTCTACAAGGAAGGAGTATTTTGTAAAGGTTTGTTTGTATATTTGCTTATCTTGTTTGAAATTTGGATTGCTTTTGGTGTAGTTTGTTGGAATTAATTTCTTCCGTTTCCAACATTTATGAGCTATTGATTATGTAATATCCGTTTCTTGGCTGCAGGCAATTGGGCATTATTTTTCTGAAGCTATAGTCTGATTTTTACCAGCAACAGATGCACTTACCAGTTCTGTTCTGTTAAAGTAAGAAACGATACCAACATCATGAATGTACATACTTTCGTGTATCATTTTGGTTGCAATATTATTTTCATCTTGATTGATTTTGGCTTAGAAAAACAGATTGCAAAGAAAGGATTGATTAGTATAATACGATTTCCTATGCATACTTCATATTCATTTACTTGCAAATGTTCTCATGATTCATCTACCATTTATAGGGATGTTTTTCTCACCATCTTTTATGTTTGCTTTCAGATTCTGGTGACAGGGGACCACCTAAAAACATCAGTGCGTGGATAAAATTTATCACTGTGTATTGTCATGCAAGGTAACTTAGAGATGTAAACATTTGAATGCCAGCATTTGCTGCTTTTATAAAATGTTGTTCTTAGTAAAAATCTCTTTAATAAGGTTTTGTGTATTTACTGTTGGCAGGAGTAAGCAACCAACCTTTTTAGCTTCAAAAGCTGAGGAGTTAGTAGAGATCATTATTTTTCTATATTTAGATACTTAGCTCCAAGGACTGCTAATACAGTTGTATGAATGTGTGCAATCTATTATTAGTTGCTTCACAGATGAGGAGTGGAGTACCAGCTGTGTAAACATAGCAAAATCTCTTGCTTGCAGGTAATTAAGATTTAGTTATGCCATTACACACCTTTTCATCTTATTCTATGTGTTCTTCCACATTAGGACTGCTGCTCTTTGTATTTTGTTCACAAGGGAGTTCAGTTTGCTTCAGGTTTGAATTTGATGGGTTTTGCTTCGAATTTGTTTGTATCATAACCTTTTATTGAACATAAATGTTATGCGCATGTAAAGTTGGAAGGACGTAAGCATAGTTCAAAGGATAAACGCCATTTGACCCTTATACTTTAGTTTTTTCCTATTTGATTCCTAAAATTGTTTAAACAATACAGTTGCAGTTCTCAGTATTCACTACAGCTAATATGTCATTCTCAATTAATGGTCCAGTTTTTGTCATGTCAGTTGGATTCCTGACAGAGTTGACCCAAAGGAATTTGTTGAAAACATCTAGAATCTTTGTCTTGCAAATAAACAAAGCTTTCCACTGCCAACCTCAAGACTCCTCTAGTGCTTTTAGTTCATGTTACATAAATATCCCTTAAATACTCTTCAGCTTTCACTCATCTTATTCATGTTATTGCCCAAGTTCAGACTCCCCAGGGACTTATTCATGTTTGGAGGAGGATATACTTGGTTCTTTTCTTGTTAAAGTATTACTTACCCATGCTAGTTGATTTATGATGATATACTTTGTAATTTTGTATAAATAATTTATAAATTATCAAGCTACAAACGATTTTAAAATTAATTTCATGTTGGTGGACTCGTGATTTGTTCTGGATTAAGAGTAGTATCAATTTATATTTATTAGACCACTCTTAAAAGCAGCTTCCAACAATATCTTGATTAAGTATAATGGAATTGTATTATTTGTGTATTTGGGAAGGTTGAATCAATTTTTTTATAATTATTATTTACACGATGGAAGAATAATATAGTTATACAATCTAATTACTATGAAGGGTAATTAAAGGGGAAAAGGAGTAATTTAGTAGCTAAGGGTGAATGGATGAATGAGTGAGAGCTGAGGCTAACTCATGCAGTCTGGGGGCATCTAAGAGAGACAATCTTTGGTGGGACTCACGAATTAAACATATTTGGTGGGACACTCGGTAGTACATTTAATTAACAGTTACTTTATCTTACTGTAGGTTTATGAAGACGACATTAGAAGGTTGTCATGATTTGCTGCGGAAGAGAAGGGAGACTCTTTCTTCTGCTTTGGGTGTATGGAAGTTGAAGAATAACTTAAGAAAGGAACAGGTCTTCCTTCAGCCTTTAATAACTGGTCAGCTGGTCTTTTTCGACTTTCATATTTTCGTGCTCTGCTGGCCTAAGGTTGTGAAATTCGTAAGAAGTATATTGGTGCTTGTCTCTCTTCAGGTCTTTGTGCACATATATGCAATCTTTATGAGAAGGGCTCTATTTCTTCAAGACCTCATTTGACACTTGAACCAGTAGCAATTGAACCGGTAGCAACATAATGTATGGATGAAAGATCTCCTGCAGCGTATTCTATTTGTGTAACTGGAACCATTCTGGAGCCTTTAATTGCAGAGTCTCCTGGTGTAGAACCTGAATCCAGCATAGAAATTGAACGCCTTCGGCATGATGAAGCCTACCTTGGCAATGATAAATTGCTTGAACTTTTTCCTTCTACAGAAAGAAAGATCAATGCATTGTCCCATCAGAAGAAATGACTTCACCCCTGATTTAGCAAACAACATAGGATTAGAAACAGCAACTTGGGCAGAAAGTACCGGTCATGTTGATATATTATATGCTTATGACGTATTGTTTATTAATTACTGTATTATGATATGTTTCAGAATTGCAATTAAATAATACATTGTCTGCTGCAATTATTGGATTATGACTTTCATATTAAAAATTGAAGAATTATTAAATAAATAAAATTTATAAATAATATTGAATAGTTATTAAACAATTAAGATTAAAAAAATTATTTAAAATATAATTATTAAAATTAAAAAAAGTAAATTAATATATTTTCAAAAAATAGAAAAAATAATAATAAAAACAACGTTTCCAAAACATGTCGCGGATTTCTTCACATTTTGCGATGTTTTAAAAACGTTGCAGAATGTTAGAGATTTCGCGACGTTTTTAAAAAACATTGCGGATTGTCCAAACTTTCAATGACATTTTAATAAACGTAAAAAACGTCGCGGATTGTCCAAACTTTCAGTGACATTTTAATAAACGTCGCGGAATGTCAGGATTTTCTACGACGTTTTATAAATTCCGCGACGTTTATTATAAAACGTCGCAGAAATTTTTTGCCTACACCACATGCAACGACGTTTTTTGTAACGTTTTTTAAAACGTTACAAATGGTATTCTGCAATGTTTTTGGACCTTTTGTGACGTTTTTAAAACGTCACAAAAGGGGTTGTTTTCTTGTAGTGCGTACACCTACTCATAGAAAATCAAGACATGGTTTTATTACGTGCGCGATAGAAAAATCATAATTTTTTGAAAACCAAGGTTAAAACATCTATAAAGATTTTCATAATTTTTCTAAAATCAAAATCATTTTAATTATATAATATGATTAATATATAAATATAATAGAACTTTTTTTTGAAATTTTAAGAAATTATATTACCAAAAAACGGTAAAGTCTACAATTTACATTAAATTACAAACTTACAAAGGATATAAAAGGGGAGAGAATAGCCCCTACTTTCCCATTAACTCAATCAATACAAACCACTTACAACTACAGAAACAACGCCTCCTCATTGCTAGCCGCATAGAATCTTACTTCCCATTCAAAATGATGGCCTCCCTGATCAAGTTAACTATGCAGTCGGCAAGCTCATATTTTGCTTCGTTTAACTTGCTTGTAAAGCCGTCTATTCTTCTCCCTCCATATTTGATAAAATGCCATCTGAAACAAAGCCCTATTAATGAAACCGTCCAGCCTCCCTTGTTTGGTTTTTTGAATAACCTTTTCTAGCACATTGTTCCATTCATAGGCAGAATTTAGAGTGCCTATCAAATGCAAAATTTGTCTCCACACCACTTTGGTATACTCACATTCAAAAAACAAGTGGTTTCTACATTCATTTACTAGCTTACATAACACACAAATGGGGTTGCATGTACCAAACCACCTGTCCTTGGTTCTCAATCTATTTTTAATAGCTAGCCAGAAGAAGAAAGCAGATTTAGGGCATAATACCTGTTTCTAAACTAGTTCAACCCATAGTAACTATTCCCTCGACTCTCTCCCAATGCCACGTGCTGAAGAGGTTGTGAAAACGCCATCTTGGGTTGTTGCCCAAATCATCTTATCTGGAGTATTACTCAGAATGATGCCGTTCATATAGCTATTGACAATATGTCCGAATCTACACCTAAATAGGCGAGCTCCCTCTCGTATAACCCAAGCAAGTGAGGCTGCCTTAGGAATTCGGTTCCTAACCCCAATTAGTTCATTTTGCATCCAGAGAGGACTCCTCTCAGGCCAATTATCAAACCAGAAATATGTATCCTCACCACTCCCAATTCTAGTCCTAATCAAAGGATAAATCAATTCCCTCAACTGTAGGAGACTTTTAAATATCCAGGAGTAATCATGCCTCATTTGAAGATGCCAAAAGCTTTGCCGGTTAAGGTAGTAAACCTGCACCCATTTGACCCACATCGCCTCTTTATCCACAAATAAATGCCAAATTCTCTTCATAAGTAGATATCTTTGCATTAAATTAAATGAAATTATGCCCAATCCCCCATGCTTCTTTGGAATGACAATCTCACTCCACTTAAATTTCGCACCTGTACACTTTTCATGATTACCAGTACATAAGAACACTTTGATAATCCTCTCCATTTCTTTAATCACTTTCTTTGGAATAACGACATGAGCTCCCCAGTGCACATTCATGCTATTCAAGACAGATACAATAAGGCTAACTCTGGCTGCAAAGGAGAGAAAACAGTTCTACCATGCATTGATTCTACTCTTTAATTTTTCCAGTAAAGGTATGAAGTCAGAAAACCGAGGCTTACCTGAGGTGATTGGTACTCCTAAATACCTTACCGGTGTGCTTTGAAGAGATAACCCAACCAGATTGCTAAGCTCTTCCCGATTGCTTACATATGAGGACATATAGATGCCACTCTTCTGAATGTTCATTTGCATACCCGACCAGTGAGAAAAAGTGGTCATCAAGTTCATCATCATCGCTAACACCTACGACTCAGCCTTGCACAAAAGTATCACGTCGTCCGCATACATTAAATGAGACAGGGTTAAGTCTTTGCATTTATAATGGTACTGAAATAGCCCATTACATTGCACTAATTTGGTTAGTAACCTTGATAAGCGCTCCATCGCCAGTGTGAATAAGTAAGGGAAAAAAGGATCCCCTTACCTTATCCCTCTTTGAATCTTAAATGACTTTGTAGGAATTCCATTAATTAGGATGCTCAGAGAGGTCGTTTGTATGCATTGAGATATCCAATGACAAAACCTCGGAGGTAATCTAACTCCCAACATGCATTCCTTTAAGTATTCCCAATCAATAGTATCGAATGCTTTATAAAGATAAATTTTTAAGGTGCAGCTGTTAACCTTTTTACCAGTATGATATTCTCCCATAAGATCTTGTAGCAATAGTATATTGTCTCCTATACTCCTTAATGGGAGAAAGGCCCCCTGAGCATTGCTGACTACCTCTGCCAATACCCCCTTCAAACGCTCTGCTAAAAGAGAAGCGATAATTTTGTACACTGTATTGCAACATGATATCGGTCTATAATCTGCAATCTTATCGGGTCTTTCCTTCTTGGGGATTAAGGATATGTAGGTATGATTTATCTCTTGCAGGAGTTTCCCGGATGAGAAGAACTCAAGTATTGCCTCCATTACCAGCTGACTTGTAATGTGCCACATCTATTGGAAAAATCCAGCAAAAAAACCATCAGGACTGGGAGCTTTGGAGCTGTTAAGGCGGAACAAGGCCTCTTTCACTTGCATTGATGTGAAAGGGGCGTTAAGCAAGTCCATTCTTTCTTGACCAGGAGTGAAGTCCAGCACATTCCTAACCCCAAACCCATCCCTTCTCGATGCTTTGTTGCTACCTATAAGTTGAACAAAAAATCCCTAACATGATCCGACACCGCTGCTTGACCTCTCCTTATGTTTCCCTCCGATTCCGTCAGTTCAGAGATAGTTTTAATGTTGCATCGTGCAAGGATAGTTGCATGAAAGTACTTGGTGTTTCGGTCACCATCCTTCAGCTAGTTTTGTCTTTCTTTTTGTCTAAGAATAGAGTCATTCATCTTTAGTGCCTCCTGGTATTTGGGCATGGCATCGGTCTTAAGTACCCGTAGTCTCTTATTTAGGGGCTCCCTATAACACTGCTGCTATAGATCTGCCAAGTGTGTGCTCAACTTTTGGAGGTTGCGGGTTCGTTGCTTGCTAAAGACTTTAAACGCTCATTTAGCAAGTTTCAGTTTCTGCATCAACTGAAACCGTTTATAGCCCTAAATCTCCATCCTCCAAATCTGTGCAATCATGTCCATAAAACCCTCAGCTTGGAGTAAACCATTGAAGAACCGAAAAGGGGCTCCAAGTCTATTATTATCAAACTGGTGCTAAATGATAATGGGAGTGTGGTCTGAAAAAATTGGGTCACCGAACTCCGCTAAATCAAAACGGAAAGATAGGAGCCATTGCTGATTAACCAATGCTTGATTAAGCTTCTTCCGAATATACATGTGACCTTTTTGTTTGTTCTCCCAAGTGAACCATCTGCCACTCCCTCTAAGATCAACCAAGTCAGAGTTACAAAATAATAACTGTAACTCTTCACCAACTCCTCCATGAAATCTCACTCCACCTTCAACTTTTGAAGGATTGTGGCAGCAGTTAAAATCTCCAGCTACCACCCATAGTCTCCCCATCCCAGCATGGAACTCCAGCAACTCCTTCCACAGATCAGCCCGTTGAAATGCAAAGTTTGAAGCATAGATTAAAGTAATCGTAAATAGGTCCTTTCCAATTTCCCTACATTGCAGGTGCATATACTGATCTCCCGTCTTAATCACATGGACTTCAATTTTTTCAGTATTATACAAGCAAAGAATTCTGCCATTATAGTGGTGTGCATGATTGGAGATAAGGCTCCATTGGGTCCCCAAAAATAATAAACCCCTCCTATCAGTCGAAGCTTTTATTTTTGTTTCCAACAATTCTACCAAAACAGGGTTTGAGTTAGCTACAAGCTGATTTACCTTTAGCTTTTTTAGGGGGTCATTGAGCCCCCTTGTGTTCCACACTAATATTGACATGATTAGAATAAGCACTTAAGAGACATCACCTCTTTGTGCTTTTTCTTTTTCCCTTTCTTCTTATCCGTCGGCCGTTTAGTCTGTTTAGTCGAGCTCTGAGTGATCTCCCCTTCTTCTATGCTTAAACTGACTGCTTGCTTATAACTGGTGCTATGATCAGCAGACGCTGTGTTCTCCCTACCCAATTGCACTGTTTCGACCAGCGTTGCTTCTGAGTTAACTAGCAAAGCTTCAGTTGTTTGAACAACACCTAGTTGAGGAGTTGTAGGGCTTGCTATCTCTACTTGCATATCCTGTTCAACAATTCCTAAACTATTCAAATTTGCTTCTTCAGTATATTCCACTAAGGCTGTAACCAGTTGCAAACTTTTACCCTAACTGCCTCCTGAATCTCCTGAAGCTTCATTGTTTAACCTAAGACCTACCTCCCTGGAGACCTCTTTCAGCCCATCCGTAAGTCCATTTTCCTATCTAGCATTCCCCTGATTATTCTGCCTTTCCTGCTCTTTGCCCTTAATTGTTTCTTAGACCCAAGCCTCATGCTGCCTGACTAAAACTGATGCCCTGTCATAAACCATTGTTTCCCTACTGCACTAGGCTTCCATGGATACGTGATAGATAAACTGTCACTGACCAACTCCCCTACTTCATCTAGTTTCCTAATATTCAGCCTATCAGGCAGAGCTACTTCCTTTGACACTTCTATACAGATTTTAACATATCCAATTATGTCCATTTTGGATGTCTAAGAGCCCATGCTGATCGGTTTACCTATTCCACTAGCCAGATGACTCAATCCCTCCATCGTCCAATACTCCATCGGAAGCCCATAGAGCTACACCTATATTGGAATTACCTCCATAAAGCCCCTATCCATCCCTGGCCTCCATTGACGTAAGAACAGAGGTTGATCTCCTATGTGCCAAGGCTCGAGTTCGAGAATCTCATTAATATTTGACTGTTGAGAAAACTTAAACAGAATCATACCATCCTCTATAAGCATGGCTTTCTCAAAACCCTTCCTACTCCATCTAGCCTTAGCCCACGCATTGACCACTGGAAAAGCCAAATGTTTAGACCAAAAAAACCCCACTAATGCATTTAACCAGGCTCTTGCACCAGTGCGAAGCAACTCAACAGGAGGAGTGACCACACTATCTTGCATCACAATCGGGTAATAGGTAAGCTTACCTCGAGTTTGCTGGGCACTAACACGCTTGCTCCAGGCACCACCTCCCGAAGCATTCTTCAAGTGGGTTTCGCTAGTCGCTTGCGCCTTTTTAAGGGTAGTTCCTCGAGCACCAGAGGGGGTCGAGACGAAAAGGGTGGGAAAGGGTTCCAAAGTTGAAGTTGGGTCACCCATCGCCGAGGGTGGCCGTTAGGAAGCTTGAAGGCTGGCTCTGGAAAAGACGATTAGATCCTGCTGGCTGAGGGTAGAAAGAAGAGATGTGCGATTGTCTAGAGGGACATTAAGGTAAATTCAAAAGAGGCGGGAGAATGAATGAAGAGAGAGGGCAGAGCTTTTAATGAAGAAAGAGGGCAAGTTTTCTGGTGCAATATCAAATTATGTTAGTATGATAATAGAACTTGAATCATCAATCTTACTTTATAATAAAGCTTGATTTTTTTTGTATAATTTCTTTGTAAAAAAATTTCTAAAGGAATAATAGATTTTAAAGTGCTCAACTTTTTCAGAATTTTTTCTATTTGGTGCCCTAGTTTTTAATTTTTCAATTAAGCGACCAATCTTTTATAATCTTAATAACTTACTTCAAAACGTTAATTTTGTTAGTATTTTTTATTTAGCTAATAAGATCTTTTTTGTCTATGACATGTAGGCATTCATGTGAAAAATTAATTATCAACTAATTATCTATGTGGACTAAACACGTAACTTAATGTGCGAAAGACGTTAGAGAGAAGTCTAGAAGAACTAAAGATACGAGAGGAAAGAGGACTGAGTGAATGTACAAGTTTTTGTAGAACAAAAACCAAATATTTTCCTTCAAATGTTATAATTAGGCTTGATAATATTTGTTTGATATGATTCAAAGTCAACGTGTTAAGGTGGAATTTATTGGACTTTAAGTCGAGTTTGAACCTAGGAGGCCTTCTTAAACTCTAGTTTAAAAGTCCGAATAGCTTGACTCCTATTGTAAAAACAATATTGTTTTAGTATAATTGGTGAATATGAAATCATTTTTAACTATATGTTTACTGTTTTAGTATAAGTCAAAATGAAATCATTTTTAACTATATGTTTAAAAATTTAAAAACTAAAATGACATCATTTTAATCCGGCTTAAATAGATTTAGCATGATCTCAAGTCCTATAACTCACTAGATTGATTTAGGTTAATAAGCATCGAGCTAAACTTCAATTCTACCTAACCTGACTCATTATCATTCCTTAATTACAACAGAAAGGAAATTAGCATGCATATTAGACTGTTACTTAACTCCCCCATTAACAAACATTTGAGCCTAAGTCACCTATTATTTAATTCTTAGCTAACTTTAACCGCAATAATATTCCTATCTTAAAGAATCTTGTTTACAAAGTTCAATCTCGCAAATCTTTGTTCTGTATCATCTTGCAAACCTTTGTGGGATGATTATGTTTCTTCACCCACCTTATGTCTAGTATAACTTTTTGAAAACCAAGATTAATACTTAAGTAAAGATTTTCATGATTTTTCTAAAATTAAGATCATTTTAATTATATAATATGATTAATATATAAATATGATAAAATTTGAATCGTAAATCTTACTTTATAACAAAGTTTGATTTTATTTTGTATAACTTCTTTGTAAAATTTGAATAGTAAATCTTACTTTATAATAAAGCTAGATTTTATTTTGTAAAAATTTGAATAGTAAATCTTACTATATAACAAAGCTTTATTTTATTTTGTATAACTTCTTTGTAAAACCAAATTTTCAAATTTTTTGTGACAAGTTACTATAGTTATATAAATGTTTGACCTCTAAAAATATTCAAATGAATAAGTTAAGAGAACTCTACAAGTGGTAGTGAAAGTGGTATGCCAAGAATGCTAACTCTTGTAGAACATATACCTATGTATAATAAGGTTTAAATCTTCTAGTAATTTAATTAAAATATAAATATAATTTCAATTAAACTTAATTAAAAATTTAAATTAATTCTAATTAAATACCAATTACGCTCCATTAAGATTCAATACCTAAAATTGGTTTTCATTTATCAAATATATTATATTTAAGTTTAAAGTTTTCGAAACTTTAAAATAAAGTCCAACTTGATTAAATTATATTTTTCCTCTATACTCATTTTTTACATGTGACCAATTAAGTTCTTAAATATGTTGACAATGAGTATAAGCTATATGCTTAAGTTATATTTATATATAAAGTAAAATCCTTTAGTTTACTTTTAATTTTTAGTTAAATAACTTATATCTATAAATAAATATTAATATATAATAATGTATTATGTCCTTCAAATATTAGGAATATTAAAGTGATCTTAACAAACCTGTTTATATATGATTTTTTATTTGTGTAATTTGACCCTTTCATTGTACAATGATCTAATTATGCATGGAATATAAAATTAATGTCTACTCTATTTGTGTTCAATCATATTAGTTTTCAACATTAACAACTAATTCTTTTAGTGACTTTTGAAAGCTATTTTAAAAGTGTCATTCTAATTTGATCAAGGATTTCTCAAATCAGGACTGATTAAGAAGAATAAAACACTCTCCTCAAATAATTTAGGGTGACGAATCATGTACTGATCACTTAACTACCTCTATATAGTTTTTTCCTGTTTAAGGCTACTAGTATAACTACCTTTGACTATGATATATCATAAATAATATCAAAATATACCAATATCTATATGAAATTTTATATTAAATGATTACTTATACAATTATTATAATGTTTATTTCCAAAAATATACAAATAATGTTCCACATAAAGTTCCCATATTGGGTCTATTTAGTGAACTCGTTCTATAATAAGTACCCATTTATTTAAGTATTGTCATACTTTAGCCTATGAAATTGACTAATTTTGTCATAAGGAAAAAACATAACATGTGTTAGCCTTTCGACTTTATTAATGTCCAATCTTATTAAAGCAATGACTAAAAACTATTTAAGGCTAAGATCTAAATATAGTATGAATAATTATGATCTTATAATAATTTTATCTTAAAAGTATGTTTATACCATATATTTTATGATATCAGTTAGTTAATTAAACAAATATACATAAGATAACTAATTCTTATAATTAATTATGTCATAAATATAAAACCATCCTATTTGTCGTAGGACATTTATACAAATATTATTTTCCAGTAAAAGTGTTGGTCAGACTCGTCGAGTATTTTTCTGAAAGATGAAACAATTCATTCATTAAGCCATAGAAGGCATTTAAAAGTCTTTATGAATAAAAAAAGGCTTTTTACAAAAATTCTAGGAAAAAGCTAGTTTTCAAAGATTCCATTGTTTTCTATAAAAAGGGATTAGTTGTTCTTGCATGTGACGGGCTATTAATGTTTCTCTTATCCGACAATGTAACTTGTGAGCTAAGACATGCTTATCACTATTGATCTTATTGAACACTTTCTGATTTCTCTCTCTAAATGAAGTAGATAGTACTGTTGAAACTGAGGCTTGAGTAGACTCTATCTTTCCCTATTGAACTAAATTTATGATTGGCCTATTCCGATATTTTTCTCCAATTTCATTCATGAAAACAAAGTCTAAGAGTGTGTTGGATACTGGCCCAAATAGAGGCTAAATAACCACACTTAAAGTAAAGATGGTTTATGTTTTCAAGCTCATTGTAACATAGTTTGCACAATTTGTCTTCAGATCCCACAATTTTGTATTTAGTTTTCAACCTTCTCATAGCTGCGAGTCAAGTAGTTAAAGAAGATTTTCGTTTTAGGGACCCTTTCCAATTAATATTATACCAAGGAATAAAAGGGTGAGAGGAATTGAGAGCTTTAATGTATAAAGAGTTTGTAAAGTCTCCATTCAGGCTTAATGTCTATACAGGTTTGTCTAAAGTAGATGAGATGGGCATATAGCTGGGAAAATAATTCTATATTCTTTCAACACCTTTGCCTTAAAAATGCCAAGTGTTATTCATAATTACTTTGTTGACTCTTGCTTAAGAAGGGATTCTAGTGTGGACAGAATAAGTTTCCTCTCTAAGATAAGAAGTGTTATAGGAAGCTTATTTGTCATACCAAAACCATATTCCTTCTGCATTCCCTATCTGGATTTTGATAAATTGATAAACATTGGATTTGCTCCTCAGAATCTGAATAAAGGGCTAGGAGAATTCATTCCTCTAAACTATTTTCCATAAGTTGGTTTCTTTGAGACAGTACTCATTAATCCACTTACTCTAGCACTACAAGAAAACAACACAATTTGTGATGTTTAAAAAACGTCACAGAATACAATTTGCAACATTTAAAAAAAACGTCACAAATAATGTTGCCAAATGTGGTGTGGATAAAAGGTTTCTGCGACGTTTTCTATAAAACGTCATAGAAAACATGGATATTCCATGACATTTTAATTAACGTCACTAAAAGTTTGGACATTCCATGACATTTTTTGGAAATGTCATGGAAAGTCACAAAAAATGGAAAAAATAATAATTAAAAATAATACAACTATCTGCGACGTTTTGTATAAATGTCACAGAAAGCAATCTATAATGTTTTTGTATAAACGTCACAAAAAGCAACATTCCGCGACGTCTTAAAAATATTAACGCTGCGGAATGTGACTTTCCGCGACGTTTCTAAAAAATGTCGCTAAATGTGACATTCCGCGACATTTGTAAGATGTCGCGAAATGTTTCTTTCTGTGACTTTTATACAAAAACGTCGTAGATAGTTGTATTATTTTTTAATTATTATTTTTTCCATTTTCAAAAATCATTTTAATTTAATAATTTTTAATTTTAATAATAATTTTTAAAATACAAATTTTTTAAATCTTATTTGTTTAATAACTATTCAATATTATTTATGAATTTATTTATTTAATAATTCTTCAAATTTAATAATTATTCATGTATCACAAGAATTTTATACCTGCAAACAATGTATTATTTAATTGCAATTCGCAAATATGTCATAATACACTAATTAATATCGAAAGTACGTCATAAGTGTATAGTAAATAGTTATAAGTATATAATATATCAATATCAGTACATATATCTAACCTAAATGAATATTATGTGTAGAACATAAAAGTTTCAAGAGCTTTTTTTGTTGTTTAAATTCAATTCTTTGTTGTTTGACTTCGATATTTAGTCGATCCTACATTTGTTCAACTTTTTTATTCAATTCATCGACTTGAGATTGTAACTGTAGCACCTCACTCTCGTAAAATATGTACTCGACATCCTGAGTGATATCGGAGTCCGTGCCCCACGAGAGTGACATACTAGCACGCTCAGTCAGTCAAACACTTGAAACTCAGTGATTTTTTTCAAAATTAATTCATGCGTATTTGGAAATGAATAATCGAAATGGCCCATTTTAATCATAACTTTTTCAATCACAGTAATACAATCATCAGAATTTCAATAGCCATTTGAGCCCATTACAAATACAAAATACCTGTAGTCATAATTTCATTACATTGCAAAATCATTCAAATGAATATTGTACAGAAATTTCGAAATACACAATTTGATAGAAATTAAAGAAAGCAAATACAGACGCGAATTGATCTTGACCTCTACCTCTTACTCGAATGTAGTGTCTGTACTCCCGTTAACCTAACGGGGTAACTCTTCGAAGCTTGAAAATATTGCAAATTTTGGGTGAGTTTTGCGAACTCAGTGAGGGACTATCCTCGATGGCTTACTCAGTCACATAACACATAATTCATATTATTTATTTAATAATCATATTGAATCACATACACTTAATCAATAATTTCCCATTCTACATTCAACACCTTAATATCATTCATATCATACATATGTAGTGCACATGAGACTCACTTTTCATTTGTTCCTTTGTTGTGATCAAGTGCCTAAATTGTCCTGTATCTATTATGGATATCGGGCTCATTAATAACCATCTCGTATTTGTTGAGGATATTAGGCTCATTTTATATAGTGAGCCTTTAGCTCTTATACATAATTTGAGCTTTAAGCTCCTTTTCACATTCTGAGCTTTGAGCTCTGTTTTGGTGGCTACTCCGGTTACAATTACCTTTATATTTCATGCATTCATGTAATGGAATGAATCACATATCATATGCTCAATCGGTCATATATTTCCATTTTACATATGTCATCGAGCCTTAGTCCCACATTTAAAATTTAAGTTGACTATCACTTTTTCGTTAACATGCATGTTCACATTTTTTCTCGAAACTAGGTTCGACATTTAAGAATCAAGTTACGACATCACATAATTCGTCCAATTCACATTATTATTCATGCATTTATCAAATTCCTCAGACATTCAGTGTTCGGAATCAAAACAATCACATTTCATTTCAATAGTAATTCAAGCAGGAATTTAAAACATAAAAAATAGTGAATGAGACCATCTAGGCCGACTCACAGTACGTTCTAGATTAGCATTAGCTTCCATGATCCAGAAACATCTAGATGGGGATGTTCTATCCTGTATCATCCTTTTGCAAAACACATGTTGCACACACAATATTAGTTGCACAATTATAAGAACTCATTTATGCAAAAATATGTATATGGATTATGTATAATGCATGCTCAATGACATTCCCAAGCATCTTATCAAATTTCACACTATATCCACATTAGCATTTTATAAATTAATTACTCGTCATTTTATTCTCAGCATTATTTGCTCTCACAATAACAATTTTTCATTCACTTTAACTTGATACCCATTACTCTTCTTCTTCGAATCACAATTACAATCATATGAATTTCTTTATTCCCAATAAACTCATACCTTTGGTACTTTGATAATAACAATTCATTCACTAATTTTATTCCAACATTAAAAGATCAAACATTATCCAAACTCTCATTTCTTCTTATAACATCTTCCAAAATTTCAGACCTTCGGGTCTATTTTCTATGAATATTCTGACTAGGAAAATGAAGTGATTTGGCAACACCTTATTCTAGAAAAATGTTCCCCATTGTCTTAAGTCTCTGATGACACTAAGATCGTTCAATTTGGTTTAGTAATCAGAAAGTTATACCTCAAAAATTTCGGACTGTTCATAACCTAAAACAACATTCTGTAATCAACTTTTAATTCAAAATCTGGAATTATAGAGATAGGATAAAAATTAAATCTCTTTAGACAATTTCTAGTATTATATCTCTAGTTTACTTAAAATAAAAAATCATTCCATTCGAATTCAAAAATCATTCCATTCGGATAACTACAGAGCAAGATATCTTTAAAATACCGAAACAAGTTTAATGAAAATACTCCAGTCATTAGTTTTCCAGAATTTCTCATCATTTTCATCCCATGTTTATCATTAAATCTCTCTCAATTTCTTTTAGATGGCTATAATTTTTTGTGGAGATGTAGAGCAACATGTTTTGAGTCTAATGGTTCAAGTCTCATGTCATTTGGAGGTCGGGAGAACAAAATATGGCCAAAAGATCAAAAGGCATTCGCATTATTTTCCCAGCCAAAGAAGGCACGATCGTGCATTTGCAAGTTTGCAGTTGAACTCAAAAGTTGCGATTGTGTATGAGAATGATTGCAAGTTTTCACTCGCCTTTCAGAAGTCGCGATCGTGCATATGCACGATCACGATCCTTCTTCTCCTACCGAACGTCTGAAAAATCTTCTTATTCTTTCTTTTCTTTTTAATCCACTTCTCTAACTTATTTTCTCTCCAATTTCATCTTCCATGCAACCCAACATATTCAAAACATATAAAAAATCAAGAATTAACGTCTAACTTCAAAAATCAGAAATTCTCTAAATGTCTTCACTTTTCTGCATGTTCGTCTCTTTCTCTATCTAACTTTTTTTTTCTAATCTGATTCTGCTTCCATTTTCTCTTCATTTTTTTGACTCTCATTATACTTTACATTCATAAACGAACTCCAAAAATCCAAGTTTAAAATAAAATCATCGAAAACAGAAAAAGATAATTCACGCATTTCACCTTCACATTTTATGCATTTTCTCTCTCTCTCTCTCTTCATTTTTTTGCACAATTATTTTCTCCACATTATTCATTTTTCCTCAAACTTTCATTTTAAATCATTCAATACTCATTCCTAGACATCACCATATACCTATTATGTAACTCTAAATTCATTCTTTTATCATCTCTAAAATGCTTAAAAC
>JAOQMP010000008.1:30897633-30931216 GCA_027563575.1 Erythroxylum pedicellare
AATTCACACCATGCAGAATCATACTTGTAGAAACAAAAGAATGCGTGGAACCAGAATCAATTAGTAAATAAACTGCTAAATTAAATAACTAGGCCATACCCGTGACAACCTCTGGCGCGGCTACTGCTTCCTCCCTTATCATGGCAAACACTCTTGCCTGTGCCTGACCCCTTGGCCTTCTTAGAGGAATAGCCTTCTTTGCCACTACAGAACTACCCACCTCAGTGATTGGCCCGGCTCCCCCTATTTCTACTCTTCTTGGGGCTTACAGTTTTGACCCCTCTTGCGTTGTTACTTGGGGACAATCCCTGATCATGTATCCTTTCTCTCCACATCGAAAACATTCTCCAAGTAACTTGAAGCACTCTCCTCTATGAAGCTTTCCATAATGCTCACATTAGGGGTTCATGTTCCTGCTCCTCTCCACCCTGCTATTGCCTCCTACTGTTGAGGCTTACACTGACACTGCCCTTGCTTGCTTGTTTTTAACAGAAGTACTACTCCCCGCCTCACTCTGTGCACGGGAGCTCTTCACACCCCTTTCAAGTATTGGAGCACTTACCCCCTTCCTGGAAAACTGCTCTCGGTTCTTCCTCTTCCTACTCACCTCGTACTTAATATTCTCCAGCTTCTTAGCCTGAAGAGCGGCATCTACCAACTACTGGTATTCACATAAATTATGGATCAAGACTTTCTCCTTGATCCCCAGATGGAGACCTCCTTTAAACTTATGGCACTTGTCCTCCTCATTCGTAACAATGTTGGCCGCATATCGTGACAGCTGGGTGAACTTCAGCTCACACTTATGTCCCTCTGTGTGAGGTTTAGGAATTCTTTAGCCTTCTTTTGGATATAGACCCTTGAGAAGAACTTCCTTCTGAAAGTTTCCAAAAAGTCTCTCCATGACAACACCGGAGGTATATCCTAACTATGGGGTGCTGATCCCACCAATGAACTGCATCTCCTTGCATCAAACTAACTACGTAATCTAGCTTCTCTTCATTGAAGCACTTCATCTGAATCAGAACCTTCTCAATCCTCTTCAACCGTGCTTCAGCTTCTTTCAGATTTATAGTCCCACTAAAATCCATAGCTCCATACACGCGGAGCTTATCATACTATCCACTTCTATCTACTGAAGTAGGCATCGACACTTGCGACCCTTGGCCCATGACATATGTGAAAGCCTGAGTAAAGGCTTGAAAAAATTGTCGATTCATAGCAGGCATAGGAAGAAGAGGCGCTGGCACTTCATGTTGCACACTAGATGCCTCAAAATCAGGAGCAGGCTCTATCCCAGCATCTTGTGGGATATAGGATTCATGCGTGCTCCCTTGGTGAGAGCTATATTGAGTCACAGCTCCTCGAACTCTCTTTTGAGGTGGCATTTTCAGCTCTTTCAATTTAAAATCATCGAAAATCTTTAGTTTGTACAAAACAGTTTCAAATCACATAAAACAATTCAAATCATATAAAGCAAATTTCAAATCTTGTAAAACAATTCAAAACATTGCAAGTTATTCACTTTAAAACAATGCATGTTCATTTCATGTCTTAGACTACCCACTTCATGCCTAGGATACTCTTAAACCTAGTCGCTCTGATACCCTAAGTGTTGGGACCTCGCCCTCATGGTTCACGTGTCTGACATCCTAAGTGACATCCAAATGCGTGCTCTATAAGGGTAACGATCCCCTACTAGGACAAACATCAAAACAACACCCTTCTGAGATTTCAGGACGGACTTATTTGGGAAAATCTCAATCTTATAGCACCTATCTTGAGGCAATTAGCAAAACTATCAGTTGGGATAACGGATTTATACCATCTTAGGACAGTTTGAAAGAAGACTCCGAGGTCTACAAATTCTATGAAGACCTTGAAGGTGGATTCTATCATCTGAAGGGTCAAAAATGGAGCAGACGATAGTATCAGACAAATGGTAAAGGCAGACGAAGCAAAAAGATAGACGAATGGCAAAGGCAGACGAAGCTAAAAGATAGACGAATGGCAAGGTAAACGAAGCGAAAAGACAGTTGAATCGCAAAGATAGATGAAGCTAAAAGACAGACGAATGGCAAAGGCAGATGAAGCGGAAAGACAGACGAATGGCAAGGCAGATGAAGCAGAAAGATAGACAAATGGAAAAGACAGACGAAGTTGAAAGACAGACGAATGACAAATGTAGACAAAGCGGAAAGACAGATGAATGGCAAAGGTAGACGAAGTGAAAAGATAAACGAATGGAAAAGGCAGATGAAACTGAAAGATAGACGAAGCTTAATGGTCAACTTAAGACGAAGCAAAAGTCAACTTAAGACGAAGGACGTCATCACAAACGATACCTCTCTTAAGACGAAGCGTCTTTACAGACGATACATCTCTTAAGACAAATGATGTCATCATAAATGATATGAAATCATTACAAACGATACGTCTCTTAAGACGAAGCGTCTTTACAGACGATACATCTCTTAAGACGAATGACGCCGTAATAGACGATATGACGTCATTACAGATGATACGTCTCTTAAGATGAACTGTCTTTACAGACGATACCTCTCTTAAGACAAATGACATCATCACAGACGATATGACGTCATTATAGATGATATGTCTCTTAAAATGAAGCAGAAGATATGATGTCATTACAGATGATACGTCTTTTAAGACGAAGCGTCTATATAGACGATACATCTATTAAGATGAATGATGTCATCACAGACGATATGACATCATTACAGACGATACGTCTCTTAAGACGAAGCATCTTTATAGACAATACCTCTCTTAAGACGAATGACATCATCATAGATGATATGATGTCATTACAGATGATATGTCTCTTAAGACGAAGCGTCTTTACAAACAATACCAAGGTATACTCCTAAGAATAAGCATCTCCCCTTCTAAAGACCATAACTTACGACCTAGAAGTTCAAAAATTTTATACTATATACCGTTGGAAAGCTAAAAGAGAGACCTACAACTTTCTAGAAGGCACATTTGCCTATATCAGCCTAGATTAATCTTCCCTTGAAGTCCGAATACAAACTTTTCCATTATGGAAACTTAAAAATGCAATGTACAAACTTAAAAGAGAGTCATGGTCAAAAATGCAATTATATTTCATTTACATCAAAAGATAAGAGTCTTACAAAGCTTTAATGGGCGTTTCAAGCCACAAATATATTAATATCTTAAATTTACAAAATACAGAAGGTACATAATCCATGATTTGCTCAAAATACAACTAAAGCCTCTCCTTATAAAATTTGCTTCAAATACAAAACATACAAAAATTGGAGTGAAGCCCTGACTCTTGTGTACTTGATATCTTGCTCATCACCTGGATGTGGGGAAGGAAAGAGAGGGTGACCTTAAGCCCGTGGGTAACTATAAGACCTCGACCTCTTGGGCCTCGCATCCATGAGACCTCGACCTCTCGGGCCTCATGCCCACCCGCTTGCAGATATTGTCCACTTTGGGCCTCGGCCTCGCCCCTTCACGATTTTGTTTTTCCATAGGACTTCTCAGAAGGTCACCCATCCTAGTACTACTCTGGCTCTAGCATGTTTAACTTCGGAGTTCTAATGGGATCCAGTGCATTAGGGCACGGAAAATGCATCTACAAGGGAGAGGTTTCCACATCCTTATAAGGCATGCTTTGTTTTCCTCTCCCGCCGATATGGGATACCCCTAAGTATCTACCCCCTCGGGAGGCTCAGCAACCGTGCTGACATATCGCTCGGGTCCTGGATTTGATACCAATTGTCGGACCTCATCCCCTCGGGCCTCGCGTCCACAGGACCTCAGCTTCTCGAGCCTCGCGCCCACCCTCTTGTAGATATTGTCCGCTTTGGGCCTCGATATCTAAGGCCTCGCTGCCTCACAGTTTTTTTTTCCACAGGACTTCCCAAGAGGTTACCCATCCTGTTACTACTCTGTCCCTTGCACGTTTAACTTCGGAGTTCTAATGGGATCCGGTGCGTTAGGGTAAGAGAAACGTGTTTGCAAAGGAGAGGTTTCCACATCCTTACAAGGCATGCTTAATTCTCCTCTCCAGCTGATATGGGATACTCCTAAGTATGGAAGGTACACACCGGGATGCCCGAAGGTCATTCTGGTTCATATCCTATAATAAGGGTAAGCCACGTTCGATCACTACATTATATTCATATGGCATCATGTTAATCTTTCACTTATAAAGCATCACAAAAAAACCACAATATTTTAAAACCAGCTTTTTCCTCATTTCATTTCATAAGAACTCGATTGTCTATATTATGACTTTCAACAATTTCTATATGTATATCATCAAAACCTAATACAATAGTACTACATGAATGAGGAAAATATGTACAATCTAACTAATCTGTCCAAAAATCCTAACTGACCGACCTTTGAGCCATGACTTCTTTTGCCAATCACAATTTACACGGCTAGTAGAGCCTCTCAGTAGCTAGAGTTGTCTCTCGGTCCTGAAAAGATAACGTTGTAATTTTGGTGAGTTTTGCGAACTCAACGAGGTAACCATCATCGATGGTTCACTCAATTCATGCAACACATCATTTCAGATAACATATAATCACATTGTTGCATATTTGATCACATTTCACATTTTCACTTAAGCATAGGCAAATTATGCATTTCAATCAATTAAACATACATAATCAAATGCATATGAAATGATCATGAGACTCTTTTCCAATTGTTATGTTGTTGTGACCGAGTTCCTAAACTGACCCATATCCATTTTGGATACCGGGATCATTAATAACTATCCCTTATCCGATAACGATACAGGGCTCATTACATGTTGAGCCTGAGGCTCTGAATCACTTGTGAGCTTGAGGCTCTTTTTCACTCGTTGAGCTTTAAGCTCTGATCGTTGGCTACTCTAGTCATCACTTCCATTATCTGATTATGCATTCATGATTGGAATGCATGGAACACAATCAATCACATTATATAGCACATAGATCTTCACATTCACACTTCAATATCTCAATCCTCATTCACATTTATCGGATCTTCTGTCCGGAATACACAATCAAGCACATTCATTTCACATTCATTTATCATTCTCAGCATAACTTAAGCAAACAATAATTGAGAGAAACCATCTAGGTTACTCACAGGTTTCTCCCGAAGCTAATGCCTGGAAGTGCCTGCAACGTCTGGAGGTTGACGCTCCAATTGCTCCTCTATAATAATAACATACACATATATCACAATTTGCACAATCATAGATGTTTAATAATGCACATGAATGCAATGAAATATGCACAATGCGTGTTCATGACAACCCCAGATATAAATCCATCAATTTCATCACAAAAACAATCAAATATAGAAACTCACTTAACTAGCATTTGTTCGTAGGATTTATACCTCGACAAACCATTTGAATCCAATTTCATAATCTAATGAGCCATTTCAGATTTTTCTCCAAACTCTAACTTTCGAGTCTATTGTTCTTGATCATTAATACAATGAAACTAAAGTAATTTGATAGTACTACCTTTTAGAAAAGTGTTCCTCTATGCCTTATCTTTATAATGACACCAAAATCATTCAATTTGGTTCATTTTTGTGAAAGTTATACTTGAAATATTCCCGAATTGTTTTTATTCTGAGACAATACCGTATACTCAACTTCCATCCAAAATTTGAAACTCCTAGAGTCCGATTCAAAATTTTATTTCTTCACATAATTTATATCCCTACGTTTCTAGGTTACCAAAATTAGAAATAATCTCATTTGGATCTCTACAGATCAAGATATCATCAAAATACTAAAGTATGTTAAGGAGAATAACATCAGTTCATACTATCTAAGATTACACTCACTGTACCCGTTTCACTTTTTCACTCAATTTTTCTCAATTAGATTTATAGGGCTATGAATTTTTAGTAGAGATGTAGAGCAATATCTTACGAATCCAATGGTTCAAAAATCAAGTCATTTGGGTGTCTAGAGAAGGAGTTATGATTAAAAGAATCCAATATATTTTTGTCCTCAAACATACTGAACCTGTTTCGAGGAAACAAGTATAACTTTCTCTAGAAATTTCTGATTAAGGCGTTCTTCTTCGTCTTACTTTTTCTTCTTCTTACTTTTGCTTCATCTTACTTTTGCTTCATCTTACTTTGCTTCGTCTTACTTTTACTTCGTCTTACTTTTGCTTTATCTTACTTTCGCTTCGTCTTACTTTATTTCGACTTACTTTTGCTTCGTCTTACTTTATTTCGTCTTACTTTAAATCGCCTTACTTTCTCTTTGTATTACTTTACTTTGTCTTACTTTACTTTGTCTTTCTTTCGCTTCGTCTTACTTTTACTTCGTCTTACTTTCGCTTCGTCTTACTTTACTTCGTCTTACTTTCATTTCGTCTTACTTTCGCTTCGTCTTACTTTACTTTGTCTTACTTTCGCTTCGTCTTACTTTCGCTTCGTCTTACTTTTGCTTCGTCTTACTTTCACTTCGTCTTACTTTACTTCGTCTTACTTTCGCTTCGTCTTACTTTCACTTTGTCTTACTTTACTTCACCTTAGTTTCGCTTCGTCTTACTTTTACTTCGTCTTAATTTCGCTTCGTCTTACTTTTGCTTCGTCTTACTTTTGCTTCGTCTTAATTTCGCTTCGTCTTACTTTTACTTCGTCTTACTTTTGCTTCGTCTTACTTTACTTACTCTTACTTTTGCTTCGTCTTACTTTACTTCGTCTTACTTTCCTTCGTCTTACTTTTACTTCATCTAACTTTTACTTCGTCTTACTTTGCTTCATCTTACTTTACTTTGTCTTACTTTTGCTTCGTCTTACTTTCACTTCATCTTACTTCACTTCATCTTACTTTCACTTTGTCTTACTTTGGCTTCATCTTACCTTTGCTTCGTCTTACTTTTGCTTCGTTTTACTTTACTTCCTCTTACTTTCACTTCGTCTTACTTTCTCTTCGTCTTACTTTACTTTGTCTTACTTTTGCTTCGTCTTACTTTTGCTTCATCTTACTTTACTTCGTCTTACTTTACTTCGTCTTACTTTTACTTTGTCTTACTTTACTTCGTCTTACTTTTGCTTCGTCTTACTTTACTTCGTCTTACTTTCACTTCTCCACATATAACGATCATAACTTCCAACTCAGATGTCCAAAAATTTCATACTGTATATCGTTGGAAAGATAAAAGAAAGATCTACAACTTTAAGAAGGCAACTTTGGCAAAATCTATCTAGATTAATCCAAATTTTCTCCCAAAGTCAGAACATGAATTTTACACTCAACTCCCAATGTACTGCACCTAGTTCTCAATTTCATGAACTTTTTGAGACTCTTAGAGATAGAATTGAAATTCAATGTCTTCATACGAAATGTAGCCATATATCTCTAGGTTAATAAAAATCAATAATTATCTCGTTTGGACAACTAAATAAAACGTTATGGATAAAAGACTTAAGCATATTCAGTGAACATTTTTCAGATTTTCAAACTTTCAAAACATCTCTACAACACATTATATGTCATTAATGATCAATCACAATGATACAACATAACATTTACAAAGATATTACGTCATCCATGACACACATACACAAACACACAAAATCAAGTCATCAATCTTATATTTCTCATCATTCGAGTTTCATTTCAGCAATACCTATAACATGTATAGCATAACTTACTTGATTTCACTTCAAATTCTTCAAAAACAACACTAGCCTTAACTCCCAAGCATCACTTGTTCATCAACTTGAAGGAGGTAAGGATAGGTTTTTCTTAGGATAGAAAACACAAATAGCAAAGTGGGCTTGGGGTAGGAAAGGAAAATAGAGCAATCTCTTAGAAGAGGTTTGATGGAAAACTCCGTGTATGAGAAGAAATTTTTTTGAAAAAGATGACATGAGAAATGAACTTAGACATATAACTTAACTTCTCAACTCTCAGAGAATAGTAACCGACTTCTAGCAAAAGTACCAAGCCTAAGTGACACTTGTCACTTTCCTCATATCTAAGCTCTAACTTAGTTTCTTTTGAAATTAACTCCTTTAACTCTCATCTTTACAATCCAACTATCTCCAAAGCTTAATTTGATGTCTTTTCCTATTTCTGTAATTTTTCGAAAGTCATGCCTAAATTCACCAGAATTCACAATTGCAATATTCTTACTAACCAATAGAATTTTCCATATAATTAAATTTCAAAATGCTCAAAACAACCAAAAATCATAGCGCAATCTAATTATACCCGGAATCATTCATGAATGCATGTAAGATTATTTTCATGTGCCACAACTTCACGATTTATATGTATGTGTATAACATAATATGCATGAATATGGAAATACGTCTCTAACTCTCATTAATCACTCATATTTACCATTCTAACCTTCCCACAAGTAATGGGATGTTACAAAGAAGATCGATGGTTTTCATAGTTGTTCCCACTTTGAAGAACTTAAAGCTCAGGTTAAGGAAGATTGATGGTTTACTTATTGTATCATCGTTGTTTTACGATAATGGCTTTAAGTAATCAATAGAAAGTCACTGCTCGTTATTTATTAAACATGAGCGATTGATGGACATAAGCAAGGATAGCCAACATTGGGAAAACAAACTAGATATCGGGTATTAAAGGAAAACAATAAAGAGAAAATGATTACCTGACACAGTTGACCAAATTTAAAGTTTGATCGTCTATCAACCTAAAATTTGCACTTGCATACACACAACTGTCAATGCGTCCAATAAGCACATGTACATCATATCGTCCCCTTGTCTGGTTCCAAGCAATTAAATGTTAGTCTTGAACAATAAGTTGGGAAGCCAAAAGAACATTTCAAGAAGATGGTAACTAATGTGAGCTCAATGGTTAACAATGGCAATTCAGAAATACTAGTGACTAAGGACTTGCTTGGAGAGTTATCAAAAATTGTTGTTCGTAACGATTTATAGGCTATCTCGCTTCCTCGCTTGAAGTTGAAGATGGTATCTGTTCAACTTCCAATCTTTCTTTTTTCTTGTTGGCTATAAATTTGCAACCTTTGTTTCAACTTCTTTTCTTTTTTTCTCCTTCCTTTTGTTGTTGAATTGTTGTGATTGCTACAATTATCTGGTTTTGCTCATGAATCTTTTTACCTTTTCTTTTGGTTTCGAAATTATTTTGTCAACCTAAAGCAGAATGGCAATCTTAGATCAAATATCAAACATTCCCTAAATTTAGTGCTTTAGTTCTGATATATATCATTTTGGGTTTTTCCTTTTTAAATTTCTTTTAAAAAGTTGAAGCTTTTCTCCCTACATTAATGTAAGCTTTGCACCTTGTGACAGAACTCTAATCCATCGATGCATTCTTTATCATTACCAACGACTATGGTTGAAACCAGGAAGCATAATACCTACGATCACCATGTTATGATGAGAACATCTCAGCTACAAAAAATAGACTTGTCTTATTTAAACACCTTCTTACCACATGCGTTCCTGGAAGAAATCTCCCTGGAATTGAAACTCCAAGGACCTTCAACTTATAGTCCAAGCCATTTGCAGAGCGTGTGTACTCTTGATAAGGTCAAATCAGCTCTGAAAAGGGTAGAGAAACAATCCTACTTAAAGAAACGATCCTCTTCTTCTCCACCAACATCATTGTCAGACCATAACCAAGAATAGGAACAACATGAACAAGCACAAGTGAAATGGATGGCAGACGGACCATGTTTGCTGCTGGGTGTCCTGGTTGTTGTATGTACGTTATGGCTTTGAAGAACAATCCTAAATGCCCTTGTTGTAGCACTACCATTCCATCCCCGTCATTTCTCGCCGAGAAGCCTCGACTTGATCTCAACACAACAATCTGATTCCTTGGAGCTGCAGGTTTTGACGTTATAGTTAATATAAATTTTAGTACATAGAAATTGTGCATTATATATTATATAATCATCTTAGGAAATTTTTTTCTTTTTTATGCCAATTTTAAGTAAATATATTTGAAGGTTTATAAGACTTTCTATTTAATGGTTTCAGTTTTTTCATCCGTGTAATTCCTTTCACACTAAATTTGTAATGTTCTGTATTACATATTTAAAGAATAAACAAATCATTTGGATTTCCTTTGTTTCTTGTTATACTGGCCAATTTACGTTTAACTGTGAAGTTGCTTTAAGTAGAAAGAACAAACATACAAACATGGTCATGCTAAGATGCTACATCTGCCTTACAATTTTTTGTAGCTCAAAAATAAAATATATCTCCAACTTAATGCACAAAATTTTGGTACTTTATATATTTATTAAATAATTTATTAAAGATGTATAATTTATTATTTATTATGAGTGTCATGGAGAAATAGATAATAAACTTAGGAAGAACAAACGGAAGTACAAAATTCATGACAGAAACGCACGAACAACAAAGAAAGGTTGAATATAAATGCATTCTTTCTTTTATCTAGATGACTATAACAACTCCCATTGTTATTCATTTAAGGAAATTCATGAAATGAAATGACTGCCATCTTTTATTATACTTTATTATTTGTCCAACAATCAACTCCGGTTACTAAGTCAATAAATGCATTAAAAAAGAAGCAACAAGAAAAATTTTAGTAATGGGTATTTATTAAAGGTGGAGCTTGATGGAGATAAAGAAAAATACTCTACGTTGGAAAAAGAGACCACATATCGTCTGAACAAAACGGTAAAAAGAAAATGATTAATGGTAGGTCAGTCTTTCCTTATGATACACAACAAAAAATGTGACTCGCTGCTCATTTTAAACCACCGTATATAGATGAGTTAATAGCTGGATTAGATAAGTTTGAATTTAAATGATAGGACGTCATCAGTTTTTTATTATTTATCAATCGATCAAGAATTAATGGGAAGTTTTCACGGGGTGACTTAACGTGTCACCCTATGAACTACTTTCTAATATAATAACATTTCCAGCTACTGTTACTACTATTATTATTTTGTTAATTCACACTATAAAATATGATATAACATCTCTCTTTCCATGTATGAGGGTTACATATTGTGCTGTTACCAAAATCAGTTTACTTGTCTAGTTTTTAAAATGACTTTTCCGATGTTTCTAACTCTCTTCCCAATTACCATCTTCCCGAGCTTAAAAATATTGTTTTATAATTATTTCCACATAATGTAAATATTGTAATAATTTATTAGATTTAAAATTTTTCAATAAGTGTAGAACCTCGCTTTTAGTCATGCAGCATCAATTTCAAGTTATTAAAATTTGAAAAATCCAAATTTTTGCATTAGTTTTTCATATTCATAGAGTACGGGTCATCAGAGACTCATATTTAACCCCTATATATATAACTTCAATCATAACATCACAGCATACAATAACTAAATACCAAATATATAAAACTATTTTTTAAATACTAATCTATATTCAATTTAAAATAAAAATATTTTTTTTATTCTATGATCATATTACATTTTTTCCCGCCTAAAATATATATAGATAATATTATATATACAGATATTTATTTTTAAGAATCTTAAAAAGTTTTCATGTAAAAGTTTTTAAAATTTAGACTAATACATGATACATTATCAAAGTATCTATTATTTCATTAAAAATTAAAGTATTTTTAAAAATTAAATTAACATTTAATGTCTTTTAAAGATACAAGAAATTAAGTTTAGACATCCAATGAAGCTTTTCTATAATAATTAAAATGTCATATAAAAGTCAAGAAATTAGTTTCCACTTATAAAAAATGAAAATCTACGTGTCGGAATTAATTAAATTTTAATTAATCAATTAATTATATTTTAATTAATTACATTTTATATATTTGTTAATATATTTTAATTAATTAATTATATTTTAATTCTATTTGTTAATATATTTTAATTAATTAATTATATTTTAATTTTATTAAAAAATTTTAAATAAAAAACTTATGTGTCACCGGTGAGACTTAAGTGTCACTCATGTGACACTTCTCTATTACTATTATTAATAATAATAATCAAGGAGCATAAACGAATTAATTAGATTTTAACTAATTAATTATATTTTAATTGATTAATCAATTAGTTATCATTTAGTTAATTAATTAATTATATTTTATATATGTTTTAAATATATTTTAATCAATTAATCAATCAATTATTTTTAATTAATCAATTAATTAATTGTATTTTAATTCTGTTCAATAAAAATTTTAAATAAAAAATATATGTGTGACAGGTGGACTTAAGTGTCATACTTGTGACACTTCTTTTTTATTATTATTATTATTATTAATCACGACTATGACTTGTTAAGTCACAACCGTGCATCAAAGCTAGCGGTTGTGACTAACAAGCCACAGTCATGACTACAATAATAACGTAAAGAATCAGAGCAGTTGGATGAAGAAACGGACGGTTGTCCTTAGTAGATGGTAAGTAGAGACATTCCAATACTTGACAATCATACAATAGCTTAAATGACACTTTCAACTATTTCAGGTACTTATCATTATTTATTAAAACATTTTCATTTTTTAATTCATAAAACTATATAATGAAATAGAACTACTGATAACTTTCAATTTTCTTGGTGATGATTACACGAAAAACCACAATCATGAATTCTAAAAATACTTCAAAATAGCTAAGTATATACCTTTCATTTAAGATTCATTGTTACTAACATTTTACATCTTTCCCTTCAAACTACTTCATAATGTTTACATTTTACAATTTGAACTTTAATCCATATATGTCTATTCAACTTTTTCCTTATACTTTTACTAGTGTTTATATAACTATAATTTAACATACACCAATTAATCTTTATGATCACCTTCATGTCTTACGAATGCTTACACATGACTTGTAATACTATCTATCAATTATTGTATTTATTATATTTTTCCCATAAACATCCATCCTTTCTATTCTGCATATTTCATTAGTTCGCCTGTGAAGAACTATTTGCTCATTTACTATCAATAGATTGTCACATCTACTGTTATTTAATATTAACCATTTTCAAACAATTTTAAGTTCACTAAAATCTTCATTGTTATATTTATTTGTTCAATATTCTTATAATCAAGGTGATCTTCACTTTTATACTATATCACTAATATACTTTGATTTTTCTATATTTTCAAAAGATATTCATGTTTCTTCTTCAAGATTTAAATAATGTCTAGACAAAAGATTCAAACAAATTGGACCAGAACCGACGCTGACCTTAGATGTTCCTGTTGATGATCGCAAGAAAAAGCCTAGATTATCAAAAACTTTTTTCATAATATCTAACACAAAATAAGCATGTAATTTTTTTAAAGATTAATTAACACTACTGCTTCATAAGGCACTCTTCTTGATGTTCTACTTCCATATAAACTATGAGTTGTTTTTTTCTTTTAAAATGATCTTGTTGTCGTTGATATTATATTTCTTAGACTACTACTACCTTAAACAGGTTATCTTTTGTGCCTTTTCATTTAATTGGTTGTTAAAATTTATTATCAATCTTGACAATTTTTAACTTTATCAATTTACATTCAATAAGTGTTTAAAATAGGTTAAAAATGTCGAATTTCAATGGAACAAGTAGCGATGTGATTTAATATATGATTTATTAATTGTACTTTTTTGGTAACTTAATCTAATATTGGAGGCTTTCAATATGCTGATGTGAAATCCGATCTAATACTAGATGTGCATTTTCCTAGTAATAAATTTGAATTTTATATCATTTTGGCTAACTTTTTAACAGTTGAATCTTTTGTTCAAACTCTTAGATGAAGAAACCAAGAAGCTCAAACGTGAGAAAGGTTAGTTGTATCGTTTTTCCTTATGTTCGATTTCATTTTATTTATCCTTCGAATGCGGTCACTTATGTCTCTCAATTTTCAGTTCCTCATCAAATATTACTTAAAATTTGTTAATGGAAAATTGTGTAGTCATTTCTACAATCATGCTATGTTCAATATAATTACTTCTCATTTACTATCTATTATTCATTTCACTATTCTCAGTAAAGAACAGACGCTTCAGTTTAATTAGTCATAAGAGAATGAAGCTTTTGTATTGCTTCCTTGAAAGATATTTTTTGTTAATTTTGAAAAGGTATATACTTGATCCAAATTCCATCTTTTGTAATTAATTATACATTTCAAAGGTTAAAGATGCAGCTGATGGATATTCTTTTCTTGTTTGCATCTCATATTGTTTCCTAGCTTTTGTTTATGTTGCCTAGTTTGAAAAGGAAAAAATTTAAAAGATACAAATATATCGTCTTATATATACAAGTTGCTGATATGTCAAGGGATCTTCAGATCAGTTCATTGATGCCAACATTAATTTTAGGTGTTTCCTAATAAGCCAGAAAAGCGGAGAGCTTCTCAACTTTTCAAAGCTGCTCTTGACTCGGTAACTTAATAATTCAGACCCAATTCTTTCTTGATTCCAATCCATTAGTTGCTAACAGAGTATACAAGATGTCCTATGGATTTTACTTTTTTTTTTAACTTACAAATAGATGGTATAACCATAAGTTCTCTTGATGATGTCCCCAGCAGCGCGCATACATCATTTTTCAAGTCTATAAGGAGCACCTTATATTTTCATTTTGAAGATGATAATGAAGGTTAGTTTTTCAACCCCAACCCTTCTTTTTAACCTTGAGCTTGACACATTGCGGTATGCTATTTCCAAATTGATCTATATTAATTAATTTCCTTGGTGTCTTTGGTTTAGCAATTTCCAATCAAATATTTGCATTATCGCTTCCTTTCTCAGTTCATACCTGTATTCTACATATGAACCAGAGAGTACTCAAATGTCTCCTTTCCCACTTTACTTAAAACTTTTTCATGCTACTTTTAACTCAAGCTTGAAATAACTTTTCATTTTTAACAAAGTTGGACTATACCAACAGCACCTTATCTTGTTAATTACAATAGAGCATTGTTTTGCTAATATCCTAGTATGCGACTATTCTTTGTAATAAGTATTCAAATCCTCCTTGTCTTATTTATTTTCTTTTTCATTTATTTTTAGGCTTAGATTTTGCCTGCTATGTTGAGACCTTAACATGCATTTAACTATTCAGTTTGTGCCATCAAAATAGAGTAAATATTAGAAAAATTAACGTTGATCAATATTTTACAACAATTCAAGGGATACTAACTTAATAACATTTTTTTTACAAATTATTATTTTTTAAGAGGCTCTTACATATGATGAATTAATAGATATGTTGAATGAAACATTGTATTTTTGACATATTATAGTCATCCTCCAAAATTACCTGTTATGCTTAAACAAACTGATGGTTTATATGCTTTTGTAGCAAAGAGTGTAACTCGATTCACACTTGGTAAGGTAAAGATCTTTCTTACCCCATGCTTTTCTAATTTATACAAATAACTTCTTGTCATTGTAACCGATTAATTGGTATGCCCCAAATAAAAGAACAACTGTTAAGGGTCTTAGGATTGCAATAGCAAAAGGGGAGCTCATTGGAATTTCTACACAAAGGCTACAAGGTATCCTTAATATCTCAATAGTTTCACATTATTATTCCACCGTCATCGTCATCCTCGGTACCTTGGTAATATGCAGAAAGTAAGTTGCTAATGGAATATGCAAGATGTCCTATGGATTTTACATTTTACTTTTACTTGCAGATAGATAGTATAACCATAAGTTCTCTGGATGATGTCCTTAGTGGTGCACTTACATCATTTTTCAGCTCTACAAGGAACATTCTTAGATTTTGATTTTGGAGATGACATTGAAAGTTAGTTTTCGAAATGTTAAAATGCCCTATTATTTTTGTTGGTGTTTACCTTATAATGGTTTCATCATAATAAATTTGCTTTGCTACCATCTATTCTAGTATGTTTGGATATATGTTGAATCTGTATGCAACCATGTGGATGTCCTATTTAATAAATAACTTGACCAGTTTTGGTGGATATTTTGTCGTCAAAATTTTTTTTCAAATAGTCACATCACTTATCATATCAATGCTCAAAGGAATTGCATGGTGCATTGCTGTTAAGGTTTTAACTATCTTTTTCAAAAAAAAAGAAAAAAGTTTTGATTCTCACAGCTAGGTAGATGAGCCCTCCTGGTTGAAATTTCTTAATGATTATGTGTGTTAAGTTGATAGAAATAAGCACTTGGAAAGTTTCACAGAAAAAAATTCAGAATTCTAAAACCAACAATAATTTCCCATGAAATATTGGATTGTCACGAATCAAGGTGAGGTCTCAATTTTCATCCTATATTAGTTTAGTCCAATTACACATTTCATTTTCTTAACCTTTGTGTGCAAAAATACTAGAGAAAAAACAAAAAAAATTCTAACCTTTTTTTTTTATGTAACTTTATCAGCAATTTCAAGTAACTTTTAAGAAATGTCTTAGCTAAAATAAACATGCATGTTGGTGGATTCAATTATTGGTAACTTGCTCTAAAAAACCAACAAGAATTCAATGGATATTGTTCCTATATTTCCCATAACAAAGGAATTAGGAGCTTAAATTTGCTTAACTCGCTTTGCTATGTTATTTGAAATAGACAACATCTGGTTTCTATTATGAAATCTTCTACTATTTGTTATGAAAGCGTGGTTTGCTATAATTTTGTCTATAAATTTCACTGTATCTAAGATAACCTAAACATATAATTTTTGTTAATGATTAGTTAACGCTTGCTACCTCGTAACGTTAACCTTTTTTTTTTCTTCCTACCTTTTTTACCATTTATCTTACATCTTTACTTAGATGGACTTTCACATGTATGTGATATGCTACAAATATATAACAAACAACTTATAGATATTATCCAAGTAAATTCTATTTTGCACATTTTAGTTCAGCTGGGCATTATTTCACGATCTTATTGCGCATTTTGTTGGTTTATGCGGTTTTACCCAACACATTTGCCGAGTGACCACCTGCTAGTAGGAACTAAGGCCACAAGTCTGCTTTAAATTTAGATTGGATTTTTGCAAGTGGTTACGTTTGGTCTGAAGTATAACTTTTGATTAATCCCCATAACACATTTGCATGCTAATTCCTGTACGACAAGCATCAATCACACGATTATACCATTCCAAATTCAATGAACAGGAGAGACTACCACTAGTAGTCTGCAGATAGAGCACTTCAGTGGATGCGTCCAGACCAGAGAGCCTTAATGAATTGCCACCAGTAGGAAAATTGGATGGGGTTTAACTGGAATGAGCTTTTTGTAACCAACAGAGTCATGTCATTATGTCTGGTAATGAATTGAGTAGTTAGGAGGGGAACTAGAATAGTACAGACCATTCCATCCATTGCATTGCGCATTTCGCTAATCAAATCAGTGTCCATTATCCAAGGACCCCGAGACACCACTCTCCCAACTCGAATCTCAATTTACTTGCTCTTTCTTTTTCTCGTCTAAGCTGAACCACATCCTTGCGGGGATTGATTGAGATGGAGCTAATAAAATCGGGGCTTAATCGTTGAAAAAGGATCTTGTTTAAGGGTCCCACTAAGATTTTATTCAAAGAATTACTAATGCAAGCTAGTTATATCTAAAGACGGAAGACTGAAGGCAAAGGTAGAGGTGGTTGTCAAAGGAAGCTAAACATAATAGAGGAAAAAGAAAGAAAAAAAAGAGGAACTCTAGCTAATGCCCTAAATAAAAAAAGTTAAAAAAGGAGATGATATGCTCATCTTCCATTATGAAAGCGGGGATTGGAATCAGCCAAAATGGGAGTTTTTTTTTTTTGAGAATAAAATTAGAGAGTTAAGACACGAAAGAATGACCTCTTTTAGAAAATAAGAGTAACATAATATAAAACATAGATCTCTCATTCATTTTCTGCACTGCAGACAAAAAATCAATCAAATACCTACCTAACTGATCTCATTCATTTTCTGATCCTCTCCACTTGGATTGTTCCCAGCTCTCCATATTTCAGTTTTATTGAAGATGAACCTTCTGTTATGTCGGAGTCAAATGAGGTGCGGTTGGTGCGATTTGAGGAAAGAAAACAATTTAGATGGGCTAGATGCATATGCCATTAGTTCCAGATGGGTCGGATTCGAATAGGTTGGAGTGGATCTAATTCCATGGTGTCTTAGCTGTACATTAAAAGTCTAAAAAGTCTCCCTCCCTTAGTCGCGCGGGCATATGTAGTTCGAGTTTAAGAGCCAAAATAAGAGCTAAGACGCAGTAGTACTTTCAGATGTCTTGATTTTCAAACGGATGACATCACTAAAACGGGTGTGACATATTCACTGTGAGTTAGACAAGACCTTTTTTATAATAAAATAAATTTTTACTAAATTGAAATTAGATATGAAATTTCTGATAAATTTTATTACTGTTGGTTTTATCATAAGGACTCAAAGTTGGATTAGAAAGTATGTAATTATCGGTTCGAAAACTCAAACAAATATTTAAATAGACCAAACTCTTCTTACCACACAGATTTAAGAACCACTTCAAAGAATGGCTCATTGGAGACCCACTTTCAACAATCCACTAATTGTGACCCAAGTGCCTAATAAGCTTTCTCGAACTGAAGACAAATGTAGCCTTTGCTGGCTAAGTTGAAAGTTGCAATGTTTCCCTTGCTCCATAAAGGGCTCTAAAGTAGGCATTACGTGTCAGAGTTAGCTGATAATGTCTCATTAGCAGTTACTGAAGTTGAACATTATTTATCGTCGTGTTTCACCGAGTTGTATGCAGCCACTATTGGAGTTAGAAAGACTTAATAAACTCCACTAGCTCTTTTAAGGATCGATAGGAAGACCCACCTTCCATAATGCATAGTTCTGCTTCCACCTTCAGCTTCATTGCCCTCTCTCTTATTTCCTCTCCTTCTTTATCAGTCATCAACATACTCACACTTTTCTCAAGCTCTTTTCTATCCAACTCATTCTCCAATTGCAAACCCACTTTCCATACATGACTCACATACCTTGCAGTCACCTTTTGGTCTCCAAAACATGGCCTACATAACATTGGAACTCCTTCACATATGCTTTCAATAGTGGAGTTCCAACCACAATGACTCAAAAAACCTCCCACAGCTTTATGTGCCAACACCTCCTTTTGTGGTGCCCACTTAACTATACAACCTCTGTCTTCAACCTCCTCTTTAAAGCCCTCTGGCAATGCCTCAATGCACTCTGAACCTTGTATTGAGCCTGGCCTGATCACCCACAAGAATGGTTGCTTACTGTTTGCTAAACCCCATGCCATTTCTGCTATGTCCGTTTCGTTCGTTGAAGCCATGCTTCCCAGACTTACGTAGATTACTGAATTTGGAGTTTGCTTGTCAAGCCATTGCATGCAGTCAGCGTCCTCTTCCAGCAAACTGGAAGATGATGTTGGCACGACCTTGTGGATAGGTCCTATTCCAAAGATCGGAATCTGGATTTTTTGCTGGAGCATTGTGATTGATGACTCTTCAATACAGTTCATGGTGTTATAAATAATAGCCAAAGATCTCCTCATATTACGAACGTTGTTTATCATTTCAAAGAGAACTTCAAACGGTGCGAAGTAGGAAAATGGCATATCCTTGATCCTGAGAGGAGGATGCTCTGGAGCTAACTCCTCTGACATGGGATCTATAGTTTGTAACAGCATTAGTGAATATATATGAACAGTTATTTGTTACATTAAGAAAGTAACAAGAGAAGGCGTCAAACACTAAAATACATACGCCTGACAGTCAAACAGTTCTTCATTGAAGGCTGATTATATTTCAATTTCAGAGTTAATAATAGCAGATCAAGTTCAGTCGATGGGGACATGGTTAACAAAGCTTTTTCATAGGGAAACACCTGAAGAATTAGGGAGTGCTTCAGTATGAATGCTATTAGCCTATTACATGTCCAGCTGCATAGCAGGCACAAAAAACCAGTCTCACAAACCACAGCAGACTTTATTGAGGCTACATTTTGGTTCCCATATCTTTAAGCCTTTTTCTTCTTGTATTTATTTGGAGGCCAGCAAGATTCCGACACACAGAAAGAAAAGACACGAACACTTATATTCGACCCTAGATCTTAAGGAATTATGTTGTGGTATATATCTGATGTGAAACTACCATAGGAGCATATGCTTATCTCAGTCAAGCAAAACGTCCACAAACCTGAGAAAGGAATGCGTCCTTCTGCCCTTAATCGAAGCATGGTCCCACGAACAAGGAAAGTGATTACGTTGCTTGTTCGAAATATGACACTAGGAAGCTTCAGATTGTGAGCCGCAGGTTCACTGAAGTAGGACATCTCATCATAAATAACGCAAGCAATTTCACCAGGAGTTGCCTGATCTTGCACTAGCTGGGTCAAGCATTCTCGGAAAGGAATTTCACATTTTTGGTTAAGAATCAAAACGAGAGTAGTTTTGTCAGGAGAAGAGATCTCATCATCTGACAAATTATCTGGTATGGTTATGAATTGTAAATGAGGATGGCTTGAAGCATCAGGAGAGTTGTATTGAGTGTGAAAAACGGTGATGCATAAGCCCTTAGAGTATAAGATGGCGCCCAATTGAAGCATCGGACTTATGTGCCCTTGAAATGGGCTAGGGACTAGTAATACTCTGCGACTTCTCTGTTGTCCTTCCATCTCCCTCCCTCTCTCTCTCTCTCTCTCTCCTCAATAAGGTCGGTGGAAATTGTTCATGTCTGTGCCTCCCACAAGTTTATTAAAAGTTCCGACAATCGTCTCATTGTCCCTATACTATATTTTATGTGTATTGAAGGTGGGGGGAGTCGAAATTCCTATTAAAATAAATTATTGAGGTCATATCTTATTTCATTTTGACTTATTCAAAACATGCGATACGCAAGGTAGTTGAGTTTATATTGCCCAAAAAGAGATGGATGACGCATTAATCATCGTGCTTATTATTCCGCACTAAAGTGTAACAACTTGCTTTTCAAACAATAATTTATATCGCATAAATGCGCCAAAACATACGTGTCTACACTGTATCTGTACCGACAAGGGAAAGCAGAAATGGAGTTATATATGGGTATGTTTTCCTCTATTAGCCTATGAAGTTTTTCACTGGCTATGAAATGGAGCCATATGTCGGAATTTTTTCTTTTATGAGTGTGTGTGTTCCCGTACGAGTACTTCCGTGTTTAAAGCCAAGATGACGAAATTGGTAAAGTGAATGAGGCAGATCAACCAACGCACTGATTGTACTTGGGCAGAGTCCCATGTGCGGGACACTCCTTACTGCCATCAAAATATTTCTAACTTGATGTTGCCCCTCTTATTACTCTGAGAAACTTTTGTGCACATTGCTCCCTCCGCTAAACATGTCAGTTCGCATCGAGTCTCAATGACAAAAGTGAAGGTAAGCGTCAATTACAAGCTTGAGGGTTACTATTTAGAGAAAATGAGCCAAGTAACTGCCTGATGTCGCCAATTTTATTTAAAGTAGATATCAGACTCTAAAATTTTAAGAATGTGATATTTATAAGTTGATAAAATTTAATATTGTTTAGAGATTAGTATTAAATGTTTAAATGGTGTAAGATTGATTGATTATAATAAAGATAAATGATACAAACTTTCCTTATAGTTTAAGAAACCTTAGAAAAGCTTTTGATCTTTAAAAATTATCAATTTTTTTCATATTTTTTTAAAAATTTATTTTCTTAAACTTCATTTAAAAAATAATGATGAAACACGTGCAATATTAACATCAAATGCTATTTATATGACGATTTACCTTAGCTCTTAACATTGAACTAATCTAATTAAATTCGACTCAAGCTAATAATTTATTATAATTATCTTAAATTATTAATTTAAATTAAATTTGATTGATTCACGTAGGGTTTAAGAGTTGAGTTGAGTTATTATATTAGTAACATCTGATTAGTTCAAGTTTGATATTTATACTACATTTGTCTTGTCGATATTTTTTAACCAAACTTTAAAAGGAGTTGTTTTTGGGAAACTAAAAACTAGGGGTTCTTTCAAAAATTTTAAAAATCAGAGGGGTTTTCTACGATTTCTCAAATTACAAGGGATATTTATATCTTTTATTATTATAATATTAAGTAAATAATAGGTTAGTTTGAATTTGCAATAACCAATGAACTCTGTTTGGTATTTTGGACATTTGACAGAAAATTTATAATGGGGTTGTTAAAGAGGATATAGAAAGACAAGATAGTTATATACAATTTATACGAACCTATCATTAGTTGATATTAAACTTGAATACATTAATTTAATGAACAAGTTTGCGGATTCATTTTGTATCACCAGTAAATATTGTTATGTATTTAGATCGTAAGTTTTAATAACAATATTAGAATAAGGTGATTCAAGGGGCTCAGGACAATCGAGAGAATTTATAAAATCTTAAAAAGACAATTGGAGCTGATATTGGCTAGTCAGATACCTACCAATTAATGATGTCCACAATTCTTGCTTTAAACAACTTCAAAGCGTTCTTTTTCACAAAAATAACAGAGTAACAAGCGAAAATAAGGGGAAACTTTGCATGAGAGCTAGAGGGTGGTTTCAAGTAGGAAAAAAGGGGTTTTAAGCTATATAGTGATTATTGTAAAAGATATTCACAAAGAAGACAACCAAATTTTACAATAGGCATGAACCTACAAGTACTTTTGGCATAAAAATTGGAAGAAGGCTTAGTAATGGCCAAGTCCGCCTAGGCTTGTGCTACATCAAAATTCTATTTTGGGGTCTAGGTCCACTATAAAGCCTGATTGGATCGATCAAAATTCTTTTTTTTAATTTCAAAACATTATTGTTTCGAGTGAAAATTTTAGGCTTCAAGTCAAATCGTGTCAGGCAGCCCGAGCTTGAGGTTGGCTCAAAGCTTGAAATTTCAACAAAGACTAAATTTGACCTGAATCCTTGTCAACTTGGGACATGCTCATTAATTTCAAACCGGGTTGGATTTTTTTTACCCCTTGATGGTAGTGCAGGCCAATCTAGGCTTTCTAAATGTATTATTTTATTGTCTTGTGTAAATTATTTACTTATTAAGTGTTAATTGACTATTTTATATTTTATTTTCTTTTTGGTAATTAGTAACCAAACCTAATTTCATATTTTGTAAAATTAGGTTTTCATCAAATTAACATAACAAGTCTAAGGGATTGGATTATATAGAATTGGAAGTATTTTCTATGACTTTTTAATATATAGAGACTAATAGAATCATAAATTATGATTTTAGTGTTGGTACTTATCTATTGCTATCTGTAATGGGATAGGTATCCATCCATTGGATTAAACAAATTAGTTAGTTCCATAATGCGGCAAGTATCATTCTAATGGTTGGGGCAAACTAGCCAACACTACCTTGGGCTATGAGGTATTGCATGTATTTTATATAATTTGTGAACATATAGAGATAAATAGGCATGTAAATTGTAATTTTGAGTGTCAGTAAATAACGACAATTATGTGTAAAAAAATATGGACACATTTTGTAATTTGGTGCCATAAATGCATACATAATGTATATATGAATGAATATTGTTTACTATATGACTTAAGGCCCTAAAAGGGTGGTAATTGTGCATATGTCTAAGTTAAGATAATAAGTACTATTTTTAAGCTTATTAGTTAGTGCCATAATGGGAAAGGTGCCACATTATTAGTTGAAGTGAATTAGTTAGTGTTAAAATTGGGAAAGAACTAGTTCATTAGTTGAGATTAATTAGCCACCACTTAACCTTGGGCTAGTTTAAGGCTTGTGTATTAGTTGGCACCACATAGTTTCGTTTGGTATAATAATTTTGAAAATTTTCATTGCCATGACTACATTTCTTGACAAGTATTCTAGAGAAATTGGTTATGTCATATAGGCCTAATTGTGAATATTTGTTTCATATAAAATAGGAGTATAACTTTATATTTTTTATTATAATTTTTCTAGTTATTATGGACTAATAGAATTTGTGCATTTCTTAGGAATCAGAGTGTGGTTTAGAAGTGTGTGGGCCTAGGTGAGTTTCTAAGTATCATTTTATAGAATTAGATCTAAAAAGCTTTCTATATAGACTATGTCATTAAGTTATTTCTATTAAATTATATAAGTTTAGCAAGTTAAAGTTCTTAATCCAATAATAAGGCTTAAAAATTTTGGCCTTACATTGGGTGGTGGTTCACCATAAGCTTAGTTAGGTTGACTCGAGCTTGAAGCGTGATATTACAATTAGACAAAATCATAAGACAATACAATCGAAGCTTCCCAAAAATAATTATACACATATATGAACACAAAAACACTAAGCTTATCTAATAACAATCAATAAAGTAATAAGACTCAAAACACGTAAAATTTATACTAATTCCATCTATATGATAAGATAAGAAAGCTAATTTTCTCCATTGGACAGTGTGAAAGGTTAACCAAACCACTTATAAATAACAAAAGGTGGATATTTCTTAAGCATATATTTGTTTTGTTCTTGAATGCTCTACCTTTATTTTCCCTTTCTTTGTTTACCATTAATCTTGTTACTACATTTCCTATCCTCCATCTCTTTAAATCCTTTAACTTTAAACTAATCTTCCATATGTGACATTTATAGCTAGCTCTTAAATGATGGTATTTGAAAATGATTTTTAAAGCATTAAAACTTCTTTACTAATACTCTTCAGTTTTGAATTCCTATTTAATTCAATTTTCTTCTAAAACACATATGATATTCAACCTTACAAGTCCAATCTTTTTGGTTTAAAAGCTTAGTCTAATCAAGTGAATCTATCCAAGTACAATAGTAATGAATTAATTAAATAGTGCTATAACATCTATCAATTTTTTTTCTTGGTTTTCAAGGTCAAAATTCAAGGAAATCAATAGATGAATTTAATTCAAGTTTTTCCTAGCTCAATTGGTATGATGTTAGTGAATAAAAGGCAAGTTTCTTAGAGTTACAAGTTCAAAAAAGTTTCATAACTTAAATATGTATAGTTCAAATGATTTAGTGATTAAGTTATAATATACATTTTTTAATTAAAGTAAGTGATTGTATTTAAAATTGAAGAAATTACATATATTAGTTGGTGTTGTTACACATTAATTGGTCAAGTACTAGAATAACAAAGTACAAGAAGCAAATAGACCTTTAACTAGTCTATAAAGCATAAGAATTCAAAATTTGGCAACATTGTTAGTTCAAAAAAGAGTGCTAAAACATCCTCTATAGCTACAACCTATGATCTAATCTTATACAAGAGTCTCCTAATATGGTCATCCGTGGTTCTTGTTAAGTTTTTAAAGGCTCTAAAGTTTCTTTCCTTCCATATGAAGTAGACTACTGTAGTCATTTTTAAAAGCTTCAAGTCACCTCTGCATTTCATCTTTAGGTTGGTTAAGTAGTTTAGTATATTACACCATCCCATAATTGAGGTGTATGTTAAAGGTTTGAAGTAATAACTCCCAGAGTATAAATGAGAATGCACACTTAAAGAATAGATGGTTGTGAGTTTCATTATAACCTGAGCATAAGACACTTTCCATTATAGTGGCAGGGACTTTCAATCTATCACCACTCCTGATAGAAGGAGATGATACCCATGACCTCTTGTCAGGGTCATTATTCAAGAGTCTCTGGCCAGAACAATTATGGATCATGAAGAGAGTCTTCAATGACACATAGAATAATGAGATTCCCAGGATAAGAACTAACATTGCTTGGACTAAATATGATGTAGTTAGTCTAGTGGGAGTTGACATATAGCCCATACTCTAAACCAAGTGGGGTATAGTATGGTGAAAGGACAAATTGCACAGTAATTATCTATGGAAAGGTTTATAAGTCGGATAATTAACTATCGAAGAGTTCGTGTGTTAATCCACTTATATTCCGGTAAATTGGCATCATGAAACCCTTTATAATTTGCTTTAATTAAGAGTTAATTCAAGTTTCCAAAATAACCAGGAACCCAAGGGTCACATGCATAAAAGATCGGATGAAAAAACAAAATGTGTATGGCTATTTTTAAGTAGGCCACGAAGGTGATCGAAGGCGAGGCTGTCAATTAAGTAGGCCACGATCGTGACCGAAGGAACAATAGATGATACATAAATGAGTTTTTAACTTATGTACAGGAGAAATAACCAGTCACAAACACACTTAAGTGAGAGAATAAAGTGTCTAGAAGAGTTCTAGAGTTAGAGAGAAGTGTCTTAAGTCTTGTTCTTGACCTTTCTCTCCATTAGAGCATCTACTTAAACTCATCTAGTTTGGTGCTCTAACCACCCTTACACATTATTTATTCTTCATATTTGCGTGTTCTTTAGTGATCAAGGAAGAGTTTAATGTTTTCAATAACCCAAACAAGGAGAAGAATCAAGAAAGGAGGAGAATCAAAAGGTACATTTACTATTATACCATGTTCATATAATTTGTTTATACATGCATTTGAGATTTTGGCTTTTTGGGATGTCATGGGGTCGAAATTTAGATTATGACACTTCTGCTACTTTATTGTGCATATGATGCATGAATCTATGTCTCCCCCCAATAGTGGCATCAGAGAAGGGTCATGCGTGTATTAGATGATGTATTGAACATGTGCAAAATATTTGTTGGGTTGTGACTGACATGTATGTTGATTTGGAAATTTTCGTATAAATTGTAGAAAAATTGTTTTATGATTTTCTTTCACAGAAATGTTTATAATGTGTTATATCATGTTTTTGTTAAAGGAAATTGCAATTTAATGTCATATGCTATTTTATTTCGAATTAATATCTAGTTTGTTTATATGTTGGTTTAGGGGAATTTCTGGAAAACTGAATGCATATGCTGATTTTGAAATTTTCGTAATATTTCTGTAAAATTTTTATGATTTTCTTTTATAGAATTGTTTATAAGGTGTTATATCATGTTTATTCAAAGGAAAATGCAATTGAATGTCATTTTCTATTTTATTACGAATTTAGTCTTAGCCTGATGCATGTATGAAGTTTTGGAAAATTCTGGAAATCTGATGAACATGCACGCTTGTAAATTCCATATTAAATTTTATAAAAATTGTTTTTATGAATGTTCTACATGGACATCCAATATAAGATGTTGCCACATGTATGATATGTATGACACTTGTTGTTAAAGTGATTATCTTATGCATGCGTGATGTAAAGTATTACTAGTGTTAGAAGTAATATGACAAATGTCATAGACATGTTATGTGTTGGCTAATTCCACTAACTTTATAAATAATTAATAGGAATTAGTCTTTGGAATTTTTTATTAGACACATTTAGAATATGTATAAGGCTATTAAAATTTTCTAGAATTAATTGAATTTGATTCAATTAATAAATCAAGTCAAAGTCAACATTAGTTGACTTTTTGAAAGCTGATGGAGTTGTGTGTTTCGGTTATAAGACCTTAATAAAATTTTTATGAGATAAGAAATGTATTATTTTGATGCTAGTAGCATGCTAAGTGCATGTGCTTGAAATTAGGGTTCCAAAAATTTTCCGAACATCGAATCGGTCTTTTTAGTGTTTACTAGGTTAACTTATTTATCTTGATGATTTTGGCCATAAGATATTTTTAGCAAGTGCCGAAATTGTCTAGATAAATTTGAGATGACCTAGGGATATTATAGATGACTAATTGATGTTCGAGAATTTTGCAAACACTAGGAATTAATTTAGAATTAATCCAAGTACAGCATAGCATTTTTAGGATGACTAGAAAAAGACATGTGCAATAGAATTAAAGTGTTTAATTTGTACATCAAAATAATTAAATTTTAGGATTGCTAATCGAATCACGTTCATAATTCAAATTAGATGAGACTAATACTAGTACCCGATTCAGCTCAGGAGTTGAATTGAATCACGAACTTTAGATGTATAGTCAAGTCACAACCTAAATTGAACCTCCTTTGTGTGATACATGCATTAGATGCATTTTAAGGGTGGTTATAGACATAGGCTCAATTTAATTGAGTTATCCATAATCTAAATATATATATGTGATATATATACAATATCATCCAAGTATTAATGAGACCAAAGAACAAATCCCTCAACCGAAATATAGGACTTACGCCTTCCATTGATATGGCAAGAACCAAAGTTCTTTATATATCGATTCAATTCGAGATCTTGGAACAAGTTCAGCAACGGATCCAAAAATCTTGGTGATCTTCTCTATCTTAAAGTTGAGTTGTTGGGCAAACCCAAGCCTACTCTACACGAATATATTCAAATAATAGAAATTAGATTTCCGAATTAATGGGTTAGTACTAACTGGAAGTGTTGATTTGTTGGGTAAACCCAAAGTTTACGTGGATAGAGGCAAAGTTAGGTTGTATACATCAGATGTATATGAATCAAGAGTTAATAACCAAAATGAGTGTGCTAAATCAACAATTGATGGCACAAGTCGATAGTTGCATAACTGGATGCAATTGGTATGAATGATACCTATCGATTGACCTAAAGTGGTTGTTGGGCAAACCTAAGGTCATTCTTAGTAATATTGAATATCGAACCATTAGGAAAACTATAAGTTTTCTCGAATTTGTAGTGAGGGCTATAGATTTGAATAAAAATAGTGGGACCTATAATTCACGTGATTAAAGTCCTCATCGATATGCCTTAGTGTACATTATAATACTTTCTCTCATTCTTCTAGCTTATTGAATCTCCACGATGTCTTCGTCCAGTGTGAACCTACGTTCTCAGTTAGACTCTAACAAACTTATAGGACCTAACTTCTTAGATTGGCTGCAAAATTTAAGAATTGTTCTCAAATTTGAGAAACTAGGATATGTCCTAGATGAACCACTTCTCGATCTCCCTACTACCGATGCATTTGATGAGGATCAAAAAGCTTACAAGAAGCTACTAGATGATAGTGAGATGACTAGCTGTATAATAATGGCCTCTATGTCAGCAGAATTGCAAAAGTAGCATGAGGTTATAGATGCTCATGGTCTACCATCTATACCATAGTCTACCATCTAAAGGGATTGTTTGATGAGCAAGCACGTTTTGAAAGCTACGAGACCACGAGGTTGCTTTTTTTCTCTAACATGGCCGAGGGAGCATCTCCAGTGCAGTATGCACTGAAGATGTATGGATACATTGAGAGGTTAACCAGTTTGGGTTTCGTAATGGATTATGAATTATGTCTAGACTTAATTCTGACTAGTTTGACTGATAATTATTCATAGTTTGTGCTTAATTATCGGATGAACCAAATATCCACCTTGATGCTTGAGTTGATTAATCTGCTCAAAAATAGAGGTATTTAAAAAATCCGTGAACTTGTGAACCGGAACTAAACCTCATGAACCAAACCTGTAAACAAGGTTAACTGAACCTAAAAATCAGGCTCATGATTTAAGTTCAAGTTTCTAACTTGCAGTTCTAGGTTAACCGAACCTATAGCAGGTTAACCAAACCGAACATGATTTATTAGTTTAGGTTTAAACCTGAACCTGAAACACCCAAAAAACCTGTCATATATTTAGATATAATTTAAGAGGATATTAATAATAATAAATTCAATAGTATTTACTATATTAATTCTTGAGTAAAAAAAAGAAGAAAAGGAAAAAAATCTACTTTAATTCTATGTTGTTAAACGTTAATCTTGAACATTGCTGTTATAACAACTAATGCATAACACTCAATACTCCTACTTCAAATAGTAATTAATATGTGTCAAAATTATTGATTAAAGTATTAAATTATTGATAGAAAAAATTCATTGACTAAAATATTTAGCTAAAGATTATGAACCCAAAGACAAGAGTTTCAATGTCTTAAGTTGGTGAAAACTAAATTTTGCTAAGTATCCAATGCTTGCTTCAATGGCTCGAGATGTTTTAGCTATGCCTGTATCTACTATTGCATTTGAGTTAGCTTCTAGTACAGGAGGTCGACTGCTTGATTCATTTCTTAGCTCTTTTATTCTAAAGATGGTGGAGGCTCTTGTTTATGGACAAGATTGGTTGAAAAAATCACAAGCTCCTCTTTACGTGGAAGTGAGACTTAAAGAACTTGGGCAAATTGAATCAGTTAATCTAGTTTACATTACCTTGTTTTAATATATAAATAATGTTGGGCAGGATTTTTAGAACCCAACTCTTGCATTGATACTATAACTGTTAGACCCCGTTTTTGAAGCCCAACGTTCAAAGTCATAAACCGTGAGCATATTACCCTGTAGGGTTATTTCAAAGAACCCTCACTAGCCATCATCCCACAAAAGTGGTGTGCCCACACCAGTCAATCACCAAAATCACAATTTGATTTCTTCAATGATTTGTAGCTCTAAGTCTCTAGTTTAATTTGAAATAAGAACCATCTCAATCGAAGCTCTATAGATGAAGTTATGCTTAAGATGCCAAAGTATGTTAATAACCCAGTCATGCTCTCTCAACCGACCCCTCACTATCTTTCCATCAATCTTTTTCAGATCAAAACAAAAATTTACCAATTTTTATAGAGAGATTGGAAAATGTGTTAGGAATCCAATGCTTCAAGAATCACATCATTTAGAGGTTGGATGACGAAGTTATGGCCAAAAGAATCAAATATGTTTATATCCTCAATCATATTGTACCTATTTTGGGAAAATTAGCATAACTTTCTCTAGAAACCTCTTATTAAGGTTATTATTAGATTGTTTGAAAGAAGACTTCAAGATCTACAAATTTCATAAGACCACAAAGGGAGATTTTGCTTTTTAGAGGGTCAAAAATGCAAATTTCCGAGCATGGACCTGAGAAGGTTCGTTTAATGGATATAATGTCCATTAAACGGACATGGGCAATGCTAGGGGTCCTCACAGACCTGAGAAGGTCCGTTTAATGGATGTAAAGTCTGTCTAACAGACATAGGGGTTACCTAAGCCCCTCTAAAGCCTCTCCAATGCTTCCTAAATCCATTCTAACATTACTTTCACTCATAATCTTCCCAAGTTCACCTAACAATTTAACCAATAGTTTGGTCTCATAAAACTCTCAATTCTCAACTCATTTGATTCATCACATTCCACAAATCCTCATCTTTCACCATAGCTGTTATGATATACATCCTATGCAGCCTTACCAACTTATAATGCTGATATCTCTTAACTCCGATATCTAATATTTACATACTTTATAACGTAGCAAAGCTAAAAAGATAAACTACAACTTTTATGAAGACAACTTTGTCTAATTCAGCCTCATGAAAGGATTGAAAATGCAAAGTACAAACTTTGAGGGTCATGGGCCAAAAATACAGTCATATTTCATTATCATCAAAACATAACTGTTTTTGCAAAGCTTCAATGGACTTTCCTAGCCACAATACAACATTTCGCCAAAATCCCAAATTACAAAGGGCACTTGAACAATAATTTCTTAACATATGACTACATCCTTGATTTACATAAATTACTCCAAAATAAAACAACCATGTAAATCCAGATTGATGCCTTGACTCTTAGTCACTCGATCTCTTGCTTATCACATGAAGATGGGACTGAAGGGAGGTGAGCTTAAAGCTAGTGGGTAACAGTTTTATAACGAGAAACAAGCGAAAACTATTGAAATATTTATTTCCATTGAAAAATTCACATTGGAATCCATGTAACATATCTTTCCCAAAGTCACAACTTATCAAGCAATTCATAAACATCATAAATCATGAATTCATCAAACTTGTCACAAATCATAAACATATAAGCACATAAGAAATGGTTTGGGTAAATTCATAAACATGACAAACTACACATTTCCACATAATGGTCCTGTGTAGTCGTAAACTTGACGTACCATCGCAATCCCACATACTAGTTTTGAGTTGACGTAAACTTGAGGGAGTCTATGAAGTAGCTCCGTGCCACTAGCGGGCAGGCGGAAGAAGCCTTTAACTTGGTCAATGTACACGTGACATTCTTGAATGGATTACACCAAACCCATATAACATGTAATTCATGAATTGAAAACTGTTTGCCCAAATGGCACATTCTTGGAAACTTATTTTTCATGAGCACGAAATATTTCATATGCATTTCCTAAACTTAATTTCATAGACATAAAGTCTTTTCAAAACCATTTCCATATCACAATTCATCATCGAGATCCATACACCAAAACATGTTGCAATAAATCATTCAAAGCAATAAAAGCAACATTTATAAGGTAATTGAAATCATTTTATTCTCTTGCTTTAAAAGGAAACATTTATGGCTCATTACTCAATTATAAACATGAAACCCACCTTGAATTTCTTGCTTAAAGACTTGCTCAAAATGACATCTCCCCTTGCTCTTCTTACCTCTCTTGATTTCCTTTATCAAAGGAAAAATTCTCATTCAATAGGAATATCAATTGAGAACCCAAAGAAACATATTCATAAAATTAATCCTAGAATTCTTAAACCCATACATTTCTTAAGCTATATGAACCAAAACCCTTTCAAAAATCCAAAATATTAAGATAAAACTTATCTTGAATCTTCACCAAATGAAGAGTTTGTTGGCTTTAATGGAAGCTCTCATCTTATTCTTCCTTTTTCCCTTCTTGAGCAACCTCAAATTTCCTCTTGAAAGCCAAGCAAAGATGAAACCTAGTTTCTTTTCTTCTTTCTTTCCTCTCTTCTCCATCGAACTCTCTCCTTCTTCTCTCTTCTTTTTGTTTCTTCTCTCTCAATTTCGTTCTTGCTTCTTCCTTAAAAGCAAGCCCACACTTCTTATTTCAATTTTGCCATTAATGATTGAGAAATATCCAATTTGCCCTTCCTTTGATGCCTTATAACCTTAATGCTTAAGTGTTCTTCCCAAAATGCCCTCATACATATATATACTCTTACCACTTAATTTAACTAAACCATATTTAAAAATCCCACTAACATTAACATAAGAATTAATTCCAAATAAAAATAATTAATATAGCAAGAACTCAAAATTATTTAAATCATGCCTAACTCATTTCAAAAATCCAGACCTTTTCTGATCAGGTAATTGAAGGAATTTGATAATACTTCCTTCTAGATAAATGTTCCTCATTTTCTTAATTTTCTAATGACACCAAAATCATTCAATTTGGTTTGGAAATCTGAAAGTTATATCCCAATCATTTCTGAACTATTCTTATACTGAAACAATATTCTATGCTCAATTTTCATCCAAAAATTGACATTCTTAAAGACTGAATTGAAACTTGATTTCATCAAATAATTTGTAAGCCTATGTCTCTAGTTTACAATCATCTCATTTGGATAATTAGAGAAAAAGTTATGGCTAAAACACTGAAACATACTCAGCGAACATGTTTCAACTACATTTTCCATCTTTTAACTTCCAACATTTTACATACAATAGTTCTAACTTCCAAGAAAAGTTTGGGGTCTAACAAGTAGTATGCAACCTTACCCCTAACTACTAGGGATTGTTTCCGGATAACCCACAAGAAAGAAAAAGAAAACAAAAAAAGAATAAAAAAGAAAAGAAAAGGACAAAATAAAATAAATTATAATAACACATGAAAAGAAAATAATAAAATAATAAAGAATAAAGAAAAGAAAATAAACAATAAAAATAAAAATAAACAAAAGCAATATTTAAA
>JAOQMP010000008.1:30931316-30945864 GCA_027563575.1 Erythroxylum pedicellare
AATGAAAATTTAAAACTTATCATAATGATCTCATCAAAGTGTTTCAATATTCTCAATACTTAATTTCTACTTAGATTTAATCAATTTGAACTTTTCAAAAATTTTTAAATCAACATTTCATTCAATACATATAACTATATCACATAAATTCATCAGTAATCTAATATAAGTATTAAACTTTTGTGAATTGTTATTCCATCCAATACATCACATGTATAAATTTAATAATTCAATACCATCATCATCCTTTCACCAAAGGTTTATTTAGTTATTCTTTAACTTAACAAGTTTCACAAGTTTCATACGATTCATAATCAAAAGGATATAAATATCCTTATATGTAACTTTATGATTCTTATTATGTTAATTTAACTAACATGTCATAAAAGGATAATCTTGGCTATCCAATTGTGTGTTCTTGTCACTCATGTTAAGCATAAGTCCCCTTTGATCCAACACATACAAAATATTTGTATAAAATTGGATCAACTACTTGCACTTAACAATCTATTTCTCATGCTTTGAACATTATGTTATTTTGAATCTAAATTCAATATCAAATACTCATAAGCATGAACTAGAAATACATATGGTCTCTAATATCATATATGGATAAGAAAATTCAAGCAATCATTTTGTTGGACCCCGATTATGGAGCCCAACATTCGGATTCCTAAAGCGTGAGCATATTATCCTATAGGGTTATTTCAAGGAACCCTCATTAGTCACCATTCCACATGAGTGACACTCACACCGATCAAACATCCGAACAAACTCATTTCTCCTATTTTAGAACAGATTTTGGGAAAACTCAAATTGGAAATACAATTAACTTCTTCAAAACATTTTTCCCCAGTGTCTTAAGTTTCTAACGGCACAAAATCATTCAATTTGGCTTAAAAATCTAAGAGTTACGGGCTTAAACCCTTTTAGACTATTATTAAACTGGGATAGTACACTATACCCAACTTTCATCCAGAAATTGTGAGTCTTAGGGTACCCAACTTCCATCCAGAAATTGTAAGTCTTAGGTACTGAGTTAAAATTCTATTCCTTCATATCATTTAAATCTCTATATCTTTAGTTTATTTAGAAATAAGAATCATCTCATTTAGAGGTCGGATGACGCAGTTATGGCTGAAGGAAATCAAGCAAGGTTCTGTCCCCAATCATATTGAACCTAGTTTGGGACCATCGGCATAACTTTCTCTATAGATATTGGATTAAGGTTTACTTTAGACGGTTCGAAAGAAGACTTCAATATTTACAACCTTCATGAAGACCTTAAAGATAGATTCTATCATCTATAGGGATAGAAGTGGACCAGACAATAGGGTCAGACGAAACTAGACGAAGGGTCAAAAGAATTGGGAAAATTGACATAAATTTCCCTAAAGATGTCGGATTAAGGTGTTATTTAGATGGTTCGAAAGAGGACTTCAAGATATACAAATTTCATGAAGATGTCAAAGAAAAATTGGATCATCTATAGGGTCAAAAATAGGACCAGATGATAGGATTAGACGAAACCAGACAAAGGGTCACACGAATTAGGAAAATTGCCATAACTTTCCTTAGAGATGTCAGATTAAGGTGTTCTTTAGATGGTTTGAAAGAGGACTTCAAGATCTTTTGATGAAGACCTCAAAGACAAATTTGATCATCTACAGGGTGAAAAATGGGGCCAGGCGATAGGATCAGATGAAACTAGATGAAGGGTCAAAAAAATTGGGAAAATTGCCATAACGTTCCCTAGATATGTCTGGTTAAGGTGTTCTTTAGATGGTTCGAAAGATGAATTCAAGATATACAACTTTCATGAAGACCTCAAAGACAAATCCAATCATTTATAGGGTGAAAAATGGGACCAAACGATAGGATCAGATGAAACCAGATGGAGGGTCAGACAAATTGGAAAAATTGCCATAACTTTCCTTATAGATGTCGGATTAAGTGGTCTTTAGATGGTTCAAAAGAGGATTTCAAAAGATACAACTTTCATGAAGACCTTGAAGACAAATTTAATCATCTATAGGGTCAAAAATGGGACCAAACAATAGGATCAGATGAACAGTGCACCAGACGATATGACATCATCATTAGATAATATGACATCATCTGCAGACGATACTTCATCACAGACGATATGATGTCATCACTAGACGATATGACGTCATCAGACGATACAATCTATACTCCTAAGCATCTCCATTTATAAGGATCATAACTTTTAACTCCAATGTCCAAACATTTCATAATGTATACCGTTGGAAAGCTAGAAAGATAAGCTACAACTTTCTAGAAGACAATTTTACCTAATTCAACCTATATTAATCCAGCTTTCCCCCCAAAATCAGAACACGAATTTTACCCCTACAGAAGACTTGAAAATGAAACTCAACAATTTGGAAATATCATCTGTAAACACACAATCATACATATTAACATCAAAAGATAAGTGTTTTACAAGGCTTTAATGGGCATTTCAAGCCACAATATATCAATATTTCAAAATCCCAAAATACAAAATAATACATGAGCAATAATTTGCTCAAAATGCAACTAAAGCCTTGGTTTACAAAACTAGCTTAAAATACAAAAGTATGCAAAGTCAGAGTGATGCCTTGACTGTTGGTTACTCGTTCTCATGCTCTTTACCTGAAGATGGGGCGGAAATGGAGGGGGTGAGCTTAAAGCTCGTAGATAACAATTTTATAATCGGTAGTAAGCAAAAACCATTTTAAAACTCACTTCGAAGCAAGATACATATATTTCCCAAATCTCAATTTATCAACAATTCATAAGCAACTTAATTCATGCATCATCAAACTTGCCAACGCATTTAAACAGATAAGCACATCAGAATGGTTTGGGCGGATCCATAATAGAACGTACTACACAATTCCCATAAGGGTCTTGTGTAGCCATGAACAGAATGTACTATCTCAATCCTATATGATAGTTTTGCATAGCCGTGAACTTAGGGGAGTCCATGAAGGAGCTCCATGCCACTAGTGTGCAGGCGAGAGAAGCCTTTAGTCAAAGTGCACTTGACACACTTAAGGGACCACCACAAACCCACATAATCATGCATTTCACATCTTGAAAACTTGTTACCCAAAATGGCACATTTCTGAAACATGATTTCAGAAACTTGGTATCCTTTCAAAAATCATTTCCATTTTTCATTTCATAATTCATCCACACAACATGTAGCACTTTCTGAAAGAACTTAAACAACAATAAATGCAAATTTAAAAGTAGTTGAAAACATTTATTTCCCTTTTCGTGAAAGAAACATTAATGGCTTATTATTCAATTATAAAATAGTAACACGCCTTAAATTCTTTGCTTATAACTTTGCTCGAATGTGCCTCTCCTCATGCTCCTCTTGTCTTTCTTGATTCCCTTTTCATAGGCAAAAATCCCAAGCTCAAATTGGTTGCAAAATTGAAGACCCACAAAGTACATTTACTAAAATTGTTTCTAGAAAACTTAAACCCATACATTTCCTAAGCTTTATGAACCAAAACCCTTCCAAAATCCAAAAGATTAAGTAAGACCTTACCTTGAATCTTCACACAATGAAGAGATTATTGGTTCAAAAGAAAGCTCTTATCTTCCTCTACCTTTTTCCCTTCTTACACAACCTCAAAATCTCTCTAGAAGGCTTAGAAAGGATGAAAGCCCAACTCAACTTTCTTCTTTCCTCTCAACCACCGAAATCTCTCTTCTTTCTCTATTTGATTTGTTATTTCACTTCCTTCTCTCCTATTTTTGTTTTTCCCCTTCTTTAGAAAGAAGACAACACTTCTTTCTTCCCATTTTACTGTTAATGATTGAGAAAAATCCATCTTGCCCTTCCTTTAATGCCTTATGGTTTTTAAACTTAAGTAAACTACCCAAAATACTCTTTTGTGCATTCTTAATACTTTTAATTTAAGTAACCCATGCAATAAATCTACTAACATAGACCTAAAAAAAATTAACTCCTAAAAATTCGCCTATCATAGCCTCATAAATCATCTAAATCTTGCTTAATTAAAGAAAAAAAATTCAAGGGCCAACATAGACGACATCATAATTTTCTCTAATACAGATAAAGAAGATCATTTTAAAAAGGTAAAGCTGGTTATTCAAAGATGCCAAGATAAAGGATTATTTTTAAGAAAAAAGAAAATAAAATTAGCTCAACAAAATATTGAATATGTAGGAATAGAATTTCGTAATGGTTTTTTAAAACTACAACCAAATATTTTAAACGAAATTCAACAATTCCCAGATAGTTTAAAAAACCAAACACATGTACAACAATTCTTATGAATCCTTAATTATATCTTAGACCAATGTTTCTTTAATCTTGCTAAAGAAAGAAAATGGTTACAACTAAAATGCAACACCAAATCTTAATGGAATTGAACTTCTGAAGATACAGAAGCGGTAAGACATTTGAAATACCTATGCAAGGATTTACTAGTACTATATAATTATCTTCTAAATGATACACTTCTGGTACAAATTGATGTCAGTATAGATACATGGGCAGGATGTCTTTTGGCACAACCACCCAACCAAAAGAGGTATTTACTTTTTAAGTACATAAACGAGACTTTTAGTCCCATAGAACTGAAATATCCAATCCATGAAAAGGAAACATTAGCATGTCTCAAGATATTGAGAAAATGGCGTATTGATCTATTACCTATTGAATTTACTATTCAAACAGATTCCAAGTATTTATGTGGATTACTAAATATAATATAAAAACTAATTATAATCAAGGCCGTTTAATTTGATGGCAATTAGAATTAAATCAATATAATTTTCGTATTCATTACATAAAATCTTCTGATAACAGTCTTCCAGATATCTTAACCAAAGAATGGAAGCAGCAATCATTAGCCTCAAAGAGTCATTAAAAAAGAAAGAAGCAGAATTAATTGACCTCCAACAACAAGTAGAAATTGCCACCAAAGAAATTAACCAACTTCGATCAACAATCACCCTCCTTGGAAAACAACTCTCTCCTGATCAAACACCCACCAATATCACTCCCATTCCACCTACCCTTCAACCTATTACTCCCCAACAAATAACCCAGCTATCTTTATCCACACCATCTTCTACTTCTCAACGCAAAGGAGACTTTAAGGAAGACAAAGTTTATGTCATTTTTAATGGACTTATGGAAGGAATTTATGATGAATGGCACAAAGCTGTAATACACATTATCAGGAAATCATCCATCCGATATAAAAGTTTTACAAATAGACAAGAAGCAGAAAAAGCCTTATCTGACTTTAACAGCCTAATCTTGAGACCACAATATAAGCAAGCCCTTGAAAAACCAGCCCTAGAATCCAACATGAAATCATTAGGCAAACCTATCAATATGGATCGCATCAATTCAGTACCTACTAAAGTATTCAAATAAGAAATGAGACCGATCACTTCAAAAATCAATCGTGAATGTTTTCAACCACTTAATGACTAGAAGGAAAAACTAAAGATTTTTTAGTACTACCCCCAGAATCGAGGAAAATATGGACCTAGAGCAATTATTTTTCCTGAAGTAGACCCTTTCACCACTTATCTGTTCTTCTAGAGTGGATTGATCGATACCGTTTATTTAACCAAATTACACATTTTGTCAGAATTCCCTACCGGATTTATACAAGCCATTAAAAATTATCATGACAGGTTTGCCAAAGAAAGAGAAATATTCATCAAGGTATTCAACAATTATCCCATTTTTAAGGAAACATATACAATCAAGGATGCAAAAATCAAAGTTTCATTAATTGCATTTCTTCATATTGGAATAAGCAATGGGATGTATCCTCCCATAGATGAACCACCTCGACATACATTTCATTGGGATCTTATTAATCAGCTAAATCTCAATTGCCTAGAAGGAGTATACCAACAATGTTTAAACATAAATGTAGAGTCATTAATTGAGGTTAACTACAAAGGACCGAATATAATTATGATCTCTGCCTATAAAACCAGCATTGACCGAAGCTATTCATATTATTAGACAGTTTAAACAACCTTTTTCAGCTATCAATGGTATCCTTCATAATTTATCCGACCAAGGGAAACAAGCTATCTGTCAGTAACTCAACGACCATCCTCAACATAAATGTAATTATTGTCCTTCATCATCCACAAACGACAAAAAGGATAACAGCTCACTTGATACAATAATAGAAGAATAAAGCATTCAGCAAGGATGCATCTTTAAATATGTAGGCCCTTATCCATTAAATAAAAAACAGATTCCTCTGCTTTCACCTTTACTTTTACTTTGTAAATTCTTTTGCTTTTGTCGGCCACTTATTTTTTACCTCTTTCTTTCTGATTCTTTTGCTTTTGTCAATCACTTATTTTTGGCCTCTTTCTTTATGTATTTCTATGTAATGATGAGGCAGCAACCTCCTTCAATATGAAATAATAAACTACTTTCAGATCTCTTAGCTTCTCTCTAAAATCCAACTTTCATCTAGGATTGTCCTCAAATGGAAACTAGAATAGGTATGAGTTTGTTAGTTTTTTATTGTTTCATCACCAAGAAACTAACCTATCTATGATTTTTATCATTTTAGTTTCATCAATCTTTATGCATATTTATTTATTTATGAATTAATTATGCCTTCCAATTATGCTTTTCTTATCTGCTAGCTATATTTTAATCTCTCCTCTACATAAATTAGAAAGCTTTTTACATAGTTGTTTTCTTCATAAATTTAATCGAATTTTATTTCAACATCTCTTAGATAGAATACAAGATCTTACTATCTCTTATAACAATCTAGAATAAATACTCACTCAGTTTTTAATAACCCAAACATTTAGTATGCCTCGTTGTAATCGTTGTCAAGTCATATGGAGTTTTATAAACTAGACGCAAAGTAAGCTCAACTTCAGTATACAACTTCTCTCTTCATATAAAACTGTATATCTTTCTATGTCTCTCATTGAAACAACTAAAATCAAAAGTGAAAAATGTTATTCAAAATTATCAAACACTTTATGAACAAGAAAAGGCAGAACTCAAACAATTTCATAAATTACTATCAGAACACTATGTAACTCATCTTGAGAACTAGTCCAAATAAATGTCTTTAAATTCAGATTGCTGGAATTGTAGATTGTTTTATACATTTGTAGAACTTGCTACTAAGAAAGTAAATGTTACTAAACAGATTATTGACTTTTGGAAAATTCAAAGACTTTAATTATTACAAACCATCGATTCATTTTCTCTAGATCTTCAAAATTGTCAAAACAGAATCCATAGTAATACAATTATATACAATTAAGAACTTATAGAACTTCAAGAACTACATAGGCGTTTTAGCGAACATTATCAACTATATCTAAATGGAACCCACTAGCTGCACTATTTGTAATCAATTACTTAATCATATCCAATATATTGAACCATTAATCATACAATATCAACAAGAAAAAGAATATTATAAAAATCGATATACTTATGTTCAATTTCTAGTTACTAATACTAATGCATTAAAACCAATACAAGAAAAATTAGAATTAGCTCAAATTTTACATAATTTATATACTCAAGAATTAATTTATTTGCAGACTATGCTTTCTAGACGTCAAACAAACAATTCTCATTAAAAATGATAGAAAATATAACAGAAGAACAAAATATCTTAGAAATAGATAACTTAGAACTAACATAATCAACTGATACTTTTCATATAAATAATTTATTACCAAATGAAAAAGAAAAACAAATAGCTAAAGCTCAATTAAATTTAAAAGCAGGACAAGACATTCAATCTTCTCTATTTAAAAACTTTCTAAATAGAAAAAAATATTATCTATTTTGGAAAATTTGTTCATGAAACACCTATTAGAGTAGACTAGTGTAATGGCCATATTTGAATAAATTTAATAGATCAAGAATAAATTTCGAGACAACTACAAAAAATATTGGAAGATAAAATAGATAAAATCAAATATATTCATTTATCTACAATACAAATTCTGCTAAAATCAACTTTTCAAGAAGGAATGGATTCTCCCATAAGAATGGCAATTGTGGATGAAAGAATGACCAATTTAAATGATCAAATAATAGGAATAATGAATGGAAATTTAGCCTACGACAAGATTAAATTTAACACTCTTCTTAAACTAAGAATTACTTTAAAATCACATAATCTAGACAAAACAATAACAATAGCATATAAATTTTATAAAGAAAATTTAATGAATGGGAGAATCTATTCCTTCTTGAAAAGTTGATTTTAGAAGAATTTGTATTGTAGATAAATGAATATATCCAATTATATGTCTTTTATCTTCTGATATTTTTGTAGTTGTCTCGAAATTTGTTCTTGATCTATTAAACTTATTCGAATATGGCCATTTTACACTGGTCTATTCTAATAGGTATTTCATGAACAATTTTTCCAAAATAAATAATATTTTTCTATTTAGAAAGTTTTTGAATAGAGAAGATTAGATGTCTTGTCCTACTTTTAAATTTAATTGAGCTTTAGCTAATTGTTTTTGTTTTTCATTTGATAATAAAGTATTTATATAAAAAGTACCAGTTACTTCTAAATTATCTATTTCTAAGATAATGTGTTCTTCTATTATATTTTCTGTCATTTTTAATGAGAATTGTTTGTTTGATTTCTAGAAAGGATAGTCTGCAAATAAATTAATTCTTGAGTATAGAAATTATATAAAATTTAATCTAATTCTAATTTTTCTTGTATTTGTTTTAATGCATTAGTATTATTAACTAGAAATTGAACATAATTATATCAATTTTCATAATATTCTTTTTCTTGTTGATATTGTAGGATTAATGGTTCAATATATTAGATATGATTAAGTTATTGATTGCAAATAGTGCAACTAGTGGGTTCCATTTAGATATAGTTGATAATGTTCGCTAAAATGCCTATGTAGTTCTTAAAGTTCTATAAGTTCTTGATCGTATATAACTGTATTATTATGGATTCTGTCTTGACAATTTGAAGATCTAGAGAAAATGAATCGATGGTTTGTAATAATTGAAGTCTTTGAATTTTCCAAAAGTCAATAATATGTTTAGTAACATTTAGTTTCTTAGTAGCAAGTTCTACAAATGTATAAAACGATCTACAATTCCAGCAATCTGAATTTAAAGACATTTATTTGGACTAGTTCTCAAGATGACTTATATAGTGTACTAATAGTAATTTATGAAATTGTTTGAGTTTGCTTTTTCTTTTTCATAAAGTGTTTGATAATTTTGAATAAATTGGTAACATTTTTCTCTTTCGATTTCAAGTGATTAAATGAGAGACATAGAAAGATACATAGTTTTGTATGAAGACAAAAGTTGTATACTAAAGTTGAGCTTGCTTTGCATCCAATTTATAAAGCTCTAGATGGCTTGACAATGATTACAACGAGGCATACTGAATGTTTGGGTTACTAAAAACCGAGTTAGTATTTATTTTAGATTGTTATAAGAGATAGTAGGATCTTGTATTCTATCTAAGAGATGTTAAAATAAAAGTCGATTACATTTATGAAGTAAACAACTATGTAAAAAACTTATTAATTTATGTGGAGGACAGATAAAAATACAACTAGTAGATAAGAAAAGCATAATTGGAAGGCATAAATAATTCATAAATAAATAAATATGCATAAATATTGATGAAACTAAAATGATAAAAATCATAGATAGGTTAGTTTCTTGGTGATGAAACGATAAAAAACTAAAAAACTCATACCTGTTCTAGTTTCCGTTTGAAACCAATCCTAAGCAAAAGTCGAATTTTAGAGAGAAGGTAAGAGATCTAATAGTAGTTTATTATTTCATAATGAAGGAGCCTACTGCCTCGTCATTATATAGAAACACAGAAAGGAAGAGACCAAAAATAGGTGGCCGACAAAAGCAAAAGAATCAGAAAGAAAGAGGTCAAAAATAGGTGGTTGACAACAGCAAAAGAATCTACAAAAGTAAAGTAAAGGTGAAAGCAGAGCAATCTACTTTTTATTTATTGGCCAGGGACCTACATCTTTAAAGATTTGTCCTTGTTGAATGCTTTATTCTTTTATTATTACATCAAGTGAGCTGCTATCTTCTTTATCGTTTGTGGATGATGAAGGACAATAATTACATTTATGCTGAGGATGGCAATTGAGTTGCTGATAGATAGTTTATTTCCATTGGTCAGATAAATCATGAAGGATACCATTGATAGCTGAAAAAGGTTGTTCAAACTGTCTAATAATATGAATAGCTTCGGTTGATGTTGGTGCTTTATAGGCAAAGATCATAATTAGATTGGGTCCTTTATAGTTAACCTTAATTAATGACTGCATTTATTCTTAAACATTATTGGTATACTCCTTCTAGGAAATTAAGATTTAGCCGATTAATAAATTCCCAATAAAACATATGTCAAGGTGGTTCATCTATGGGAGGATACATCCCATTGCTTATTCCAATATGAAGAAATGTAATTCTTGATACTTTGATTTCTGCATCCTTGATTGTATCTTTTTCCTTAAACATAGGATAACTGTTAAATACCTTGATGAATATTTCTCTTTCTTTGGAAAACCTATCTTGATAATTTTTAACGGCCTAGATAAATCCGGTAGGGAATTTTGACAAATTGTTTAATTTGGTTAAATAAATGATATCGATCAATCTACTATGGAAGAATAGATAAGTGATCAAAGGGTCTGCTTCGGGAAAAATAATTGCTTTAGGTCCATATTTTCCTCAATTTTGGGGGTAGTACTGAAAAATCTTTTGCTCTTCCTTCCAGTCATTAAATGTTGGAGAACAGTCACAAAATATTTCTGAAGTGATCCATCTGATTTCTTCTTTAAATACTTTAGTAGGTATTGAATTGATGTGATCCATATTGATAGGTTTGCCTAATGATTTCATGTTGGGTTCTAGGGCTGATTTTTCGAAGGCTTGCTTAGATTTTGGTCTCAAGTTTGGGCCTTTAAAGTCAGATAAGGCTTTTTCTGCTTCTTGTTTATTTGTAAAACTTTTATGTAAAATGGATGATTTCCCAGTGATATGTATTGCAACTTTGTGCCATTCGTCATAAATTCTTGTATAGGTCCATTAAAAATGACATAAACTTTGTCTTCCTTGAAGTCTTCTTTGCGCTGAGAAGTAGAAGATGGTGTGGATAAAGATAGCTGGTTTATTCGTTGGATGTAACAGGATGAAGGGTAGGTGGAGTGGGAGTGATATTGGTGGGTGTTTGATCAAGAGAGAGTTGTTTTTCAAGAAGGGTGATTGTTGATCGAAGTTGGTTAATTTCTTTGGAGACAATTCCTACTTGTTGTTGGAGGTCAATTAATTCTGCTTCTTCTTTTTTAATGACTCCTTGAGGATAATGACTGCTGCTTCCATTCTATGGTTAAGATATATGCAAGACTGTTTATCAGAAGATTTTACATAATGAATACGAAAATTATATTGATTTAATTCTAATTGTTGTCGACTTAAACAACCTTGATTATAATTAGTTTTTATATTATAGTTAGTAAACCCACATAAATACTTAGAATCTGTTTGAATAGTAAATTAAATAATTAATAGATCAATACACCATTTTCTCAATGTCTTGAGACAGGCTAATGTTTCCTTTTCATGGATTAGATATTTCAATTCTGCAGGATTAAAAGTCCCGTTTATGTACTTACAAAGTAAATACTTCTTTTGGTTCGGTGGTTATGCCAAAAGACATCCTGCTCATATATCTATACTAGCATCAATTTATACCAGAAATGTATCCTTTGGAAGATAATTATATAGTACAAGTAAATCCTTGCATTGGTATTTCAAATGTCTTACCAGTTCTGTATCTTCAATAGTCCAATTCCATTGAGATTTGGTGCTACATTTTAGTTGTAACCGTTTTCTTTCTTTAGCAAGATTTTAAAAGAAACCTTGGTCTAAGATATGATTAAGGATTCCTAAGAATTATTGTACATGTGTTTGATTTTTTAGACTATTTGGGAATTATTGAATTTTGTTTAAAAAGTTTGGTTGTAGTTTTAAAAAACCATTATGAAATTCTATTCCTAAATGTTCAATATTTTGTTAAGCTATGCCAATAATTGTCTAAAGAAAAATCAAAACAAATATAAAGAAAAAACTAATATATTAAATTCAACATTTGAAGAAATTTAGAACCAATCGAATCAGATTATGAAACTAATTCAACTATTTCATCTCTTTATCTCTATGAATCCTAAAGATCATAATTATCAACGGAATCCGAATACAATATTTATTCAAGTGATTATTCAAAATAAAAAGGTAAAAGCATATATAGATACTGGAGATACTATATGTATAGCATCAAAACAATTATTAAGTAAATGGAAAAAACTAGAAAAATCAATTCAAACTAGAATAGCAGATAGAAGCATAAAATCAATTTGGTATGTCAGTTATTACAATAATATAATAATTGAAAAATATACATTTACAGTACCATCTATTTATGAACAAGAATCCAGATTACCATTAATCTTAGACAACAATTTTCTAAAATTATATAATCCTTTTTGTCAATACCTACACTATATAACACTAAAAACACCAATAATAAAATCGTTAAACCGAAAAGCAATTATTCTTAAGATCCCTATATGTCATAACACTTATTATCAAAAATTACAACTTTTAACAGACAAACTCGATTATTTATAATTCTATCTTCTCAACAATATGTCTATTCAAACAGAAATTGAAATATTATTAGACAATGTTTGCAGTGAAAATCCTCTAGATCCTCTCAAAAATAGTAATAATCAACTGATTGAAATAAATGAAAGGATCCTACCCAAGAAATCAACATTCGAAATAATATTCCTTATACTCAACAAGATGTTCAAGAATTTATTTCTAAATGCACTGAACTTTTAGCTAAAAAGTTAATCTCTCCAAACACTAGTAAACATTCAGCCCCTGCCTTTTATGTAAATAATCATTCTGAACAAAAAAGAGGAAAAAGACGAATAGTAATTAATTATAAAAAATTAAATGAAGTAACTATCGGTGATGCATATAAATTACCTCGTAAGGATTATATTATTAATAAACTAAAAGGACATAATTGGTTTACTACATTAGATGCTAAATTTGGATATTGGCAGTTAAGACTGCATGAAAATACCAAACCACTTACTGCTTTTACATGTCCACCTCAAAACATTTTCAATAGAATGTATTACCTTTTGGACTTAAACAAGCCCTTAGTATTTATCAAAGATTTACGGATAATAATCTTGAAGGATTAGAATAATTCACTCTAGCTTATATAGACGACATCATAATTTTGTCTAATACAGATAAAGGAGATCATTTCAAAAAGGTAAAGCTAGTTCTTCAAAGATGCCAAGATAAAGGATTAATTTTAAGCAAAAAGAAAATAAGATACCTCGTCATTATATAGAAACATAGAAAGAAAGAGGTCACCTAAACTAAAAGTTATAGCTTGTAGTTAGGGTACTTCGAACCCTCTATAACCACCATGCTTCGGTACGTTATTTTTCATACCCTTGATCGGAACTAGTGGTTATGCTGGGACTCGAACACGAGACGTGGGACTACACCAAGCCCATCCTTGGAGCTCTGATTCCACTTAAACTAAAAGCTATAGCTTGTAGTTAGGGTACTTAGAACCCCCTATAACTTTATTTTGAAAAAATTGTTCATGAAACACCTATTAGAATAGACCAATGTAATGGCCATATTCGAATAAATTTTCTATATTCTCCATGGTTGGACTAATGAGGTTATGTGCCTGTTAATAGGCTCTAATACCAATTCGGAGCCATGTAATGTGCGCATTTCCAAAGAAGCCTTATTTTAAGGCTGGAATACTTTACTCCCAACCTAAAATAACTAAATAATACCCTTATCCCAAACCTAAGATAGCTTACCTCAGTTGCTAAACACCTCATTTCTTCCTGAAAGAAACCTTAGAATCCCAAATGTAGAAACCTTAATTTCCACTCCTAAGGTTGCCGTCACCTTCCATCACTTGCAAATGCCAAGCTGCCTTAGTACATTGCCAATCTCAACCTACTGTGGCTATGAAAAAAATCTTCACTAAAAATCCCAAAACTGTCACTAATAACTATTAGTGACAATTGATATTCGTCCCCAGATCCTCGTAGCTTAAAAACTATTGGTGACGTTTTTTGCTAATCGTTGTTAATAGTTTTTTTCCTACGCTTTAATTTGGTAGCTAAAAATTATTAGCGACGTTTTTGAAATCGTCGCTAATACCTTTTGACTACGTTTAATTTTCGTAGGTAAAAGTTTTTGGCTATGTTTTTTAGAAACATAGCTAAATATAATCAAATTTTTAATATACATTTTAAAGAAATGTTATACCAAATTAATTATAATTATTTGTGACATTTTTAATTCATATTATTGTATATAATATTTAAAAAAAGTTGTTAATTTATTATACAAAAATAATTGATAATTTGAAACATATCATTAAATTATACT
>JAOQMP010000008.1:30976556-30987730 GCA_027563575.1 Erythroxylum pedicellare
AATTAATCAAATCAAACCAAAGTCAAGCCCAATATTAAATGTTCATTTAGGCTTCTAATTAAAGTAAGCCCAACATTTAATCATGGGCTTTAAAACTTCTATTTTTATTTCTTACTTTTCTTGGTAACCTTCCTAGAATCTAAATGGGGAATCTAATTAGACTTGTATAATTCAAGCTCCAATAAGTCCGAAATTAATTTACTCTTTAGAGTTAATTCCAACTTATTAACTAAATGTCATTCCACTAAAGTCAATTGGTTGAACTCTTGAATTAGTAAATATTATGAGTATACATGTTTTAAATGAGATGTCTAATTGAAAACTTTATAATGAAATTGCAAACTTTATTATGAACCTTATTATAGCCATCCACGCAATAAAGGGTAAAATTACCGTTTTGCTCTTATGTTGATTTTTCCTTCTAGATCTCCCGTTTTACTTTATATGGTGATTAACACACTGGATCTCATCTTGGTGTTAAGATTTTATGGGTAGCTAGTCCATCAAACTACTAGTGCCAGTTTAATCACCAAACTCCGTTAAATATATAAAAGTGATGATATTACTATAAGCTCTTTATTTGAGTGAATGCTCACTGATACATGTTTCAATTAATAATATGAACATACAGACATTAGATTGTTACTTTGTAAAAATCCATTCCGATCATATCAAGAATTATAATGAAACACATATGAGTTAACCACTTATCAAGATTATGGTTCGTAATAAAATAATGCTAAGGTGTATGTTTTAAGATTAAAGTAATGACCCACTTTATTCTTTAAAAACATACTTGATTTTAGATTTATTTAATAGTGCCATTATCGATAGTCGACTATTATCATGATATAAAACTCATCATTCCCTTAAAGTAAACTCTTTTACTTACACGAAGATAAATAGCAACACAACAGTCTAAACCATAATCAAGTGACCAATTTGATAATTCAACTGTGAATCAACTAATTTAGATTTTAATAATATACATGTTTTCCATACATCTGTATGTATATGTATATTACTTACAAAAGAATATTAGTACCTTAACTTATGTCTAGATATATAATGCTCATACAAATAAAACCAAACTCTTTTGTTTTATTAATAATAAATATTTTTCATTACAAAAGTAAATGGAAGAAAATTAAGCGATATGTAAATAAATTTGCTTTCTAGGGCACTATATTTACACAACTCCAACATTCTCCCACTTGCCCTAAAGCAAGGTTGACATATCCCTCATTCCCATCCCTGCTAGATGACCCTCAAAACTCTTTTAAGACAATGTCTTCGTAAATGGATTAGTAAGGTTTTGCTCTGTAGGAATCTTTACTACATTCACCTAACCACGTTGTATTATCTCCCTTATAAAATGATACTTTCTCTTAATGTGTTTGGTAGCTTTATGGTTTTAAGGTTCTCTAGAATTAAGCACTGCCTTACTATTATCATAATAAAGTGTTGTGGCCTTTTCTTCCTCAAGAACTACCTCAAAATCATTCAAGAACTTATCGAGACAAACTACTTCTCTTGTTGCTTCACAAGCAATAACATACTCAGCCTCTATAGTCAAATCAGTAACATAAGATTGCTTGATACACCTCCAGATTATGGCTCCACCTCCTAAAAAAAATATAAAACCAAAGGTTGATTTCCTTGAATCAACATCTGATTGGAAATCGAAATCTGTATATCATATCAGAATAAGGTTACTTCCAATGTAAACAAGCGTTAAGTTCTTCATCCTACAAAGATACTTTAGGATGCACTTAACTGCAGTCCAATGCTCCATTCCTGGATTGGACTAGAATCTACTTACTAGACCTACTATGTAATAGATATCTAGTCTAGTGCAAAGCATAACATACATTAAACTTCTAACTGCCGAAGCATATGGAATGTTATACATATATTCAACCTCCTCTTGGGTCTTAGGTGCTTGCTCCTTTGAATGTTTGATTCCATGTCTAGTAGGTGTGAAACCCCTCTTGGAATATTGTATGGCAAACTTGTTAAGAATGTTCTCAATGTAGTTTATTTGAGACAAGGTTATCAGTTTTTTCTTACGATCCCTTATAAGTTCAATCCATAGAACATAAATAGCCTCTCCTAAATCCGTCACTGAGAATTGTTCGTTCAGCCATCCCTTAATCATAGATAACATTTCTACATCATTCCCAATGAGCAGAATGTCATCGACATCTAGGATTAGGATAGTAACCTTACCTTCTTGTATCCTTTTATGAACACAAGGCTCATCTAGGTTTTGTATGAACCTATAGGTTTTGACAGACTTATCAAACATAATGTTCCAAGACCTAGATGCTTGCTTAAGTCCATAAATGGACCTATGTAATTTGCATGTCTTATGCTCATTATCTGGCTCAATGAATCCTTTTGGTTCGGCCATATAAATGGTCTCCTCAAGATCCCTATTAAGAAATGCGGTCTTGACATCCATTTTTCATATTTCATAATTGAAATAGGCTACTATGGCCAAAATAATTTTTTCGGAATTAAGCATGGCTAATGGAGAAAAAGTCTCCTCATAGTCTATACCCTCTTTTTGAGTATAGCCCTTATCTACCAATCAAGCTTTAAAAGTCTACTTTTCCATCAGATCCTCTTTTCTTTTTGTAGATCTATTCACATCCTATGAATTTTACATCTGGTGGTAGATCAACAAGGATCTAGACTTCATTGGTGTACATGGAATTTATTTGCAATTTCATCGCCTTAAGCCATTTTTTTGCATCAACATCATTAATAGCCTATGTATAAGTAATGGGATCCGTTTCTTCTTAGTCTGAGATGGCAATTATGCCTTCTTCTAAACCTAGATACCTATTTGGTAGTCTCATAACCCTGCCACTATGTCTAGGCAGTACTTGATGTTCAGGTTACTCTTCAGATTCAACTCTTAAATGCATTTCGACATATTATTTTGCTATATCCAAATCAACTCTTAGTTTAGATGAAATAGATAACTCCTTTAGTACTAGTTTACTTCTTCCTTTGTTATTTCTTACAAATTCTTCCTCTAAGAAGGTCATATTTGTCAACATAAATACCTTCCTATCCTAAGAACTATAAAAATAGTACCCTCGTGTACCCTTAGGATATCCTTCAAACAAACATACTTATGGCCTTAGTTCCATCTTTATGGATTCAAGCCTTAGAACATAGTCTAGGCACCCCCAAGTCCTTAAATGCCAAAATGAAGGTAGTTGGCTAGTCCATAACTCCCTAGGTGTTTTAGGCATCAATTTGGATAGAGCAAATTTAAGAAGATAAGTTTTCGTTTGTATTGAATATCCCCAGAATGATTCTGGAAGGCTAGCGTAGGACATCATTGATCTTACCATCTCTAATAGAGTCCTATTCCTCCTCTCTGCTACCCCATTCTATTAAAGTGTTTGAGGAGCTGATAAGTTGGAAGCAATTCTATTGTCAATTAGAAATTGTTGGAACTCTCCAGATAAGTACTCACCACCTCAATCCAATCGAAGTTATTTTAATGGCTTGCCTAGCTACTTCTCAGCTTCAGCTTTGAATTCTTTGAACTTTTTAAAGGACTCACTCTTTTTATGTATAAAATACAAATAGCCATGTCTAGAGTAATCATCTATAAAGGTTATGAAATATTCATAACCTCCTTTAGCTTGTGCATTCATAGGCCCACAGACATCAGTATGTACTAGGTCCAACGTGGATTCAGATTTGTTTTATAGTGCTCCAGTACTATGGGGTATGTACCAGAACATCCTGAGGACATTCCAGTACATAACCCATGATAATGGTAAGCTAGAGCATTCACAACATTCACTTAAACATGGCATCATCAATCTTTATTCTCTTATAAAAAATCATCAAGAAGGAATAACATTTAAAAATCCAAATTTCCTCATTTCATTTCACAAATTCGAATGTATAGCTTTCAAACATCCATATATGTACATCATCATATCCTAATACAAAATATACTATACTATAGAGGAAATTACACAAAAATCTATATAATCTTTCGATCTCAGCTGACCGACCTTTGAGCCATTTCTTCTTATAAAAGTACAAGCCTATGCTTCTTGTAGTGTCTCTCAGTAGCTAATATCCTCTCTCAGTCCTAAAAAATCAATGTAACAATTTTGATGAGTTTTGCGAACTCAATGAGGTAACCATTATCGTTGGTTCACTCAATTCATGCAACATATCACAAATGTAACATATAATTCACATCTTTGCATTTTTGCATAAAGCATCACATATCCCTTTCAGAACAATCATACTAAACATTTCATTCATACAAAATGCACATATCAATTATAAATGCAATGCACGTGAGACTCACTTTCATTTATCATTGTTGTCATTGTGACCAAGTGCCTTTTCACTAGCCCATATCCCTTAGTGGATACTGAGGTGTATCATATAATGTCCCATATCCCTTAGTGGGTACTGGGTACATTCATAATTGAGCCTGAGGCTCTTATCATAGTTTGAGCTTTAAGCCCTTTATATTGGCGACTCTAGTCACAACTACCTTTATTCTTCATGCATTCATATATTGGAGTGCTTCACATCAACATATTCTTAATCAATCATATGCTTTCACATTCACATTCAGATTATATTTATCTTCGAACCTTAGTCCAACATTTAACAATTAGTCGAGAAATCACGTATTTCTTCACATTCACATACAAGTAACACTTCATTATCACATTCAAGCATCCAGAATCATGATAATTAAATCACTTTCATAAGCTAATTCAAAATTTAATCTAAGACAATCAATTAATTGACCGAAACTGTCTAGATTACTCACTATTTGCTCTAGAAGCTATTGCCTCAAAGTCTCGGCAACGTCTAGATGATGGCGCTCAATATGCTCCTTTATATTATGTAATATACATTTACACATATCACAATTTTGCACAATTGTATAAGTATTCATTTATGCACATATAAGTATATGGAAAATGCATAATGCATATTCAATGACAATGTACAATGTAACACCCCATGTTAGAGTTTAGAATATTAAGGAATTATAGTGCATTATATGCTTTGTATAATTGAGTATTCACTGATATGTGCTTGTGATCCATATAAAATAATTGTGCATGCAATCATGACATTTTTAGGTAAAGCAGATTTATAAATTTGTGACTTACAGATTATTAGTGGTCAAAATTTATTTGGAGACTATTAGTAATATTTTGGAATTTTTGGTGAATTTTAGGAATTTGTGAATTGGGGTATTTATGGACTAGGAAAATATTGGAAATGGACTAATGGTAATGGTAGTGAGACATGTGTCAATTTTAGTTGGTGAGACATGTATTACATGCAAAGAGGATGCATAGGTTAAGTTTGAAAACACTGTAGCTATTGTTGCTTTTCACTGTAATGCTCTTCATCACCGAAAACACTATTTTTCGGACTCTCTTTTTGTTTCATGCAACACCAAAATATCAGCTTTGTAATTTCTGCGCATTTGATTCACTCTTGCTTCTGGGAATAGCCAAATCATGAAAGTAACTCTGATAATGTTTACAGTGTAAATATATACATGCATGAGGAGTTTAAGTAGTATAGTTTTGGTGAAATAAATATGCGTGAATGAGAATTGGATTTTTTATATTGGATATGAAACTTGGAAAAATGAGAAGAAAAGTATCAGATGGAAGAATGAAAACGCAGTAGTGATAGAAAGCTTGTGTAAGGATTTGGTTTTCATGGATTATCATGTAAGCTTGCACTTGAATTATTTTGAGATTATACTGGAATAGAAAGTCTAGATTATGTGATGTGGGAATGAAGAAAATCAATAGAAGATACAACAAAACAATGAAAGAGGCTATTTGGTGAAGAAGCATGATTGCGACTCACGACCCACAGGGAAGTCGCAATCGTGCTTCATGATGATAGCGATTTACACGTTTTTCTAGAAAATGAATTTTTTTGAACATCTGTGATTCAATTCGATGTAACTTCTTCACCTAATATCCAAATGACTTGATTCTTAAACCATTAGACTCATAACACATTGTTCTACCTCTGCATAAAAATTTATAGCTTTTTGGATTCATTTGAAAAAGAATGATTGAAAGAAAATGAGGGAATCTATTAGAATAGTATGACCTAGAATATTTTGCTAAACATACTTCAGTATTTTGATTATATCTTGGTCAGTAGAGCTCCAAATGAGATGATTATTGATTCTAATTAAGTTAGAGACATAGGGATAGAAATTTTCTTCAAATATTAAATTCTAATTCTGCATTAAGAATTTCAGAATCTGATTTGATGTTAGATAAGAATTCTGATGAAGCTTCAGTGCAGTCTGATATCTTTTGAGTTAAACTTTCAGTATACAGAACCAACTGGAATGATATTGGTATCATTAGAAACTTAAGATATGGAAGAACAACTTTCTAGAAGGAAGTGTTATCAAATTACCTCACCTTCTTGATGAGAATAATTGAGCCAAATTGACCCAAAAGTTGGTTGTGAGATAAATCTGGATTGAGAAATTGAGTATGGTTTCACATGATTGACAATGTGACAAGATTTAAGAATAAGAAACCTGAAATTTATCATGAACATGCATCATACATATTCAGTATACATGAATGTGCGTTAATGAATTCTTAATAATGCAAAATAGTGATATGTGTTTGTACCAAATGTTTTAAAGGAACCCATTGAGCAATTGATTCTAGAGATTGTTGGGACTTCGAGGTAATAAGCAATAAAGGAGCTTTCGTAAGAAGTTTATATGGCATTTTTGTACGTAATTTAGATGGTCTCTTTTGTAAGTAATTTAGATGGTCAATTTTGCAATTAGTTTAGTATGTAATTCAGTAAGTAATTTAGATGGTCTCTTTATAAGTAATTTAGATGGTCTCTTTTGTAAGTAATTTAGATGGTCTCTTTTGTAAGTAATTTAGACGGTCAATTTTGTAAGTAATTTAGACGGTCAATTTTGTAAGTAATTTAGATAATCTCTTTTGTAAGTAATTTAGATGAACTCAATTGTAAGCAAATGTTTGTCAGTGATCTTTGAGTATCTGTAAGTAATTCAGTAAGAAATTTTTGATGGTTTTGCTTTGACAGTTTTGTTTGCTATTGATTTTGCTCTATTGAATGATTTACAAAGCTGTCAATAATGCATAGGACGCTCACACTTTACTTTATTATGTTTAGTACTGAATTGAATTGTGTTTTATGCTGATTGTGTTCTAAACTCGAGACAATGAATGTTCCGAATTGTTTGATGCGTGTGAGTATGATTGAATAATTATTTTTGTAACTATCAAGCCCTAGTCGTAGGTAAATAAGCATGCCTAGAAGGGTCTGTAGCCTCTTTTGGACACTTCAATCTCTTCAGGACACTTCAGTGTCAGGACTTTGGTCTCTTCTGGACACTTCGGTGTTAGGACTTCAGTCTCTTCTAGACACTTTAGTGTCGAGACTTTGGTCTCTTCTGTTTAGCGATGTCAATTATGGTATCTTTTGTATAAGTCCCATTACCCATTTCTGTTCATAGATTTACAGTCTAACTCGTTTTGTACTTTGAAATCTGATAAGCTTTGGTAAGAAACAAACTATATTTTTGGTTTGATGGGTTAACACCCTATTCTGAAAATTTATTATATATTTCTGTAGGTTCTATTCTGCTATTGAAATGTTTGACTTTAGCATGAGAAGTTTTTTCATTAAAATAATCTTATTCTGTTCTTAATTTCAGTATGTTGAGATGTTTTTGTATTACATGATTCAGTGTCTGTTGTGGTTAGACATAGTTTAGTTATTACTCACTAAGCTATATGCTTAGCATGGTGGATATTCCCCATGTAGTTTCAGAGCGAGGAGAACAAGGACAGGGACTAGTCAACCGCAATAGCCAACAGTGTATGAGTTTTTATTTTGATGAAAATGTATTTAAGTTTATTTTGGCTTGTATATCAAGTGTATGACTCTAAATTGTTGTAAGTTTTTGTAATAACTATATTTCAGGTTGATTTTTGGTTTGAAACAAGTTTGTTTTAAGTTCAGTGCATAATATGATGTATGCTTGTTTTGAATTGCTTTTAATGGAAGATTTTGAATGCTATGATTCCGTGAAATCTTTTGGTTTTTTTTTATTGTCTTGTGTGGCATCTACATATCCTCCCAGGGTGTATTTGGGCATCACAGCTTTTTGGTATTAGAGCATGGTTTAGGTGATTCTGGTTTAATCAGTGCTTAACTATTACATCTACTTGAGTGTGTAAATTGTGTTTTGGCCTAATGCAGTGTACCATGTTTTGTTTATAGAATTAAAATTGATGGATCTCATGAAGCTATTGATGAGGTTGTTGAGAGTAATCATTCTGAGCAAACTCGTCAATCGATATTTACACCTTCTGGGGTTAATTGACGTGAAGATGAGGTGCCACCTCCTCCTCCAGCTCAAGGAGAGGCTTTAGTGAAGGCTAATATGAAAATCGAAAGGCAAGAGATGATCAGAAGAGAAAGGAATCAATGTAGGAGCTTTGTTAGAAGAGGTCAGTCCTCTAGGTAGTAGTTTGTTGGTTAATCATGTGTATAGGAACTGTTCTATTCTGATATAAGGAAATGAGTATGTAGAAGATCTGATCAGATTACATTTTCATGAATTTGATTTGATTCTAAGTATGGATTGGTTGTCCAAACATCAGGTAGTAGTAGATTGTGGTGCAAAAAAATTGTTATGCTTAGGAAGCCAGATCAGCCTACAGTAGTATTGCATGGCGTCTGCACTAGTTCCTTAGCTAATGTGGTATCTACTATGCAAGCCCGAAAGGTCCTCAGGGAGGAACATGAGATTAGTATTATGTTATGGTTGTATACCTTTCAATTGATGTGGAAGGAAATGTATTTTCATAGATTTATCGGAGAAAAAGAATAGAGATTTAAGTAAAAGTGATGGGATGTAAAGAGTACCTTACCTTTAGAGGTTGAACTTGGAACCAGAATGGTTGTTTAGGTATCGTGTTGGAAAGTTTGTGATTCAGTACAAGGTTATAACATTGGTTTGTTATTAGAATTTCATGATGGTTACATTTCATAAATTTTTGAGATGATTGAGAACATATTCAAGTAAGATGAAGCTGAAGATAGCAATGTATGTACAAAACCCTCAAGAATAAGTTGATTAGTTATTGTGAGTGTACATCTGATAAAGTAGTTTCCTGGGCGAATGATGTTACAGGGTATAGATGTAAGATATGTTTACATATGAATGAATGAAAATTGAATAAGAATGAATAAATGAGTATTGAACGAATCATATGTGAATATTGGAATCGGATAAGAATGAGTTTCAGACAGAGGAAGTTTAATATACTACAGAGAGTGCATCGATATCAGGCAATTGAATAGAATCACAATGAAGAACAAGTATCTATTGTCGAGGATTGAAGACCTATTTGATCAGTTGAATGATGCAGGATAGAAAGTTAGTTGCGTATGCCTCTAGGCAACAAAAGTCACAAGAATAGAATAATCATACTCATGATCTGGAACTTGCAACATTAGCGTTTGCCTTAAAATTTTGGTGGTGCTACTTATATGGTGAAAAATATAGAATTTTCACAATTCATAAAAGTCTGAAGTATCTACTTACCCAGAAGGAACTCAATATGAGACAACGGTGTTGGTTGGAACTGTTTAAAGATTATGATTGTATGGTAGATTATCATCCAGGTAAAACTAATGTTATAATTGATGCCTTAAGTCGGAAGACCATTTTGGAATTATCACTTAAGTAGAGTGAATGGAGACTAGCGTCTGATGAAGCTTTGATAGCTCAATTGAAAGCAAGGCCTACTTTGATACAAGAGATATGTGATGCTCAGAAAACTGATGATAAGTTACAACAACAGTTATTAGACCAACATTGAAGCGCTATATGGTAGAAGGTGTAGAACTCCAGTATGTTATATTGAGTTAAGTGAAAGTAATATGATCAGGCCTAAAATTATGAAAGATACTGAAGAAAAGATTCAGATTATTCAACAAAGGTTAAAAGTTGCCAGTGATAGGCAGAAGTCTTATGCTGATCTAAAAGAAAAGGAATATTGAATATCAGGTAGGAGATAAGGTGTTATTGAAAGTATCACCGTGGAAATATATACTTCGATTTGGTAAGAAGGGTAAACTTAGTCCACAATTCATTGGTCCTTATAAAATTTTGAAAAGGGTCAGACAAGCAGCTTATCAATTGGCTCTTCCTGAAGAATTGGCCAGGCTATATGAAGTGTTCCACACTTCTATGCTAAGAATATATCGGTCTGATGCTACACATAAAATCCCAGCGTAAAAAGTTCAGGTACAACTAGATTTGTCGTATGAAGAAAGGTCAGTTTCTATCTTGGCCCGAGAAGTCAGGAAACTTAGGAACAAGAAAATACCTTTAGTGAAGGTACTCTGGCAACACCATGGGCTTGAGGAAGCAACATGGGAACTTGAGGAAACCATGAAAGCTCAGTATCCGCAACTATTTGGATCAGGTATGAATTTCGAGAAAGAAATTTCCTAAGGAGGAAGAAATGTAACACCCCATGTTAGGGGTTAGAAAATTATGGAATTTTAGTGCACTTGATGCATTGCATAATTGAGTATTCGCTGATAAGTGCATATGTATTTTGACACATACAAAATAATCGTACATGCATTCATGAAATTTTCAAGTAAAATGGATTTATAAATGTGATTAAATTGTGGAAAATTCATTCGGAGACTATTGACATTATTTCGAAATTTTTAGTGAATTTTAGAAATTTTCAGGTTTTTCTTGACATAGAAAAAATACATGATTAGGTGGCAAATGGGAGAGTGATATGTGGCAGCTTGCATGAAGGAAAAATGGGAGTTATACATGGAGCCATGCGTCACTACGATGATAACACACGTAAGTACATGTGTTAGAAGGCAAAACTCAGTAACTCGTTATTTTCCTCTTCGGTTTTGCTTTGATCTTCACCGAACCATAACTTTGACCTTTGCATGAGTAATATCCGGTACAAAACAAACATTTCCTTCTAACTAGTGTTTGATTATGTTTAATGTAACATCCCATCACCGATGGGAAGGGTAAAATGAAAATTTGGGACGGGTTATGAGTGTGTATATGGATCTCGGCA
>JAOQMP010000008.1:30997489-31027138 GCA_027563575.1 Erythroxylum pedicellare
ATGGATTGGCATGATGATTTGGATTTGTTGCTTCCGCTGGAAAAATGATTTCTTAAAAGTTTTGAAATCTACCGTTTTTCCAAATATAGCATGCTTTCTTTTCCTGATCCAACATTCCGCTAGCCTTTGGGTTATGAATAGAGTTAGTAGCCAGTTGAGAATGTGATGTAACTGAGTAACCGGATCGACACCCCATCATAAATATGTGCCTTTGTGTGAAAAGACTATAATGACATTCCAACCAAGTAACTTAATAATAACATGACTTAGTTGAGTAACCAGATCGACATTCATCACAAATGTTTGCCTCCGCGTAAAAGTCTAAGTTCATGTCCTTAAAGAAAAAAGAAAAATCAACAAAAAGAATTTTTTGAAATAAAAACCTACCAAACTTGTTAATAGTTTGATTTTTCACGAAATCTTACTAAGGAATAGCTACACTTTTGTTTTGAATGAATGATTATCAAAGTGTGTGTGCAAGTGATAGAGCTGAATAAACTCAACATTAAAATTTTGATTAGTTTATATATTTAGTCCAAGGTTCTTGGAAGTGGATTTCTCTTGCTAATAAGTTAGAACGACTTGAAGGATCATGTTTATAGTTAAATTTGTTTCACTAAGTTGATGTCATTGTCTCATTATTGCATATGTGTGTTTTGAGTTTTCTTTTGTTGTTTATTATTTTGCTTGCTTAAAGACAAGCAAACATTTAAATGTGGGGATGTGATAACTATAAATTACATCGTTTTTTAGGGCATAGTTTGATATTTGTTTATCCATTAATCTGATTATTTAGTATGTGATATCCATTAAACCAATCATTTAGTATGTGTTTAGGTTAGAATTGTGTTAGCTTGTTGATTATTTGTGTTTTAAGTGTTTTATGGGTTAGCATAAGCTTTTGAGCTTAAATATTATGTTTTTGAGATACCTTGATGTGTTTGCTAGTCACGATAGTGGCCTGCGTCGAGCATCCACTCCCAAACTTTACATTTTGAGGGATTTTTTTTGTAACAACTACTGACCCGCAGATATTGTCTGCTTTACGTGTAGGCCTCTTTTGGACACTACTCCCACTCATGGTTTTGTTTTTCCACCATGTAGGCCTCTTTTGGACACTACTACTGCAGGACTTTCCATGAGGTCACCAATCCTAATACTACTCTTGCCCAAGCACATTTAACTTTGGAGTTCTGATGGGATCCGATACATTAGTACATGGAAAATGCATCTATGAGGGAGAGGTTGCCATAGCCTTATGAAGCATGCTTTGTTCACCACTCCAACCGATATGGGATAACAAGTATCCACCCCTTTTGGGGCTCAGCGTCCTCACTGGCATACCATCCGGGTACTGGCTTTGATACCAAATGTAACAGCCCAGACCACTTTCTCTTCTTGCTCACAATCTAATTAGTTCAAGATAATTATGGGTAGGGTATGGTTTCTACCTAAAAAGGTGTATCTCAAATAGGAAGGTAAGGGTTTAAGCTCTAAAGTGAGGGGCTTAACAATGGAAGGTGGTGTAGGTGTATCTGTTCTCACCAAGTTCTCTATCTCGATTTCCTTACATAATTCCTCTTCTCTCACACTGTAATATCATGTTTTCCAGAACATGCTTAGGGTTTAAACCTAGATTGTATTGCATATACATGCATAACATTAGCATTCATATACGAATTTATATTTGAACACATTACAAAGATAGCACATGCACTCAATTGACTTATTTGAGGGTATGAAAAATGTTAAGTGATCATGATGTGAATTGTGATTTAGTATTTGGTATGTTTGGATTTCAATTAGTAAATTGAGATTAAATGTTATGGATTAGGAAATTGATGGATTAGAATGTACATTTAGACTAGGACAAATGCCAAGTGGTAGCATAAATTGATACATGAAAATTTTGGATGATTTAGCCTATAATTGAGTGACATTTGGCATAGTTAAATTGGTGACAAAATGGACTAGCAATTAAATGACAATTGGATCAATTAGTATGTGACAAGTGGACCAATCTTGGAGTGACATGTGGACTGATTAAAGGGTGATAAATAGCAACATAATGGGTGGATTAGTGGCAGCATAATTGTTGAACAAATGGCTAGCATACTTCAAGACATATGTCTTTGTAAGTTAGTGACCCCTAGCATGTGAGGTAGCAAGTTTCTACAGTTGGGATTTTGCTTCCTTCACCAAAATTGCTCCAGCTTTTCCTCTGAAATTTTCTTGAACCCTATCCAATTTGTTGCATGAAAGCCATACATATATCCTTCACCAAATTGCCAAAAAACTAGTTGAATATGATTATAAGTTTGCATTGATTTTTGCTTGCTTGGGAGGACTAGTATAATCTAGAGTTTTGAGCTGAATTGGAAGCCTAATAGGTAAGTAACAATCTGAGTTTTATTGCATGTCAAATGATATTAAGAATAATGTTTGAATTGGACTGGAATGCATGTGATAATGGTGAAGAAGAATTGTTGAAATATGTTAGCTGTACTATTTTCACTAAACATGCATCGGTATTGTGGCCATAACTTGATATGTAGACATCCAAATGGGATTATTTTAAGTGTATATTAAACTAAAGACATATGGATATATTTTTCATGAAGGAATAGAATTTGAATGTTGCCTTTAAAAGTTTCAAAATTTTTCTTGAAGTTGAGTTTTTGTATTATGTCGTGGTTTGGGAGTAGTCTATAGTATTTTAGGTATAACTTGCAGAATAATGAACCAAATTACATGAAAATGGTGTCATTAGAAACTTAGGAAATAAAGAAACAATTTTTTATAATAATGTTTTGTTAAATCCTTCATTTTCCTTGTCAAAATGGCCATGTAAAATTGACCTGAAGATCTATTTTAAGAAGAGCTAGAATGAAGCTTGAATAAAAGGTAGTGCATGATCGTGCACAAGCACGATCGTGATAGAAAGGGGTCATTAAGGGTTTGCAAGATCTTCCATAAGCATGATCATGACAAAGGGGGATCAATTGGAAGTGCATGATCGTGACGGTGGAGGTATCCTGCTATTTGACAGCTTTGAACACCCTTAACGCTTTTGATCATAACTTCTTCTCCGGACCTCCGATTGACTTGAAATTTGGACCAAGAAATCTTCACACATTGTTCTTACTCTCCAAAAAAATTCATTGTCATCTTAAGTTATTAAGAATGGATTGTTGTTTGTCAAATGTTCAGGCATGAAATTTTGGAGATGTTATAAGAATGAATGAGAGATTGGATATTGTATAATCATATAATGTTAGAATAACATTGGTGAATGATTGATTGATTATATTATAATTTATTGAGGTGTTAACCTAAGTTCAAATTAGTCATATATGAGTTTTGAAGTATGAATGATCATAAGACATGAATTAAGGAAAGATACCTGGAATAGTCATTGAGCATGCATTGAATATGGCATATATATATATGGACAACTGAATAAGTATTTGATTGATCGACTTTGTAATGTGAATTATGTGTGAATTTTCTAATTTTAGATGCTCAAGTCAGATGCCAGTCAGGCATTGTTGGACCATCCAGGCAATAGCATAAAGTGGAGCGTACAGTGAGTCAACTTAGATGATCTTCCTAAGATTTATTTATTCTGTTTAACTTCCAATTATTGAACTATTTATGATTTGTTTGTGAATTCTGAACTTTAATGGTTCAACGAGTTTGATATTTAGGAATGTATTTGAAGTGTTCTGCATTTGAATTCTGAATGATATCTGAATACTCAACAAAAGTTAAATGTTGGACTGAGGTCTGATGAGTATGAGATTCTATTTATGCATTATAAGTGAATGCTATACATGGCATATTATGTGCTTTGATGTATTTCATAAAATGCACGTTCAAATAAAGACGTTGTGATCAGAGTTGCCATTCTAAAAGAGCTTTAAGCTCAGAATTCTGCATATAGAGCTTTGCTCCATGATTTCTGTATTTGATTAAGCCCAATGAGTTAATATCTGATCTGTATCTGAAAGGTACTCAGTCACAACAAATAATAACAAATATGAAGTCTCATATGCATATACATTTGTATACTTATGATTATGAAATATATGATCATGAAAAATTTTCCAAAATTGTGATGATAAAGTGATATGCCATGATAATGTGATTGATTGGGTTATTCATGTTCTAAAAGAACATTTGTGAAATTGGTTGGTTGTGTGATATTTGTGTATTTGAACTGAGTGAGATCATCAATGATGGTTCACTCATTAAGTTTGCAAAACTCATCAAAAATTACAACATGGCTTTTAGGTATGAGACAGGAGACCTAGTTCCTAAGATTGTCTTGAGGAACAATTTGGATTAAGTTATGGCTCAAAGGTCTATCAGCTAACATCAGAGGAGTTATAACTTCTATTTTATAGTTTCTTGTCATATATAACTTTTGTTTAAAGGTATGTAAACATTTGTTTCAATGAATACAGTGTAAACTTTTGTCAATGAATGAAATGAAGTATTAAAGTTTTTAAGTATTGTATATTTTTTATGATGCCATTTAAGAGATTATGTTTGTCCTCTGGATGTTCAGGTTTATACTCTATGGTAGTGGGATGTTACACACACTCTCATCCTTGTGCACTTTAGTAACTTCATTAACTTCCTCTTCATCCTCCTTCACACAGTCAACCACAACAATCTTCATACATACTTTACCATCCATCTGTTTCTTCAAAGATTTAGATATGTTATATTCAACCTACTCATCACCTATTCTCAAAACAAGTTTTCTCTCATGCACATCAACTAATGCCCTACCAATATTCATAAAGGGCCTATCCAAAATCAATGGACAATTTTTATTAGCTTTAAAATCTAACACAACAAAATCAACAGGAATAATAAATTTATCCAATTTTACTAATACATCTTCTATAACTCCATATGGCCTCTTGATGGATTGATTTGTAAGTTGAATCAGCATGGATGTTAGGTTAACCTCTCCTAGTCCCAATTTCCTGAAAACAGATAAAGGCATCAAGTTAATGCTTGCACCTAAATCATATAAGCATTTAGAAAATTCAAAGTCACCAATAACATATAGAATCATAAAACTCCTTGGATCTTGTAGTGTTGAAGGCATCGTGCTTGAAATAATCGAACTACAATTCTCCATCAAAGTGACCATTTGATTTTCCTCTTAACTACGTTTATGTATCAGTATGTCCTTAAGAAATTTCGCATACTTGGGTATGAACTCCAAAGCTTCCACCAAAGACAAGTTGATCTGAAGCTTCTTAAGTTTCTCCAAAAACTTGAAAAACTGAGTGTCCACCTGATGTTGTCTCACCCTTTATAGATATGGAAGTTTAGGCTTGTAGGGTGGTGGTGGCATATAAGGCCTCTCTTCTTCTTTCTCTTCTGAAATATCTTTGCTTTTTCACTTTTCTTAGCTACCCTTTTACACACTTGGTTCCTCCATCTACTTGCCACTTCAAAATGTGATAGCCTTGAGTTTTTCCTTTAGGTTGGCCTCAATATTGCTTGGTAGGCTACCTACTTGTACCTCCAAGTTTTGGATGGATGAGGCATGATTCTTCATGATCTGATCAAACTTTGCCTCAATCCTCTTTTGACTTTCCTTCTAGCTTAAAAACATCCTCGTTTGGTTCTCTTTTTGATTTTCTGTTCTAGACCCCAAAATATCCTTCAACTTGTCCATTTTGTTCTTTAAAGATCTAAGTAGGTCTTGGTGAAATCTAGGAGGTCCTTATGGTCTTACTTGGCTACCTTCATTGCTAGTACTTCAAGAAAAATTTAGGTGGTTTTTTCACCCCGGATTATAAGTATTAGAGTACGGATTGGTACCTTGCTATGGTTGTCCTAAGTAATTTACCTGTTCAGTGCTACTGGCTCCCAACAAGAAACATTCTGTTGTGCAATGGTTGTCCTGCCCACATAACTGACACTGTGATTGCATAGCTTTAGTTGTAAAAGAAGATGCTCCTTTCATGTTACTCAATTGCTTGGTGAGGGTTGTGATTTGTGCCTGTAAAACTATAACAGAGTCAATTAAGATCATACCTTTTTGCTCGTTTTTCCCTTATCTACTCCTCTGCTTGACCACATACAACTATTGCTTACTAACTCTTCCAACAGATCATAAGCTGCATCGATAGTTTTTCTCGTCAAAGAACCTCTAGTAGTTACATATATGGTTCCTTTTATACTCTAATTTACACCATTGTAGAATGTTTGCTAAGGAACTCCCTCGGAAGGTTGTGGTGGGGATAGTTTCTTTGTAGTTCTTTAAACCTCTCCCAAGCTTCATATAAAGAATCCCCATCACTTTGTTGAAATTTTTTTATTTCCTTTATGATCCTTGCTATCTTGGTCAATAGGAAGTATTTAGCAAGGAATGCCTAGGCTAGCTGTTCCCAAGTAGTAATCTGCCATGAACTAAGTGATTTATACCATGCTTTTGCCTGATCTCTTAAAGAGAAAGAAAATAATCGCAATCTCACAGCATCGTCAGATATTCCATTAAATCAAAAGGTGTCGTATATCTCCAAAACATTAGGGAGATGGGCGTTGGGATCTTCATTAGACAACCTATAAAATTGTACACTACTTTGAAGAATGCTGAGGAGTGCCGGATTGATCTCGAAATTGTTAGCTTAAATTGCTGGCCTCACAACTCCTTGAGGACTAAATCATGGCCTCATAAAGTCCATCAATGTCCTTTCACCCCTTCTTGTTCTCCTTCCTCCACCATATTTCTTTGTGTAATGTCTCAGCACTTCACTCTTCTCAACTCTCGTTTGTGCCTTGTGATATCTAATAACTCTTCATCACAAAATTGATTAGTCCTTCGTGTGTTCCTTGTGTTCATGCACCTGCAAAGACACAAGGAAAAGTATTAAAAAAACTCTTAAATCAAATTAACCCAAACTAAACAAGATGTTAAAGAACCAATCCCTAGCAGCGACGCCAATAACTTGTTGAATGCAAACCAAACTAATAATTTTATGCTAAAAAATGCAATTATACAGGTCATAAATTATAGTAAAAAGTGGATATTGATCCAACAAGGATTGTGCTTAGGCACCATTTAATTCACATTGTTCTTTGTTTAAGAAACCAATTCAATCAAATTTAAATAGATAAGTAAAATATAGACAAACTAAAGGTAAAAGGAAACAACGCAACCTAAACCAAAATTGTAAACTAAAACTTGGAGAAAATCATGATTAAGAATTAGGACTTGTCATTATCCTAATTTGCTCCCCTCTAGTTAATTGATTCAATTTATGTTTACCCTAAGATTTCCTAAAATTAGCTACCCTCTCTCAAGGTGCAACTAAATGTCACTAGTTAAATAAATTAGGATTAACTTTGGGATCTCTCGATGTGCAAAGCTTTTCCTAAACATTCAACTAGATATGAAGCTATCCTATGGGCAGTGTATCAATCTATTGAAATCTCTTCCTAATAAATCGATAACTTGTTATTCATAGGTCTATTAGGTGTCAACTCTCATTATACATTTAACATAGATTACCAAGCTCACTCTCTCGATTTGTTGCAAGGTTTGAGCTCAAGTAAAAACACAAACATTTGTATTATTGAGTCAACAACTAAAGGTTCACAAATAGTTCAAACAAAAAATGGTAAAAAAATATTTTATCCAATCATAATGCCATTAACATCCCTAACAACCAAACAATCCGTGATAAACATGCTAGAAGAGAACAAAAATCAAAATAAGAACTAGACAGGGCAAGTTCCTCCTCTTTTTTGCCCAAATATGGAAAATCTAGATGATAGGATGCTCTTTGCTCAATTGGAAATGAAAACCTTAATTCTTAACCTATCTCCAGGCTCTCAATCTGTCATTTAGTTCCTGGAGGCTAATTTCCACCACCATCTTCAGCCCTAGGGATTTGTGACATTATATATCGTAACATCCTAAAATAAATAAGTGAAACCTGTGTGACTCCTCAGGGTAAGCATCCCACGATCGTTGGAATTATCCTTGTGCTTCCCACGATCGTGGCTTAATGTGACATAAACTTTCTTCATAGATTTCCCACGATCATGTGAAACATGCCCTTTCCTATGATCGTGGGTTCTTGCTCTTTAGTAGTTCCACTTCTCTTCTCTTCTTTTAGTCCTTAGCTTAATAACAAAGGTGTCCACCCTTCATTCCTACACCAAAATGATCAATTCTTACCCTAAACCAATGTCAAGCACAAAAGAACAACTATGAAGATCAAACTAAACAAAAAACACATAAAACAAGTCCTAAAACACAATAATACTAACCTATTATGCAAGAAACACATGCCAAATACTTAGAAAAACACACACTAATGCACAACTATCAATATGAAGGCAATTATTACCTATAAACCCAATTCAAGCAAAGTAAGTAACAAAATACTATAAAAATATTAAATAACAAGCAAAGCACACTAAAAATGGGTATATCAATATAGTCAATTAATTGTTTACCATGTGACATCTAAGGACCAACACATAATAATTGGTATTGAAGTCATTACTATTTAATATAATAGTACAACCTGAAAATTTTCTTAATCAATCCTATAATAGATGGTGAAATGGAGAGGAAATATGCCCTAGTAAGGGAGTATTTATACCATTATATAACTTAAGTTAAAATATTGACTAGTTTTGCTTGATATTATGTAATTTTATTATATCTTTCACAAATTATTGGTGATGAAGAAAAGTCCCTTCAAGATTATGTCAAGGTGGCATCTCCTCACTCCTTTCAGATTGAATAACAAAAGATATGTGCCAAATGTCATAATGCTAATTGAATTACAAGGGATAAGTAAGAGTTATTTGACAAAGCGAGGGATAATCTTCAAAAGGCCTTGAAGAGAATGAAGAAGTATTTTAATAAAAAGAAAATGCCTTAAATTTGATGTTTAGGATGAAGTTTGCTTAAATGCACCACCATCCAAATTTTGAAGAAAATTAGTAACAAGCAAAATCAACAAGGAATTCCATCTAAGTATGTGTTGGTTTCTTTTTTATTTCAATGATGCCCATCTTTATCATGCACTTCATATTAATATATAACCTTACCTTTGAATAGGTCATACAGGCTTGCAATGTAGATTACTTAATTTAGCAAGCTTATTAATTACTTGTAATCTTATAGTACTCATGTTTTCTCGGACGCTTATTATTGATAGGAAGTCTTACATCTGAGTAAGCTACGTTATATTATAATGTAATTTACTCAATTAAGTAGGTCTATCATAAGTTTACAAGCTTATGGTACTCTTTGATTAGTTAAACAAAATTTCAAGCTTGATATTTTATCTAACTTGTAATTGTCAAAGATTTTATTAACAGTACAAATGTAAATGTAGTTCATTCCAAGTCCATAGTTTTTCTCTACAAATTAGGATTGTTATCTTGTAAGGTCCAAGCCTAGTTACTTTGCATTTCTTGAAAGTCTTGGTCTAATTTGGTGCTAATTTTACCCTAGCTTCAAATCCATTTGACATATTAATTCTTCACAGCATTAGGCTTAATTATTCAGGTGTTTAACCTTTATATTTTCATTGCTATAAAATAAATACAATTGTTAATAAAATCCATTCTTTGATTGTTCTTCCCATATTCTCTTTTAGAAACTCTAGCTCAAACTTAAGTTATTTTGCATTTAATTTTATTGATAAGTCCTTTGCTCTCAAACTCCATCTTCTTAATTCTACTTAAATGAGTGCCTTAATATTAATAGGAAAACCAAAAGTGAGAAAACTTACCCCTAAAAGGCAAGTTAAGGTTAAGAAAGATCTATTCTCTAAGTCTAATGCTAAAATTATTACTAATTCCTTAAATAGAGATTTCACTGATATCCCCTCAAACAGCTTAGATACCCTTATTCTTGAGAATATCATAAGGAACTTAAAGAAGGATATATCTTCAATTTTTAATTTAGAGGCATCTGTATTTCTTGAAGTGATTATCTATACTAAGCTCCCTAAAGTGAATCCTTTGGCTCGCTCTCATAAAAATTATAAAGTAGAACTACATAATGGGTTTGTATAATTGAGGGTAGTGTGGAATAAAACATAAAGCTCTCTAAGGATACTATAGAATAAAACATAGAAGCTCTCTAAGGCTTAGGATTTAAAAACACCAGAGCAAGGAAAAGAATTTAATATGTAATAAGGAAAAAGCGTGATAGATAACCCATAGGAAAGAGCTCTCAATTCCTTATCAGTCAATTGCTATTGCTTATAATGTAAAGGGCTTAAATTACCCTATGAAGAAACATGCCATCTCTGATTCTCTACTAAATAAAAACCATCTATGGCTGGCTTGCTAGAAACTACAATAAAAGAGGATAACTAGGTAAGGGACTATAGTTTTTTTTTTTTGGGGAAACATTGGATTACCATATATAATAATATAACTTAGTATAATTAAGAAATTTTAGTGGCCTATGACTTTAATGTTATTAAGGTCCTCTAAGTTCAAAGTTCTGACAATTCATGAACCTAAGGAATATGACACTCTTTTAGAAGTTATAATCATCAAATTTATTTATGATACCAATCTAGCTTTCCAAAGGCATACCAACTAAGGAGGATATGGAATCAATTTCAACCTAATCTTAAGTCCTTTGGCTTTTGGTGGGATACTTTAATTATTTCGTTTATGCTCAAGAAGCTAAAAGATCTTCCCATATTCCCAAATACTCTAATGATGAGTCTATGAATTATACAAGAAGCTCTAGCATGGCAAATTTAAAACTCTGTGAGAATTTCTTTACTTGCAGTAATTAGCTAGAAGGGCAATGTCTTATAATAAAGAAGTTTGACATATGACTTATCAATTCCTCTCAAATTTCCATATTCCTTAATAATCTTGGCTTCTTTTTTCCCCACTAATATTTGATTATAACTTAATAGAAATTCAACTTGTATAACTAAAGAAAAGAGTGAAAGCTCCTTTTATATTTTTTAACCACTTGGTTTATCTAAAGGGATATGAGCAATTAAATATGAAGGAGCTAGCACTTTAAACTAAAAGATATAAAGCTTTCAAACTTATGAGAAAGTTATAATAAGCTAGAGAAGAGATCAAGATCCTTCATAATTGGCATGAAAAAGGCATGACAATGAACAAAACAACAATGCTAAATTGAATCAAACATATTTAGACATTAGTTAGCTATGTTGAAATATGGGTGTATTGATCAATTTAGTCATAAATAGAACACATTGTTCACTAGCATGTTTGGATAGACCAAGTACTAAAAATGTTAAAATATGGAATTGTAGTTGATAAACTAGACTATGAACATGGATTAGCTGAAATGTGCATAAGTCAATGTATGACTTAACTCATCAATATTTCCAATAAAAATTGATATGATGACATGAAAAATTAATGTCATGAAACAAGGCATAAGGTGGAATCATAACAATTACAAACATATATACGGTAATAGATGAGGTATTAAGAACTGATAATAATTGTCTATTATTCTTTCTATAATAAATACTTTACTTCCTTTTATAAAAAAAGTTAAATAAAAGGAATTGGTATGACGTAATTGAATTGTATAAAATTCAATGTCCATGTAAAGACGTATTTAACAAGTTGGTGGGAATTTCATACCTTTAAAAAATCCTTGTAACAATATCCACACTAAAATAGAAAGAGCATGAGGAAATGACATGTTTGTAACAGTTGAAAAATGTTTTGCTAAAACAAATATAATGTAATAGTTTTTAAAGTGAATGATTTAAACAAGCGCTACATGGGAGACAACCCATGAATTATGATAGGTTTTATTTTAAATTCCATATTATTTTTTCATTTTGATGTTTAGTTATTGGTTTTTAATACGATTTAGGTTAAAACATTAAGCATCTTAATGAGATTGTGTGTAATTGTTATGTTAGGGTATGTTGTTAAAGATTTATAACTCTAAGTGCACAATTTTTACTGATCATCTAATTTTCAAGTTGCACATGTTTACAGAGAGCTACATGCTCTCGAAAAAGGTTGGTTTAGACTTACATGGTTAGATACGCACCTGTTTAACTTACCGAGTAAGTATGTAAACGGTTGAATTTTAGTGACCTACAAAATATGCTACATGGTTGTGTAGCAGACTATGTAAGTCTATGATACCTCTAGAAAAATGCCCTAACTCTTCACTATTTTCACTTTCTCTTTCTTTCTCACTCTCCCGCTACCTCCCTATCAATCTCCCTTCCAAATTTTTTCATTTTTCTTGCAAATTAGTGACACCTAAGTAAGTATTTCTTATCAATTTCAATTTTGTATGCATGAATAATAGGGTGTTTTTGTGATTTTTAGAGAATTTTTGCTCAAAAAATCTAGATTTAGGGTTTTGGGATTTTGTGAGATTCTGTGTGATTTTATAAACAATTATGGTTTAATAGTTGAATATTATCATTGCCTATTGGATTTAATGATTCAATTTCATGAATTGCATGTGTCTGAGGTGAAATTTCAACTTGGATTACTAAATTGTACGTTATTGCTCACTAATTGTTAAATTGTGATTTTTTGCATAAAATTAGGTTAATTAGTGTTTCTATAGTTAATTGAAGTTGAGTTTATGTTTAATTGCATGCCAATCTTAATTTCCGCATGAATTAGATGTTTAATTTCATCAATTCTGCATAATTGCTGGATTAGGGTTTTTAATTTCAGTTAGGGATAAATTCATAATTTGATAATTCAATTAGTATTAATTGTTAATTACAGTAATGTTATTTTTAATTTTGTGATTATTAGGCTATTAGTTAATTTTCCTAATTATTTAATGATTATTTTATTTGATTTTATTCATTTTCTATTTGTTTAGTTAGTTAGTTATTTAATTGATTTAGATTATTTGTTCGTAATTTGGTTATATGTTTAATTTTTCCTTTTCTAGTTTGTTTTTTTGATTAATAACTTAATGAGCATAATAAGAAATAAGAGTGGGAAAAAGGTATTTTCATAATCTACTTGCAATTTTCTCACACTTATGTAAAGTTTTAAGCATAATGATAAGACCACGATGCCAAAAAGACATACCACAAAAGTGACAATAAGGAGAGGGCACAGCTAGAAAGTCAAGAGACACTTGCAGTACAAGCCACGTAGTGACCTTTGATGTTATTCTTCAATACAAAAACACGTGAAGAGCAGTATCAATTGTTAAATGACAAGACATTCATCACAAGTCGTAGCATAAACTAGTTGGTGTTGGGGGAGGTCAGTTTTCAACAAGTTAGTGACCTGATCACTATTAGAGCCTGGTACAAAATTTTTAAGAAAATGGAGCCCTCCTATTGGGAGTTGATACTTAATGTGCTCTCTCTGTTCTAAGTGAAGAAACAAAGAAATGAATAGGACCGGCCCAATACTATTCAATTGTGAAGGGAGATGACCCGAATGAGTTATTTGGAATTCTCCATCACCATAGGCCTTTATGGACTCATACTTACCTAGCCTTTCAGATAGATTTCTTGTATGGAAAGTCTTCTTAACAATTTTGTAGCACAATTAGCAATGACGGTGACTATGACTTGAGCGGATCCAAGGCATCATCACCACCGCACCTAGCACTCTACTATATATATGGAGTTCTAAGCCACACATTGAGCAGTTGGGGTGACAATCATGGCGTTGTATGGAACTTAGATGTATTTTACTTATGGAGGATGATCGAAAGGATGTCAATCCACCTGGGGTATGCATTTGCCTAATTTATTAGATATCAAAGGTAGGAGAGGAAGGTCAGCACAAAGGCATTGAGTGATTCCTTTGTGAGGGTGTGAAAATTTGTTATTTTGATTATAGAAAGATTGTCAATTTGGTTGTTATTGATATTTATTTATGGAATTTTGTTCTAATGTGTTGCTAAAGTACAATTATATGTTTGTTTGATTCATAAGGATACCATAATTTAGATAGGTTGATACTAAAAAGGTATGGTTGCTTTTATGGTTAATTATTTGGATTATGATTTTCTTTAGGACAAGCAAATGCTTAAATGTGAGGAAGTACTTAATCCATTCTTAGTAAGCTTTTAGCTATTAATTGTCTTCATGGATCAAAAAGAAAGCAAGTAAGGAGGAATTGTCGCAAAAAAATTGAAGAATTGAAGCTATTTTGGATGGACATACCTACAACATCCCGTTACCCATGTTAAGGCCCGAATAGTGTATATATGAGTTTAATGAGAAGTTAAAAAGTGCATTTCATGTTCATGAATAATTTGGCATACATATACATTTGAATATTAAATTTTTTCACATTAAAATGATTATACATGCATTCATTGATAGTTTTCGAGTATAATTGATTTATAATTGTGATTTTATTGAGAATTGCGGTTTTTATATGTTTAAAATTTATTAGAAAGTATAAATTGTTGTGTTAGAATTTTTTGTGAAATTTAGGAAAATTTCTGAAACTTTGGGTATTTCTGGAATAGAAAAATGTCAAGTGGTAAGTTAATTGATGAATGGCAGTAGAAATAAATGTTAAATGACAATAGAAATTATTGATAAGTGACATTAAGATTTTTTGACAATGCCATTGAAAATTTAGAGACAATTGGAGTAAAATTTGTAATTGATTGGATTAATTAAATAAGAACTTAGTTTAAAGCCTAAAAAATTGGGCAAGTGACAAGTGCCACTTGCCAAGCAATTCTTAAAGTCACGTTTCTTTTAATTTGAAAGACTAAGTTATTGTTTTGTCTTGCTTTCTTCTTCTTCTTCGTGACTTTCTCCATTTTCTTAAAGCTTCTTCACCTTCTTCATGAGTTTTGTTACCAACCTTCTCTAACGTTGAACCTAGCTCTCTCATCTTTCCCTTGCTACTCTCATCTTGTTGTTTCTTTCATTTGCCCCAAGAAAACCTAACCTAATCCACCTTTAGGATGATGTACGTGGGTTGCATGAGAAGTTAGGGGTTTTTGATATTTTGAAGAATTTGGAGTTTTAGTAAGTAAGTATCATGTTAATCCTTATGAGTTGTTGGTATATGCGATAAATATAGTGATTAATTGACATTACATGATCATGAGAAAAATGGTCAATTTTCATGTACACCATGGATATAGGATGTGAATATTAATTTCTTGTTTGTGTGTTTTTATGATTAATATGTCATAAGATAGTGGTGAAATGATTTTTAAGTTTGAAAGATCAGTGAAAATATGAACGAAAAGAGTGCAAATTTTTTTTGAAGAAAAGTTGATATGTATGCTCTAATTTATTTTTACTGTATTTACGTGAATTTTTAGGTGTTTTTTGAAATGAACTCAAAAAAGTTTAGAGTTAAAGAAAAGGTGTACGGTGATGTCATGATATAGAGAGGATTATAATGATAAGTTTAAGATGAAGTGAAAGTGTTGAAAGAAGATGAAAAAGTGCAACAGAAAAATGAAAAAGTGTAGCAGAAAAATAAAGAAGTGCAAAAAATGATGAACATGAGTGAATGATGTTCTGTTTTTGATAGCTTTGTTTATTCATGGATTTTGATTTGTTTGTGATCAAGTGGAGCTAAAATTGAAGCAAGAATGAAGATGAAAAATGAAATAGAAAATGTGCAGAAAGTGTGATAAAGGATTATGATAATTGGAGTTAAATGAAGATTAGTGAAGGAGACAAAATTGCTGAAAAAATGTGATATAGAAAAGAATGGAAATAGGTTCTATTTTTGGGTTGTAATCAATCATGAAATTGTGAATTGTGTATAGAGAATATTGAACTGAAAGTTGAGGTATAACAGAACGATTAACTTGGAATGATAGAATTTTGGCAATGTAGTGTGTTGGAGTATGTTATATGGAGTGGTTTTACTGAACATGCATTTATATTTGGGCCTTGATATGTGAATATTGAAATTAGATAGATTTGATCTAGATAAAACTAGAGACATACAGCTACAATTTTTAAGAAGAAATGAAATTTGAATTCTGTCATTAAAGGTCTTGAAATTTAGCTTGAAGTTCAGTTTTATCTTAGGCTAGAGCACTACTTGTGATAGAAATCATATCCTATTATTATCGAATAAACTATATTAATATAGGCCAAATCAGACAAATTTGTCTTCACAAAAGTTGTATCTTATTTTCTTATCTTTAAATTTGTATAAAGTTTATAATTTTTTGATATTGGAATTGAGAGATATGAGATGTACAACTTTGAGTGCACGATCATACATTAGCCAAAATTTTGAACATACTCAGTCCAAAATATTTTTAGTATAACTTTTGGAGTACTAAACCAAATTGTATGATCTTAGTGTCATTATAAACTTAAGAAATCTAAAAGGAAGTGTGACTAAATTACTCCATTTTCCTTGTCAAAATAATTATGAAAACAAACATGAAAGTCTGTTTTTAGAAAAATCTAGAATGATCAAATGAGTTATGAAGTTATAATCAAATTTTTTTATAGAAGTACAAACCCTAAATATAAATTATACTTATGTGAGTGTTGATATATGAATGATTGTGTGACGATAATAATGGAAAGATACTAGGGATTGTCATTAAACATGCCTTGTATATAATCCATATGTATACATATGTGCATAAATGGGTACGTGTATAATTGTGCAAATTTGTGATATGTGTAAATGTATATTGCATGATATAGAGGAGCATTTGGAAGGTCAACATCCAGACATTACCGAGACTTCGAGGCAATAGCTTCTGGAGCGATCTGTGAGTAACCTAGATGGTCTCACTTAATTATTTATTTGTTATAAATTATGTTCTGATTTATCTTTGCATATGGACTTGATTGTGCTAATTTTGGACAATGAAGGTCTGAGGCTTCTGATGTATGAATGTGATATTTGAAGTTCTCCTTATATGTGAATGTGAAGAAATAAGTGTTACTCAACATGATTGTTGAATGTCGGACTAAGGTCCGATGATAAATGTGAATGAGACTGTGAATGTGATTGATTGAATATATGTGATACATTTCATTACATGAATGCATGATCAGATAATGAGAATTGTGACTTGAGTAGCCACCAAAAAATGAACTTAAAGCTTGGAATGTGATTAAGAGCCGAAGGCTCGCTATGTATAATGAGCCCTGCATTTCCAACGGATAAGGAACATATCAATGAGCCCTGTATCTCCAATGGATAAGGAACATATCAATGAGCCCGGTATCTACAATAGATACGGGATAGTTTAGGCACTCAGTCACAACAATGTAATAATCAAAAGTGAGTCTCACAAGCGTTGCATATACATTTACTACGTATGTTTGACTAAATGAAATATATTGTAGACATGTATTTGAATGAGAGTGGATACATGAAGTAAATGATATGTGATACTCTATGGTAAATGAAAAGATGTGAAATATGTGATTACATGTGTTGATGTGCTGAATGAATTGAGTAAACTATCGAGGATGGTTACCTCACTGAGTTTGCAAAACTCACCAAAATTGCAACGTTGATTTTTTAGGACTGAGAGAGGACATTAGCGACAGAGAGACTCTACAAGAATCATAATTTTTGTACTTTTGGGAAAAAGAAATGGCTCAAAGGTCGGTCAACTGACACTAAAGGATTAGATAGAAATTTTGTATAATTCCTCTTTCTTATAGTTTCTTTTGTATTATGTTTTGGATGATGTACATATTTGGATGGTTTGTAAAGCTACAATGTACATATTCAGTTTTTATGAAATGAAAGGGGGAATTCAGCTGGTTTTTAAATATTGTGTCTTTTCTTTATGATACCTTATAAGAGATTATAAATGATGATGCCATAACTAAGTAATTGTAGTGACTACTCTAACATCCCATTATTATAGGTTATGTACTAGAATGTCCTCAGGATGTTCTGGTATGTACTCTATGGCAGTGGGGGGTTACAATACCTATGTTGGTGAAAGACATGTCAATGTATGATTTAGATACAACTGTGTAAGGGACCATGTAAGTCCTTGCAACTATGTACAAGTTGAATGACATCGTTTTACCCATGTCAATATTTGACACCCTCGTGTGTTGATGCACATGCTTAATACATGATTATTTAACCATAATTACTCATTGGAAGTGCATTTATAGGTAATAATTGCCTTTATAGACCAAAAGGAGAAGTATTCGGATGAAATTGTGGCATGGAATGAATATTTGAAGAAACCAAGGACCTACACGACCGTGTATAATGACTGTGAAAGTCTCTGTAAACATGTGAAGGTTGAAGAATTTTAGTTTTGGTCGTGTGGAATTACACACCCATTTATGTTAATATACACAGTTGTGTATGTTACCCATGTAAGTCTCTATGCTCATATCAATTGACAGTGTATAACCTAGATCCTAGTTTTTACTATAAAAAAACATATTTAGAGGCAAAATAAAGGAGAGCCAAATTTTTAAGAAATTTTAAGATGTAAGCAACCTACAGAGGATACGATTCTGATCAAAGGATGAGGGAAAATGAATACATCAAGAGATATGTTAGATAAAAACATCAAATCCAATTTTGTAAGAAGATCTAATAAAAGAAATGGGAGATTTAGAATTATGATTTCTTTGTTTTCTATTAGTTTTTTTTGCATATTTATCTTTGGTTTTGTTTTCTATGAGTAGTAACTAAACTTGTTTAGTGTTTAAGTCTGATGAACTGTAAGTTACAATAACAACATGACTTAATCTTTTATTTAATGCAATTATATTGATGGTTTATTATAATTCACTTATACATTTTATTCTTTTTCTAATATATCTAGATTATTAATGCATGATTTGATGTCATATGATTAAGATTAAGAAATCATCTTGTATGAATAGATCTACCACAATTGGAAGGAGATGCATGCAAAACTAAAGATAGGCTGATATAAATCCTCTAGATTAAGGTCAAACCCAATAGCGAAATTCATAAATTGATAATACAATCTAAAAGGTTTAAGCTAGAAAGATTTATGTTAATCAACTGATGAAATAGTTGTTAATAATCTTATGAAAGATATTAACATGAGATAGAAATTTCTACGGTCCAATAATCAATAATATAATTGCATCATAAAGGGTTAATATTTAAGGAATCTTAAGAGATTCATTGCCTACACATTATTATTTGATATTGATTCTTCTTAGTATTTTCCTTTACCTTGCGTTCAGAATTGTTTTAATTCTTAGTTTGTTAATTTAGTTTAATATTTAATTAAAACCAAATCTGATTCATAGGTTAGATAATAGAAAAAAATGTAATTACTAGTACTTACAGTTTTCGTGAGATTGACCCTGTACTTAAATGTGCTAGCTATAATTACGTCGTGAGCTTGTGGTAAAATTTAATATTGATATAAAAATATCAATCAATGCTTATATAAAAAAATCAATCAAAACTCATGTCAACTGCCCTTAAAGTTTTCATAATCATGTTTTTACATGACTGTTAAGTTCTAAAGTGATATTGAGGGGTATGATCACTATACTTGGTTATGTGGCTCATCGTGTCCAATGTAGAAACCCTAATTTCAATGTATAAAAGGAAATTAGGAAGGGAAATTAAAGGATTTTGAGTTTTAAACATAGTTATGAACCTTAGAGCAATGGAGAAGTAGAGATTGTCTTGGATATCCAATAGAGAACATATTTCCATCTAAGTTTTAGTTGATTGTATTTGAGAAAAGGGATATACAATGGATTCTATTGTTTTTAATTCTTCTTTTGAATCTTTCGCTATGTTTTCTATTTTTATTAACTAAATTTGTTTAGTACCTAAGTATGATGAACCTTTGGATTGATTTTGTGTTTTGACTCTTTATTTAATGCAATTTAATTATTTCACTAGATTCAATTATATGTTTTGACTAGTTCTTGAATTAATTTTTTAGGATATTATTTCATGTATGATTTCATGCACTCAAGATTGAGAAATATTTCATACAAATAGATCTAGCATAATTGAAAGGAGTTGCATGCAAACATAAAGATAGATAAATATAAATAATCTAGATTAAAGTCAAAACCTAATAGCAAAATTCACGAGTTGATTAAAAGTAATCTTAGGGGTTTTAACCAGGGATATGGATTTTGTAATGTATCGATCAATACCAGCTAAAAAATAGGACGAAATTGTTATGTTTGGTACCGACTATCGATATCGGCCAATACTAAAATTTTCATCTATGATGGACTAGTACTATAAAGTTTTAAATCTCTGAGGACCAAATTGTTAAAAATAATGAAACCAAAACAAAACCTACCCATGGATGTAGACTAACCTCCCATTTTCATCTCTCTCTTTCGTCTCTACCCATTTTCATTGTTCAATCTCCCTCCCTACAACGTTCACCATCACCAACTAGCCACTGCCACTAGGCCATCGTCTAGAGCCACTACCATCACACCATGCTATGCTCTACCTTTAAACCTACCCAACATTGCATACTGTCCTCCACCTCTAGTCAGAAAGCCTGCTTAAGCTTGGTCTCCCCAGTCTCCACCCATCAATAGTTGTCTACAACACTCCACCATCACCATTCACGGTTGCTCCAATCCACCATAACCATTGCTCACCTAGAAAGATTGCAGAAGTCAGGATTTTCATTTTCCAAATCTAGACCTAACCTGACCCAACTTAACCCTACTATGATTGCAATTTCTAGTTTTTTTTGTGTGTTTTGAGTTACTTGTTCCTAATATGAATTGCAATTACATTGTGTTTTAGTTGTAATGTGTGTTTTGTGAGTGGTTTATAAAATATGCATTGGAAAATTTGGGTTTGAAAGTTGGAATTGTTTGTATGAGTTAGTTCAATTTCAATAACATCTATGCATTGTGAATTTATAAAGAAATGAGATCAAAATAATATTGTGTATGAATTATGGAAGAATATTTAAGTATTGTGAATTTGTGATTTATGATTTGTGAATAATTCAGGAATGTGTCATATTATTTATTATTTTAATAATCATAAAATGAGATCAAAATTAAAGCATTAAGTTGTTAATTTGTTAATTAATTTATATGAAACATACAATTGACTCATTATTATTTTTATATAAAAATTATTTAACATATGATTAATAATTTAAATATAAGATTTAATATATAATTAAAACATTTAATATATGAATTTAAGTTAAGAAAATTAAATGTTTGCATTTTTATATTGTTTATTATTTTTAGGAAATAAAACTATAAATATTAAATTTATCTTATGATAATATACATTTATCATCTTATTTTATAGGTAGTTAAATTCATAGTAGAAAATAGTATGTAAATTTATCAATGTAATTTTCACATATGTCTTAATTCCTTTTACAGATAAATAGAAGGAAGTTTAAGTTCTTCTAATAATTCAACCACTCCATAAAGATTCAATAATCCTTCTTGGACTCATGCTAGATTGGTTCCCAGAATGAAGAATCATACCATTGGTTTATTTTGTAACAAGCATTTGAAGGTGGAGGAATCACTAGATTAAAGAAGCATTTAGCTAGGGTCAAAGGTGATATGGAACCTTGTAAAAACGTTGGTCATAATATGAAATGAAAAATGAAGACTTTGCTTAAAGCATAACAACATAAGCAAGATAAAAAGGTGAAGATTGAATTAAGAAATTGGTAACAGAAGTTCTTTTATTGGTGTTCAGGATGATAGTGGGAATGTTGAAGGTAGTAGTATTATTATCCAACAAGAAGGGAATGTTGTTCCTGATGTTAGGAAAAGATGAGAACAGGTTTCTAATTTTTTTGCACCATAAACAACTCCTGGAGCTCAGCCTTCAATTCGTAGTGCCTTACAATCTAGAGAAGTGGCTCATAATATGGATATGGTAATGGCTAGATGGTGGTATAAATTTTTAATAATTTAATTTTATTGTTTACTAGGACTCTTAATAGACCAAGTAGTTCTATAAATTCAATTTGCATTGATAATATCAATCTTTTGGTGGAATGGGCTTCTAAGGAACCAAGTTTGATAGATGAGAGTGATTTGGAGGATACTCTTGGATGGGAAAGTATTGACATGTCATTTAGTGCAATGAATTTAAATGATGGTGATGATGAGGCTCCTCTCAATGGTGAAGATTTTGTATTAAATGAGAATTGGAGTCAATACAATTTGAGGGGATATTCGATTGAATGAATTTCTAGGTTTTTTTTCTCCTCTTCTTTTAATTTCACTTATATTTCATTTATATGTTAAATTTTACATATGCAATATACTTGTAAATATGTTTATTTCAGGTTTCACTTTTAGTTGATTCTTCAGCATGAAATCGTGTTATAAATTGTAATTATTAAAGATTCATGGATATTTAATATTCTTTTTATTTGATGTTTAATGTAATTATTATTTATTATATGATGAAATTATAATATTTAAAATAATTTTCATTATTATTAATTTTATATTTGTATGATTATTAAATGATCTTTTTTATATTAATTGCATATATTATTTATATGTGAAATATGTGAAAAATAATGTTAATAAAAATAAATAAATTGTTGTTATTTTAATTTATTATTATTTTTTAGAGACATAGTTGATGTAAAATTATAAATTATATAGTACAATATATTGTAGGAATGTGTTTGCAAAATTAAAAAATTAAAGTAGTATTTTATAAATTTTAAAAATCATCTAAAAAGGTACTCAGTATTGACCGATACCAATATAGTATTGAATCAGAACCAAACTCGATATCAATATCAGTACGATATTCATAACAATGGTTTTATCTAGCAAAAAAAATTTAAGTTAATAAACTTGAGATTAGGTGCTGATAGTCTTGAAAAATATATCAACATAAGATAGGATTCACAACCTAGTGGTCTTTAACCAAATTGCATGATAAAGGGTTAATAGCTTAAGGGTATTCATTACCTAAGTACTACTTATTGGATTTCGTTAATCTTTATGTGATTTATGTTCTTGGTCATTACTTATGTTAAACTTTAGTTTAGTTTTATAATTAAATTAACATAATTCCTTAATCTGTCAGTTAGACAATAGAAAAGATACAATTACTAATACTTGCAATCTTTTTGAGTCTAACACTCAATATGCACCATCACTATACTATTATTCGATAGGTGGACTTACCTTTGAGATCTATTGGGTCAGGATCTTTCCATATTAGCTCAAGTCAACAATGATGTTGTTCCTTGTGCTTAAAAAATAATATCTTAGGATAGCCCTACTCTTAAGGATCAGTCACTTATATTTTTCTTGTGAAAGTTAAATGTAAAGAATTCATTAAAAGCCATAAAGTGCGTCAAAAAGGGACATTATAAGGTTGTTTCAAGCAAAAGTAATTACAATATCCTTTTTGTTTGAAGTAAATCACTTGTTAATATAGAAATCACAACGTATAATATGTAAAATAAACAAGAAGGGGGGTTGAATTGTGTAATCTTTTCAAAGATATTAATCTTTTGAGATTTCTTTACTAAAGTTGATAAGTAATGCAATCACAAGGAATATTAGCTACTCTTCTAACAACAAAAAATTAAAGATAAAGGTTAGAGAATAGATGATGCGATTTTATATTGGCTCACCCTTAACCTTGGGCTACGTTCAGTCCTCAGAGTTTGTCTGAGATTTTACTATACTCTTTAACTTTACAATTATTCTTTCTACACTTGCAGAGCCTCTTTAGGTCTCTCTCACAAAGTATTTTTTATCTGCTTTCTTAGCCCCTCCAAGCTCTAGCCTTTCTTTCTCTCTAGAAAATATATTTTTGAGCTTCACATTATAGATGTATTCACTATCTTCTTTTTCACTTTGAATACAACATTTTTCTAAGTATTGTACTATCAAATTTTCTCTCTTGTAAAAATGTTATTTAGTCTTCGACTAGAATTAGTATTTATAGCCCAAGTCTTCAATTGTCTTCTTAAGAAACTGCTTCTTGAATCTTCTAGAAACCATTATTAGTTGAGTCCTGTAACTAACTCCAACTAACGAACTGACTGACGGTCTAGAATAGCTTCCTTTTGTATCATCTAGTATAATACTTCTTTTGTTATCACGTTTCGTCTAGTATCGTGCTTCGTCTATTATTACGCTTTGTCAGATATCACACTCCGTTTGTTGTTATACTTCATCTGGTATCGTGCTTTATCTGTTGTTACACTTCGTCTGGTATTATATTTCATCTGTTGTTGCGCTTCGTCTGGTATCGCTATATCATCTGTTGCTGATGTATTTCTTCTGTTGCTGACGAATCGTCTAGTGTTGACCATACATCTTCTAGGTTTGACTAAATGTTACTTACATTTTTCTGCACACTTATCAAACTTATCAAAATAGTTGATACATTTTTAAGATTAATATTATTTGATTGTCATCAAAATTAATAGAAATAAAGTCATCTTGACTTAACAATCTTCCCATTTTTGATGATAACAAATAATCATAATTTTAAAATATAAAATGATATTTATATGAATAGTATTCAAACAAAGAGATGAATAATAATCAAAGAAAAAACACAAGAAAAGCATAGACAAGATATATACAATGCTTTCTATCTTCTCTTCTCTTTCTCTTCTTGTTCTCCCCCTATTTGTTATTAATAAAAAAAGATAGCTCATCGTAGACGCTTCAGAATTTCAGAAAACATATGTTGTAAGTCATTGCAGATCGTCTTGAGGCCTTGTTCGATAGTAACCCGTAGAAGTACTACTTCCTCATGAAGATCACCCACTGAGTCACCCAGTTCATTAACCTTAGTATGAATTTCCTCAATTTCTTTCACTAAGGCTTCCTAAACTTCCTTCTGTTTGTGACTTGCTTTCGTCCAATTGATGAAATGCTTTAAGAACTTCGAATTAATAGTAGGATCTTGTTGTATTCCACTAAGTGGATGAAGGTTTTCAACTACAGATGGTTTTGTAGGTAAAACATCTAACTCTATGATTTTGATTGAGGGTATTCTGAAGGTTTGTTTTCCTTCTAGGAGATCAAGATCATCAGGTCTAAGTAGTTTAAGAATTGGTTGCCTAAAAAGGTGTAACACATCTTCGAATAAAGGTATGAAACCTAATGGTCTGAAATGCATGATTAAATGCACAAAGGTTTCTAAGTTGAAATTGATACCTTCAACCGTGATAATTCTGTATTGTCCTTCTGTCACTAAACCAACTACCTTGAAATTTTCATCTTTAGTAGAAACTCCAAATTGACTTCCTGATGCCCTTGAAATGCAATGTGAAACATAGATACCTCCAGGTTGAGCTGCAATACATGCATCATCTATGTTCTTCACAGCTACTTGAATCTGTTCTTCTGTAAGACCATCTTCATGCCCTTCAGGAAACATCTTCTTTTTCCCTCTTTCTTTGTTTTTCACAGGGGTTGAACATCTTGGTTGTATATCTGGCACAATCTTTATCGATGTTCTGCTCATAATTGGATAAATTGTATATCGATCCTTTGAAATCTTTATTAGATACGGTTCTACCTTCTCATCTCACAGAATACCATATAGTCTTTGTTCTTCATGATTGAGAAGATGTATTGTCTGATCGTTAATCGATATAGACTCGACTTGTACCTTGACTGTCTTCTTAGAAGATTCTTTGATAATAATTGAGCTTCTACTTCAAACAGGTACTGATTCTTCTATAATCTTCATTTTCAAATCCTTTTTATTAATTGGTTGAGAAGGATTGTAAGGTTCCAATTGGTGTTCAACTGTCTTCGCCTTCTATTGAACATCAGATGAAGAAACCTTTTTCAGACTAAGCTTCACCTTCTTTTGTTCTTCTACCAGTTTAAAAGAAAGTTATTGTTGAGGCTTCTTCCTCTCAAATACTATCTTCCTCTTTATCTCTGTCTCTCCAGATGATTTTGATTATTGACTTTACAAAATAGAGACAATTGATCTGGTAGACTGCTGTATTTTCTCTTACTTTTTAGAATCTCCACTAAGAATTAGACCTTTCTGGTTCTTCTGTTCTTGTTGTTGTAAGGTCAATAATCTTAGTGACCTTCTTGACTTTTTGGATTTTTCTGATTGAGGTGTCTCATCCTTTCTCTTCAATGACACTTGATGTGATGATTGTTGAGCCCAACTTTCCTCTTTCTGTAGAATCGTCTTAGCTTTTATTAGTACGTTAGACAATTTTTTAGTCTTTTGTTTTGTAGATGTTCTTCCTGTAGATCGAGGTTTTGTTTTTCTCTCAGAGTTAACACGTTCACTCCTGCTCCGTCTTACTATAAGCTCCCCCTCAGACCTTGCTTTCGGTGTTAAACCTATATCCGCTTCAACTTCAAACTTTATTCCCATTCTGTGAATAGTAGTGGCATTAATAATGCTCTTCACATCCATCTTTATCCTAGTACCTCTGTCGAGTAAGATTCTAGATTCTCTAAAAATCTTTGTCAACAGAATACCATAAGGTAAAGATCTAGAATCTCCCTTTGAATTCACCATATACTTCAAAATCAAGTACGGAAGATTAATGGGTTAGTGATTAAGTAGGTGAAACAAACAATGCTCATCGTTCATTGTCACAACGTCCTTCGAGCTTATTCTTGGTAGAACACAGTGGGGAAGTAATGAATGTGGAACCCTAGCTTTTGAAACAAGGGTTGAAGCCTTCTTAACTCTTAGATCACTACTTCCATATAGTTGTCGATTGATGTGCATTTTATCTACACGACCTTGAGTAATCCATTTTTTATTGTTAAACAGCTTTGCTCCAATACTAAGACACCCAATGACCCTTTCGATAGTATCTTGTGTGACGATAACTAACAACCCATCTACCATTGATACTAAGATGTTGTCCACCATCTTTGCATTCTTCCAAAACTAATATATCTCATTTAAATAGACCTTTTCACGAACCTCGAAGAAATTTTTCCAGCCAACTATTTCAATTTTTGGTTCAATTTCCTTCTGATTTTCCTTCAAATAGATGAAATCAACATGTCTCCCATAAATAAGGGATTGCTCCATTTTTTATCTTTAACAGATGAAAACTAAAACACACAAATGTATTTCTCTTAACGTAGTTTAGTATTTAAAATTAAGAATATGAAACGAAAAGAACTTGTTCTATAGGATAGAATATTGAATCGTCTTGGTTGAGAGCACAAAACAAGTCAGTTTCAAAGGTTTTAAGAAAATTCTAGAGTAGAAGGTATTTTAGAATCTTGAGAAGATTTCCTTCTTTTACATACTCTTGAAAAGTTACCGTTTTTAGCTTACCGTTACTATTTACTTAAAAACTTACGACTTTTTATCTTCTTTTTGCATGAATTGTCTGGGTCATGACGTGTCAGATGAATGGTCATTCAGCATTACCATATTCAAGTTTCGTCTGATTTCCTTTAATCTATCTTTACATAAAGGTTTGGTCAAGATATCTAACCATTGTTGATTCGTCTCAGCAAATTGTAGACTGATGATTCCTCTCTGTACATAGTCTCGTATAAAATGATGTCTAACTTCAATATATTTTGCCCTCGAGTGTTGTATTGGATTCTTTGATAGATTGACATCACTTGTGGTGTCAGAGAAGATTGGAATTTGATCTTCTTGTATAAAATAATCTTCTAACTGATACTTAATCCATAATTTTTGTGAACAACAACTTGCAGTTGACATATACTCAGCTTCTGCAGTAGATAGAGCAATTGAGCTTTGCCTCTTGCTTGACCAAGAAATTAGATTATGACCAAAAAAGTGACAACCTCTACTTGTACTCTTTCTATCAATCGTATCTCCAACATAATCAACATCACAGTAGCTAATTAACCTGAAATCTTTACCTTTCTCATACGTTAAATAGAGATCAATACAACCTGCCAAGTATCTCAATATTCTTTTGACAGCAATATAATGAGATTCTCTAGGATCTACTAGAAATCTTGCACAAAAACAAACACTAAATAGTATATCAAGTTTGCTTGTAGTTAGGTAAAGTAAAGAACCAATAATTCCTCTGAAAAGAGTTTGATCAACCTTCTTACCTACTTCATCCTTAGATAAAAGGATTGAAGGATGCATAGGAGTTGACATAGGTTTGATCTTCTCCATTTTATATTTGACTAACAGTTCTATAATATATTTTTATTAATGAATAAAAATCTTTTCTTCGGTTTGCTTAATTTGTAAACTAAGAAAGAATTTCAATTCACCCATCATACTCATTTCAAACTCACTTTTCATAAGATTTTCAAAACTGGAACATAGCTTCTTAGAAGTTGCACCAAAAATTAATATCATCTACATATATCTGTACCACAATGGAATCATTTTTAATACATTTTCTAAACAGAGTTTTATCTATTTGTACTTTAATAAAGTCATTTCTAATAAAAAATGAACTTAGATGATCATACCAAGCACGAGGTGCATGTTTTAATCCATACAAAGCTTTATGAAGTCTATAGACATAATCTGGTTGATCAGTATCTTCAAAACCAAGAGGTTGCTTTACAGAAACTTGTTCATTTATAAAACCATTCAAAAAGGCACTTTTCACATCCATTTGAAGCAGTTTTATATCATGACAAACATTATATGTAAGCAAAATCCTAATAGCTTCTAGTCTAGCTACAGGAGCATAGGTTTTATTATAGTCTATTCCTTCTTGTTGATTATAGCCTTGAGCTACTAATCTAGCTTTGTTACGATTTACTCTTCCTGATTCATCTAGTTTATTTCTGAATACCATCTGGTTCCTATGATAGACTTATTGGATGGTCTTCGAACTAAAGACCAAACTTTGTTCCTTATAAATTGATTTAACTCCTGGCTAAAATCCAAGCTTCATCTTGAAGAGGTTCATCAATTTTCTTAGGTTCTAATTCAGAAACAAAAGCTACATTTGCCTTTCTTCTAAATTTAACCTAGTTCTCACTCCTTCTGAAGTTTCGCCTATAATCAGGTTTTCTGGGTGAGAAGATTTATACTTCCAGTCTTTTCTAAAACTAAAGTTTTCATGAATATCTTCTACCTTACGAGGTGGATTATCTGGTGGTGACATGTATAGGTTATTAATTAAGGGAGTAGATAGAGGTTCATCGTCAGAATCGTCTCTTCTATCCGGATGAGAATCATCATTAAACTTAACATGCATAGATTCTTCAATAGATTTAGAAACAAGATTATAAACTCTATAAGCTTTAGAAGACATCGAATATCATAGAAAAATTCCTGAATTGATCTTAGAATCAAATTTAACCAATTTTTCTTTTGTATTCAATATAGCGCATTTGCAACCAAAAGGATGGAAGCAAGAGATATTTTTCTTTCTTCCTTTCCATAACTCATATGGAGTTTTATTTAAAATAGGTCGCAAAAATACTCTATTTTGAATCTAACAAACTGTATTTACAACTTTTGCTCAGAAATACTTAGGAAGATTCGTTTTACATAGCATAGTCCTTGCCATTTCCTGAATCGTCCTGTTCTTTCTTTCTACAATTCCATTTTGTTGTGGAGTTCTAAGGGCAGAGAAATTATGGAAAATTTCATTCTTTTCACAAAATATTTTGAATTTTTCATTTTCAAATTCGCCACCATGATCACTCCTAATTCTAACAATAGAAATTCCTTTTTCATTTTGTAACTTTTTGGATAGAACTTTAAAGCACTTAAGAGATTCATCTTTATGTG
>JAOQMP010000008.1:31027238-31043483 GCA_027563575.1 Erythroxylum pedicellare
CCAAGTACCATTTTATAAGAGAATGCATTGGGAACAAAGAGATTCAATTGAAGCATGTGACATCTAAAGATCAAGTTACCGATATGTTTACCAAAGCTTTAAAACGTGAAGATGTCTATGGATTGAGAGTTATTCTTGGAGTTATTAAAGGTTGAATTACAAGTTTAAGAGAGGGTATTAGATAATAAACTTGAATTATGATTGTTAAGTCCTAGTTGGAGTTATTAGTTAGAGTCCTATTTAGAGTTATTAGTTATTAGTTACATTGTTGAAGTTAAATAGTAGTAGTTTAGTTTAATAAGAATTGGTTTTGCAAGCCTATATTTATATGGGCATATTTCATATTTTATGGGACAACAATTTACCTTATAATGCAGAAGATTGTTTAGCCTCTATTCCTTTGTTTCTTTTGCCTCCTTCGTATTTTTTGTTGTCTAACAACTTGTTCATAGGGATAGTCGCTACTAGTAAGGGCAAGAAATTGCCTAAATAAAAGGTATTGAAGCAACAATGGAGATGCCTAGAGGAGAAGTACTAGTGGTAGGAAAATAGGAGACAAATGATGCATCTAAAAGAGCGAAGGTGGTGGTTGGAAGTAAAAGAAATAGAGGGAGGAACTATATGCGCCAGACATTCCCTATTCAAATTTTATTTTTAATTTTTTTGTGTTTTAAGACTTTTTTTAATTAAATTAGTCTAATTGAAATTAAATTAATTTAAATTCTTAATAAATATAAAATTCTTATTTAATTATTTGAAAATTATTTCAAAGAGAGTTTTTATTATTATCAATTTTGAGGAATTTAGTTTTAATTTTTAAAAAGAAACTATTACATTAGTTAGAATCAAGTAAAGTTTTAAAGCGTTTTCTTACATAATTTTATTATCTTAGAACTAATTACTATAATAAGATCATATTCATTTTGACGAGACTTGAATTTTTTAAAATTTAAATCCTTCAATTAAATATTAAGTACACATTAAGAACATGAAATTTTCTTTTCATTATTTAATAATAAAACTATTTCTATTTATTCTAAAGCTTTTTTAGAAAATTTAAGGCCCCTTTAATTTGAATATATTTTTACTTAAATTAATGAGTTATACTTAATTAAATTAGTATAATTTGGATGAGCAAACTTATGATCATATGAATTTAGAAGTAAGGTTAGGAATAATATATAAGATATATTTTGATAAAGAGTTAACACTGAACGGATTTATAAGTTATATAAGATTTGATTGATAAAATTGTTATTTGCCTAATTTAATTTCAATTGATTTTTAGGAAACTCAATATTTAGTTTAAATGGGGAAAATTATTTGGAAAATTTTGATTTAATAGTGAAGGCTATTTTTAATAAAATAGTAGGAGTAGCTAAATATTTATTAAAGCCCTTATTTTACTGAGTTTTATGGCCATAAATTAATACTTGCTCTTTTGTGTATTTTAGTTATTAGATAAAATGAGTAACAATCAATCATTAAGGAGCATCATAGATGCTGACAAGCTTACTGAACCTAATTTCTTTGACTAGTTTTGTAGTTTAAGAATTGTTCTCAGGGAAAAAAAAAGAAACTATATGTTCTTGATACTGTTATTTCATTAGAGCCTAGTTCAAATGTAATTAATGAATTTTGGGAGAGATATCAGTGTTATACTGATGGTGATGAATAAGTTACATGTATGATAGCTAGTATGTCTCTTGAGCTTTAGAGACACATAAGAATATGGATGCTCTTAATATAATTTTGCATCTTAAATAGTTGTTTAGTGTATAAAGTAAGGTGGAGAGATATGATATTTCCAAAGCATTATATCACTACAAAGATAGCAAAAGGATTTTTAGTAGAGTTACATATACTAAAGATGATTAAATATATTGGCAAAATTAGGTCAGTTAGTTTTTACCAAAAACTATGAGTTAAGTGTTGATATGGTGCTACAATCTCTTAGTTCAATCTTTTCACTTTGTTATGAACTTTCATATGAACCAAAAGGATATATAATTGCTTAAACTACTAAAAAACATGAAACAAAAGTCTTCTGTTAAAGTAGCAAAGCCAAAAGATGGTGTTAAGAAGAAGAATAATTGTTATTATGTTCCAGTTATTACCAAAAATGTTTTTTTCTATTTCTTATTTAAAGTTAAATAGATTTTTATTTTTTTTATTAAGAATAAGAGTTGTTATTTATATAAAGATGATGTTTAATATATATTTGGATTACTTACAAATAATTTGTATGAGTTAGATCTTGAAAGGCTAACCTTTAATATGAATAATAAGAAAAGAAAATTAAGTGACCAAAATCCATCCTATGTTTGGCATTGTATGAAGTAAATCACTTATTAATACAGAAATCACATATAATATGTAAAACACACAAGAGGGGGGGGTTAATTGTGTAATCTTTTCAAAGATGTTAATCTTTTGAGATTTTTTGAATTTCTTTATATAATTCAAATGATCACAAAAACACTTTACTAAAGTTGATAAGTAATGCAATCGCAAGTATTATTAGCTACTCTTCTAACAACAAGAAAATTAAAGATAAGGGTTAGAGAATAGACGCCGTGATTTTATATTGGTTTACCCTTAACCTTGGGTTATGTCCAGTCCCTAGAGTTTATTTGAAATTTCATTATACTCTTTAACTTTGCAATTATTCTTTCTACACTTGCAGAGCCTCTTTAGATCTCTCTCACAAAGTATTTTTTATCTGCTTTCTTAGCCTCTCCAGGCTCTAGCCTTTCTTTCTCTCTCTAGGAAAGATATTTTTAAACTTCACGTTACAGATATATTCGCTCTCTTCTTTTACATTTTGAATATAGAATTTTTCTAAAGTATTGTACAATCAAATTTTCTCTCTTGTAAAAACGTTATTTAGTCTTCAACTAGAACTAGTATTTATAGCCTAAGTCTTCAACTGTATTCTTGAGAAACTGCTTCTTGAATCTTCTAAAAACCGTTATTAGTTGAGTCATGTAACTAACTCCAACTAACTAACTGACCGACGTTCTAGAATATCTTCCTTTTGTATCATCTAGTACAATACTTCTTCTGTTATCACGCTTCGTCTGGTATTGCTCTTTGTCTGGTATCGCGCTTCGTTTGTTGTTGCGCTTTATCTGGTATCGCACTTCATCTGTTATTGCGCTTCATCTGGTATTGTTGTATCGTCTATTGCTGATGTATTTCTTCTGTTGCCAACGTATCATCTGTTGCTGACATATCATCTGGTGTTGACCATGCATTTTCTAGGTTTGACTAAATGTTACTTATATTTTTCTGCACACTTAACAAACTTATCAAAACAGTTCATATATTTCTAAGATTATTATTATTTGATTGTCATCAAATTAATAGAAATAAAGTCATCCTGACTTAATACTGTTATCCTTAGGAAAAAAACTAGAAAGTTAAAGGTTCCATTGCCTTCTAAGATGGATGCTTAGGTGATCAACAACTTGATTAGATACCAAAGTTTCCTTATCCAACAATATGGTTTGTGGATTAAAATATGCTTGTCAGTTTTATTCTTGTTGAAAAATCTCTGGTTTTTTTCCGTCTAAATTGCATAAACTTCATAATTAAGGCTAAGACTAAGACAAGCTTGATCTTTCCCTAGAGAGTGGAGCTTGCTTTTAGCCCATTCCAATATATTATTCCAATTTGTCTAATGGCAATAAAGGTTTAATGTATGTTAAATGCTAGCCCAAATGGAAGCAGTGTATCTGCATTTGAAATAAACGTGATCAATATTTTCTTCCTCAATACAACATATTTCATATAGAATGTCAATGGAGTCAACAATCCTAGCTGTAAGTTAGGTGATGAAAAAGGCTTTTGGCTTCAGGGATCCTTTCCAAAACAATGTTGAACCAAGGAAAAAGTGGGATAGAAGGCTTGAGTGCATGATGCATAAAGAATTAGAGAAGTCTTAGGGACCATATAGGTTTATCAGTGGCCGAGATATTTTGTAGATACTTGGGGAAATAACTCAGGAGTCTTTCAGCCACCTTCTTAGAAAATGCCAAGAATTGTGCTCAATGAAAATCTTGACTCAAAATTGAGAATAGATTCTAGTAGAAAGTGAAGAAATACCATCTCTAACGGAGAGAGGACTAAGAGAAGTCCAATTATTAAACTAGAACGATTTCCCACCAGAATTTTGATGAAAGGGCAAACAACTTGCCTTCTTTCTAAGAATTTGAATGAAAGGCCAGGAGTACTCTCTTTCCTTTCAGTAATTTTCCATAAGCTGAAATCCTTAAGATAGAACTTTTTTATCTATTTTCTCCAAGGTGATTCTTTATCTTTGAAAAGCCTCCAAGTCCTTTTAGCCACGTTCATTGCTTGGAAAGTGTGGATTGAGGTGAGACCAAGGCCCCTATCCTGCTTCCTCCAACAAAGCTAATCCTATTTGATTTTAGCTTCTTTAGAGTTATCGCTCTTACTTAACCAAAGAAAGGTTCTAATGTAATTTTCAATCTCTTTGATGATTCTTTTTTGTAAGAGTATATGAGAACTCCAATGTGAGCGAAGATTGCTCAGAATAGGAATAATTAGTTAAACTCTCCCAGCCTATGAAAAAACTCTATTATTCCATAAGTTGATTATTTTCTTGTATTTCTCCAGGATCCTCAAATAATCATGATATTTCAACTTTTTAGTAGATATGGGAACCCCCAGGAAATTAAAAGGCATGCTATGCACATCCAGACCAAAAATCTATTGAAGGTTTTTAGTTAGGGAAAAAATTCTACCCTTGCATATGATGATACTTAAGCCAGAAAACTGCAAAAAAACATAAGATGTTGATGCAAGGTAGCAACGAAATCCTGATGTGCCCCATAAAACAATAATAGATCGTCTATAAAATTCAAGTTAGCAAGAGACAACTGCTTGCATTTATGATGAAACCTAAACTTAGTCTCCTTAGAAGTGTTGAAGCATATGATTCTATTCAGATTTTCCATAAAAATGACAAAAAGGTAAGGAGAGATAAGATCTCCTAGCCTTATACCATTAAAGCCTCTAAATTGCTTAATAGTAACACTTATACTACCTAGAGATAATGTGAATACCCCTTTATTCAGTCCAAAGATGGATTCAAAATTATGGAAAGGAGGAAATTGAGTAGAAAGGCAAAACCCCTCTCAAAATGACAATTTTAGTTTGGAATATTATGAGCCTTAATAGTCCTCCAAATCAATTTTGACTATATAAAAGCAATAAAGCCATGCATCGTAGGCCTGTTGGAGACCAAATTGAAGGCTAAGAAATGCAAAAACATCTAGTTCTTTAATAAAAATTGGAAGATTATTACTTATCATGAATTTAGTTCCACTAGTACGATTATCATTGGACATGATCAATGCAAATTTAGCATTCTTGCCTCCATAATCTCTATTAATGTATCCAATTGCAAGTTAACTTTATTGGTTTAGGTTTATTAATGATTTCATTAATCTATGCCTCTAAATATGCATTTAAAGGATATTTATGTGGAATTTTCATATATATGTCTATGAATCAACAAAAACTCCCTGCTTAGTTCCTGGGGATTTTAATGCGTTAGAGGTAGAAAGAATTAGGTGCAAAAATTTCCTTTGCAATGATTTGAGGTCATATGTTGCAAACATTGAAGTACTAGAATTAAAAGCTAAAGGTTGTTTCTTTACCTGGTGTAATAGGCAAAAAGGGGATTATATGCTGAGAAAAAAATTAGATTGTTCTTTAGTGAACCAAGCTTGGTTGGAGAAATTTCCCAATAACAAGAATATCTTTAGTCCTAATCTCACCTTAGATTATTTGCCTATAGACGTTCATAACCTAACAAACTTGTCTAAAAGGCGCACCCTAATTAGATTCTTTAACTTTCTTTATGAGATGGAAGGATTCCACAAAGTTGTTACTAAAAGGATGAGCCTTGAAATCTTAAGTCATGAACTTTTATAGATGTTATAGAAAACCTATAAAGGCTAGGACAAAATTAAAAAAACATTGAACTTAAGCTTACATATTAACATTAAACTGAAAGTTGTAAGAATTAGAGAGATGCTTCTCCAGAATCAGAGAACCCTACATGATTTCCCCATAAATACTCATGTCTATAATAATGAGAAAGTTGTACTTAGGAACTAAAAAAAAGTTCGGCAAATGCATTGTTCCATTATAAAGTAGAAGGCTAAGGTACTTTGGTTAAAAAGAGAGACAATAACTCTGAATACCTTCACAAAGTACTGTTGGCTAGGACAAATCATAACATAGTCTCATCTTTCACTAATGGCATTATGCACGTGGATCAACCTTAACTATTGAATCATGCATTTAACTTTTTAGCAACACCTTGGGATCTGAACCACGCAACTCCTATTCAGTGTATGTTATTAGCTCCTTTATCCCCAAGATTCTCACAAAGTCACAATGTGATTTTCTTACTAAGCCTTTTTCTCCAAATGACAGTAAGAAAGTTGTGCTCAAACTAAACCCCTATACAAGCCTCCTGATCTTGTTGGTTTCAGTGGCATTTTTTTTAAAGTTTGGGACATAATCAAGCCTTAAGTCTGTAAGGCCATTCTGGAATTCTTCTCTAATGTGAAGATGCTCAAATTTTGGAACAAAGCAAATCTGTGTTTAGTCCTAAAGATCAATAATCCCTCCTCCTTAAAAGATTTTAGTGCAATCTCCTTTTTTAATACCCTTTACAAGGTAATAGCTAAGCTACTAGTTAGCCGGTTAAAGATGGTTTTCTCTTATTTCATTAACTATACTCAAGTAATCTTTATTAATGGGAGATCTATTTGTGAAAAGATCATTCTAGTTTAGGAATTTGTGAAAACATTATCAAAGAAAAGCCTCAGGGAAATTTTGCGTAATGAAATTCGACCTACACAAAGCTTTCAATTCAGCAGCTTAGGATTTTGTCATTTATGCTTAGAAAGCTTTTTGCTTTCCACTATTCTTTATAGCTTGGATCAATTAATGCATACAACCATATATTGGGTGTCCTTATAAATGGTAAGGCTACTAAAGTAATCAGGGGAGCAAAAGATGCCAAGCAAGGTATCCTTTGTCACCCTACCTATTTATTATGTGCAATGCGGTCTTATCTTGTACCATCTCTCATAATAACCTCGAGAATAGATTTAAATTTTATAAAGTCTACATGCAACTTTAATTGTCAATCGCCTTTTGTAGATGATAGTTTTTATTTTGTGGTGCAAATCATCACTTAATCTCTTTAACTCCCTAAATTCCTTCTCTTATTCAGTGAGCTTTCTAGACTAAAGGTTAATAGGAATAAAAGCTTTGTTATGATTTCCATTGTTGCCTCTCAACATGCTTTGTGGATATTTTCGGTCTTGGTCTCAAGGATCCTAACTTTACATACATTGGGATTCCTATTGTCAGCTTATTGTAACATTTTTTACTCTTGCCTAGTAATAAATATTCTTTCAATTTCCATATAAAGAACTTTTTTCGGCATACTAGATCTGCTCATATGTCACAAGAAAAAGAAAGCATATAGTGATAATGTTCTAACCAATTTGCAAAGCTGAAAAAGTAGTAAAAAACCTGAAAAGAATAAGAGAAATATCAATACTGAATAAAGGCTAAAAAGCTATGACGAGAGAGAAAAAAGGGACCTGTAAGAAGGTAGAGGAAACGAGAATAAGGAAAGTAGCAACAACCTAGAGAAATGCACCAACTGTAATCACATAGGCTCAGTTGTAGCGTCAACTAATGGGTAATACGAAGATTGAATCATGGATCTAAACATAGTAATTGAACGTAACCCAGTTGGATTTGTGTGTGAAGCTACTCCAACTTTTGTACACTAAGAAACAATAATTCGGCTGCAATAGCTGCCAAATTCACCAGAATCAGTGTTGGTTTCTTCTGTTTCTTGTTTCAGTGTTAGTTTCTTCTGTTTCTTGTTGAATCTTCGCAATTGCTAATTTTGTTTTAGGATTATGTGTTTAAGTTTTAAATAAAAATTATTAAAAATAGCAAATTATTAAATCCTCGTCGGCATTCATATGAGTGGCACTATTGACATGCTACATGTTTATCACTAATGCTGTTGTCACTCCTTTTTAATAAAAAAAGCTATAAAGTTAAGATGTAAAGCATGTCAATTTATAAATATTAGAGCTAAATTGGTACTAAAATAAACGGTAAACGCTATCTTAAACATTTAGTACATTGTTAGGAGGTAAATCATACCCAATGTTTTAAATATTGTAAATTAATATCGGATCTAATTATAATATAATACGATACTAATACTGATCTACTATTTTGGTTATTAAATATAGAACATACTTTTTAAGCTTCTCTGCACTTATTGTCTCAACATACCAACTTCAATGTGCTTCTTTTACACGTATTGTACCAATGAACTATACTTATAACCATCACTTGAAGTAGGTAAATGATAAACAAAACATGCAATAATATTGACCAGATGGATTATGCCCAGATGTTAGAGAAGGAAATTGTAGCTTTTACAGAGGGAAAATACGTTTTTTACTCATTTCATTGTTTCCACTTCCTTTTTTTTCCTTTCGTTGCAAAGTTTGCAACGTCTACATTGTTAAACTACTTATTACATGCATTATTTGTTTTTATCGATGGACGTTGTCTTTTCTTCTCTCAATAGGATCTGGGGTTCTCTCCTTTTTTTCTTATAGACTAAAAAAGTGAAGATTTCCCCTTTTGCTGCCCTTCTTAACAGGTGTGGGAAGGGTATGATTCTTACCTTGGTTTCTTGTCACTTCAGTGAGTATACCTGCGAGGGGCTGCGGGTTGCAACCGGCTACCATGGCAAGAGGAGACGAGCGGCTACAAGGAGCGGTGACTGGTCGTTGGTGCGTGGCTACGGTGAGAAAGAGTGAGAAGGGAGCAGAGAGAGGCGACATAAGTTAGGAGTAAGGAGGGTCGGTGGGTTAACTAGGTAGAGTTAAATTTTTGTTTTTACAATTTAATCCTCCAACAGTTTAAAATTTTCAGATTTAACTGGTATTTGATTGATATTTTAAAGAATAATCCGTACAAATCCAAAGAGTCGGTACTGAATTCGGATATCACACCGAATGTTTTTAGTACTGTTTCCTAACGCACGTATCACTGCGATTAGTAAATAACGGATTATATTTGATTAGCAGAAGATATCAGTTATTTATTAAAAATATTTGATAAAATTAATTATTTAGTATTAATTGTTTATATATAAAATAACTTATAAAGACATGAATTTAAAAAATTTATAGTGATGAGTATTATATTTTAATTCTTCTTTGATTATTTTTATAAGAATTTAAATTTTAGATATTTAATTTTACAAAAATTAAGTTTATAAATCTATTAAAACTATATAACATATAATAATGATGATGATGAGTACTTCTTTTTTCTCCTTTCTCAATTTTAAATTAATGATAGATACTTAACATAGGCCCAAAATTAATAATTATTGCAAAAAAAGAAAGCTTCATCAATAATTACATATACAACTTATAAGATTGGGAAGAGGTAACAAAGAAAAAAAATGTTTTTGGTTCATTTTGGTCTTAGAATCCAAAAGAGAAGCAGAGATACTTATTTGAGTTTGCAAAGACTTAAGATTGATAAATTTACAGTGGGTATATACACTACACGTTGCTGCACATTGTTACAGTCTGCAGGTTTTAAAGAGGGCACAATCTGACATTTATAATAAGCTGAAGCAAATCGTTACTCTTCTTAAGCTTTTTAAAAATCTACTAATTGGGTTCAATCAGTCAATCTAATTAGCTTATTTGAACCCAATCAGCTGATTACCAAATTATTAAAGGTAGCTGATCAATAAGGTTAATCAACTAAATTTATTCAATTTATCAGCCAACAACTAAACGGTGCCATGATGTATATATCTATTTTTTGGCATAATTTTATAAATTGGACTCAGATAATTTTATTAATTGAAAAATCATAACTAATTAATAATCCTTGTTTAAGTTGGATCCAAAAATTATATAAATAATCTTCTAGTTATGAAAGAATCTCATCTTGGATTGAAATCTATCCTGAGAGAGTGAGTAATGCATCACGTGAGTGTAAAGTTTAGGGGTAGAGCTGGAAGTTATGGGTGACCATGTGTTAATTGAATTTGACAAACAATTGAAGGTGTCTGAGTGAAGTTTTTGTTGGTTGAAAAAGATTAACGTGATAATTTTATGTTGTTGAAAAATCCATCATTCTGTTGCATTTTATTTAGCTTATGGAGTTGCTCATGGTTGGATAGTTCTAGTGCATTGTCTGTGTGATTTTTGGCCAAGATATCCACAAACTTTGCATTAATTTTGTAGGGTGTTGATTAAGCCGAACGTTTATCTTTGTGGAGTGACTCTTGGGTGGATTGTTTTGTATGTTGTGTATAACTACTGCTGTGGATTGTGTGTTATATGTGCAACCATAACTTGGTTCAAATTTCTGCGTGAATCAGCCTATTATTATTGCGATGACTTCTAGATTTATTTTATTAGAACTGAACCTTTCGGAAAGTTGTTATTTTCTTTTTATTTCAAGTGTATTGTTATTTTGTTCTTAGTTGATTGATCACTTGAGTTGTTTGTTTAATTGTCTTCTATTAAAAATTGTTAGAAAAATCCTCTATCGAGTTTAATATGAGTCAGTCGTGTTATTGGACGGGAAAATCTTTTACAGAAAGTAAGGTTGAGAGATAGTTACAAAGATTTAGTAGTGTTGACTCAATGAAACCTTATGTAAATCTATATGCATTTTTGTGAAATTGAGTAAGCTGGGTAAAGATCTCGCAAATATAAATAAGGTGTGTCAAACTGTGTTAATAAATCTTAACATGGTTTAATTTGGTACTGTTAATTTTTCTGTTATTTGTATTTTGTTAAAAAGTTTGCTAAACAACCATTTATAAGGATTTTCGCTGACAAATATAGGTAGGCAGCCACAGGAAGGAGCAGAGATTTAATCCGTAGCTTTCAGACATTTATTATTTTCATCTCTTAATCTAAATTTTACGACGACCCACTAAAGAAGGTCGATTAAAACAGAAAATAAGGTTGACTGTAGGCTAAGATTAGCAACAGTATGTCCTATTCTATATGAGGTTCCCTAGATTTCGCCTGTCTTGGATCTTCTTTATTCTTAGCTGCAAAATTTTCGATCTTTCTTGGGAAGAAACAACCAAAACAACCATTATCACTGAAGATATTAGAAATGAGGGACAAGGCTTATGGGTTGGAAAAAGTCAAAATTCCCGCTCCTGATGTATCTCTTGATGATGCTTCATTGCTGGCGCCGTCCCAATCTGGCTTTTGTGCTGTGATTGCAGGCCAAAACACACGTCACCTATTGTACTATCTGCATTGTCAAGAGAGAAGATATTAAAAGGGTGGATATCAGGAGAAAAAAAAAAAAAGAGAGAAAAAGAACCACTCTAAGCATTATTTGTGCTCTCTAAATAATGACAGGAAGAACTAGTGTAATGAAGACATTTCTTTCCTTTAGATTTCTAATGAAAAAGGGTAGTAGTACTTAAGCCTGAAATTTCATTAGAATGAAGGGCTTTTGAGGATAGAGCATACCATGTTGAAGAAGGAAACTAACACCGTTGGCTCTCGATGGAACACCCATCTTGTCAAACTGGAGTTTTAGAGCTTGGACCACTCTGGCTGGTATAAGAACAGTAGAACAGCCTGTTCAAGAAAATATAAATACGATATCAGGGATTATCTCAATTTTGACGCCATCTGCTAGATTATTACATAATAGTTGTAAGTTACTCAGTTGGGTTTTATATATCCTAGCTTATTGGCTGAAAGGTAATTTGCGAGAGAATGAAACTAACGGGCTATAATGAAAGATTCCTGTTTGTACCTACCATAGTTGAATTAGCCAGTTGAAGAGGAATCTAACTAACATGTGTACAACTAACTAGATTCCCTAAGCCTACCGACAAAAGAAATGGAAATATCCAACTTTATCTCTTTTGTTTTTTTGGGAAATTAGAACGACCTAAAATCACAAAAGTGAATCTTTTCTCTAATGGTATCTCACCAGGTTTCTTGCGTGACTTGTTAAAATTGCCAACGTTTCGAGGGAGGAACACCCCAGTCCCGCAAGACGCTCTCTTTGTTCCGGATTCACCTAGGAAAATTGCTCTCATCTCTGAGCGGTTTATTTCAGTCTGCTGCTGCAGATTTAGATTAGCCCGTGAAAGCTTTTGCTTATCTGTACCAGACCCAACTCCAGCTTTCCCTTTGTTTTGGAATTGCCTAAGCTGATGCTTAGATTCTGGCTGTTTGTAGCCATTGGCTTGTTTTCTCCAATTGAAAGCCTCTTGTCGCTGCTTCACAAATTTCTCTTGTTTCATCTGATGGACATGCAAGTGTTATCGGTAATATGATTATATAAGAACATAGGACCATGAACCTTAATTCTGGTCTTATACGCTCTCAAAATCCGCTCAAATTCGAGTTCAGTTTCACAAAAACTTAAGAACGAAAGAAAAGAGAAACAGTGAACTTGTTGCATGGTTTAAGATATAATGCTTACTTGAATTGCCCGTATTTGGTCTTCGATCAGTGCTTGCTTGGACCTAAAATCCAAACTGCAACTCTTTTGATTCCTCGCTGTTAAAATTACAGAACTCAAAGGTTCATAATTTTCTGAAACTGATTCGCCATAGTTGCTCTGTCCAAATTCATCAATTATCTTTGGCTCCTCGAACTTTCTTCTGAACGCAAACTCTTTTCTGCTCCTACCTGAATATGAAGATAAAGTTGACTGTGATACACACCACGACTGAAAACCACAAATAAACAGCCCGTCAGGGATAAAAAGTAATGCACACAATTCCGTTTTATAAAAGCTGAAATGACAAGGAACAATGTGGGGGTACCGCTTCATGCTTGTTGTCGTCGTCCTGTAGCATGTGATGAGCCATCTGGCGAGTCAACTCAGCAATATAATCATCGTCTTGGTCCGTGTCCGAAGACTCAGTAAAGCCCAGTTCAGACTCAACCGGTGAATTCAGTGAAGATGCAAGATCATAGGAAGTACAACGAGAAGGCCAGTTTTGGCTGATAGATTCGTTCTGTTCAGAGAAAATCTGGGAGGAAAAGTACAGTGATTCCCTCTTGTGATGGTCAACTGCCATCAAGAAAAACTTCAGTTCAGACAGTAGAAAAAGAAAAAGAGGATGATGATCTTGAGTTTCTATGATTGGCAATGGCAGTTTCAGGTTATTTAATGAGGATACAATCACAACCGTGCACAGACACAAAACCTGAGAGAGACGGCACAGGACAGGACCACTTGCCGAGGTCGTATAAACTAGGTCGAGTAGTGGGTCTAGAGAGTTGTGAACTGTTCATTCTTGGGCTTTAGTAGTTGGATCCTATATTCGTTCTGTTGTGCAACACAGCCATTTGTCTGACATTTTATTAGCTTTGACATATTTTAGGTTTGTGCTTCCTTTTAATTATATTCTTTTAGAAATTTTATATTTTATATCGTCTTACCTAATAAATAATCTAAAATAACAAAATAAGGTAGAAATAGAAACAATGATATCATAATTTTATATGAAAAATTTGGCTCTTAAAAACCTTGACTTATTGTGTCCAATGAGCTTTGCTATAGTTACTAATTAATTTTTATATTTATAATTTATAATAGTTCAAAAAAAAACTAAACGGATATTTTTTGATTTTCTAACAAACACTTGATATACTTCAGATCTTAAAGTATCTCAAATACCTGGATATATTATATTATAGTTTTGCTTTCTAACTAGGCCAAATGTTAATTCGTACTTTTTTTAGGTCGCCTAGTTAGGTGTTACAAAGGTATTCTTGAAACTTAAACTTTCATCCGAAATCTCTCGCTCACACTCTTTGCACGGCAGTCTCACTTAGATCCGTTAAAGCAAGACTCAGCCTTTCCCAACTCCCCGAAGTGTTTACCTCACGACACTCTCAAAGAAATACTACTTATAAGAACAAAGGCAACAAGAACGCACAGAGATATGGTATAAAACTAACTTTATATACTTTCTCTCAAAAGAATACAAAGAATGCTCTTTCTGATTGAACGAGAAGAGCAGAGCTCGAATGGGTTATATATAGGCATCCTAACTTGGAGTCCAAGTTACATTCAGATTCCTACTAAATCCGAGCTACCTAAAGATCATGCTAAGATCAAGTTTATCCCTATCAGATTAAATCACGTGGACTAATTAGACGACACTCCCGTCTAAATAAGACTCTAACATATAAGATAAGATAACAACAAGATGGAGTTTACATTCAACTAGGAAATTAACATCCTTATCCTTGAAGAATTCTACTATCTTTAGATGTTTAGTTCCACTGCAACTCTAACTCCCAGTCGTTGCCACATCATCCAAGATCTCCCCACGATCTCTATCTGTTGATGATGCAGTGTGATCTCGCTGAAGCCCACTAGCCCACTGGCCTGATCTAATGCTTCCCACAACAAGTCCATTAGTCATGGTCCATCCATGCGAGCATAGTCTAAGTCCTTAGTCCATCAAGTCCTTAGCCGAGGTCAAGTCAATCTCCACAAGGTCCGAGACTCTACCAAAATTTGCACTAAGTTTGATCCCGCTCGCCCGCATATGCCTTAGTGTTTTCGCATGCCTCCCTCATGCTCGAATCCAACTAACCTTACACCTAAGGCTCCTCATAAAGGTTGTTGAGAAGTGCTCCGGAACTTAGGAGTCTAACAAACCACCCCCACCAGATGGATTTGACGCTCTCGTCGAATTAGTCTGAAGGTAGGCGTTAACTTGATCTTCGAATTGCCACAAGGTTGTATCTTTCTCTCATGTAGCTTTCGTGACAGGTTTATTCTTCTACTGAATTAAGAACTCGATCCGTCGATTCTTCTTATGTTGACCCATAGTCCGGTGATTTAGGATCTTCTTCACTTGATCCTCGAACTGTTTTCTCACAACCGGTGGTGCTCACTTCACTTTACTCCTATTCGGATCTGACACATCCTCATAGTAAGGTTTGAGAAAACTAGCGTGAAAAGTAGGGTATACCTTTAACCGCTCAGGCAACTTCAATCGGTACGCCACGTTCCCTACTTTACGTAGCATTTCAAATGGTCTATCGTACTTCGACACCAAACCCCTATGAACTTGCTTGCTTGAGATCTTCTTCCAAATCTACAGTGTTAGTTTCACCAGAACCTTATCTCCCACGTCAAATTCCAACGATCTCCTCCGAATATCAGCTTGCTTCTTCATCCGTCGAAAAGCTTTACGAAGGCTATCCCTTGCCTCATCCAACATCTCTTGCTTCTCCCTTGTAAACTTATGTGCCGCAGGACATTTGTCGCTTGTCCTTTGTTGAGCAATCTCTGAAGGAGTGAGAGACTATTGTCCCATCACAATCTCAAAGGGACTCTTCTCCGTAGCTGAAGATCTATGCAAGTTATAACAGAACTGTGCAATATCAAGTAAATTTAACCAATTTCGTTGACTTGCACTTACATAATGCCGAAGATACTCCTCTAACAAACTGTTGATTCGCTCGGTTTGGCCATCCGTTTGTGGATGATTTGCCGTTGAGAACTTCAACTCACAACCCATTAAGATAAAAAGAGACGTCCAGAATTGGCCCGTAAATTTGGCATCTCAGTCGCTCACAATATCCGCTGGTACTCCGAAATACTTGACCGCATTCTTATAGAGCAACTCAGTCGCAACATCCGAGGGACAAGTTATAGGAGTTGGCACGAATACTACATACTTGGAGAACTATCAACCACCACCACGATTGACTCCATGTTGTCCACCTTTGGGAACCCACTGATGAAATCCATTGAGACTAACATCCAAGGTCTCTCGAGGATGGATAAGGGTTGTAGCAAACCAGCTTTCTTCTTCCTCTCTGATTTGTCCAACTGATACACAAGGCATGTCCAGACGTAATGTTGGACCCCATAATTTTTTTCTTTCTTTAAGTAGGCATGATTTCAAATAAGTTTGGAGTTTAGATAGATTTAATTTTAGAACTATAAAGGTGCCAAAGTTCGTAGGATTTGTTGAATGGATAAAAGAAAGTAAAGTGTGAGGTAATAAGGATGTAATAAGGACATTTTTGGAAGATCACTTGAGCATAGAAGAACATAAGCTTATAAGGAAGGGTAAGATAGACTTTTTGGGCTCATTAAGGGTAGAAA
>JAOQMP010000008.1:31088536-31126858 GCA_027563575.1 Erythroxylum pedicellare
GTCAAAACAGATGTGAGTTATGATTTGGTATGCCTTGAATTTTGGTATGATTAGATTTCAATTAATGAATTGGAATTAATTGTGTTTAATTGGAGGATTGATGAAATAAAATGTACATTTGGACTAGGACAAATGTTAAGTGGTAGGATAAATTGTTACATGAAATTAGGGTGAATAAGCCTTAAATTGAGTGACATTTGGCATAGTTAAATTGGCGACAAATGGACTAGTAATTAATTGACAAATGGATCAATCATTGTGTGACAAAGGAGCTAGTAAATTTATGACAAATGACATAGTTCATTAATGGACAAGTGACCTAGTTAGTTGGAGACATTTGGCAGGACCTATGCTTGATAAGTGCTGAACATGCCATAAGACATATGGCTATTCAATTACATGACACCTAACACCTTAGTTGGTGAGTTTCTACAGGAATAAGTTTTGTTCAGGTCATTTCTCTTCTTCTTTCTTCTCACCCACCACTGAACCCTCACTTCTTTCATTTCCCTATGTACGTTCATGCTTTTGTCTAATTGCTATACAAAAGTCCATGTTTTACCCTTCGCAAAATAGCTAAAGAACCAGGTGATTGTTGTTGTTCTATCATAGCTGAAAGTCATCTAATCCCACCTTGAATGTGTGATATTTCTGCTTACTTGGAGTACTGGATTGGCTTGATTTTTGAGCTAGAATTGGAGTTAAATATGTAAGTAAATGATTAGTGTTTATATCATGTTATGATAGAGAATTGATGATGATGAATTAGGATGAATTACATATGATGTTGATGATTAATAGCACTACAATATGTTAGCTGTAGTATTTTCACTGAACATAAATTCGTATTTTAGCCATGAATTGATCAGTAGATATCCAAACAGGATGAATTTTTATTTGTATTAAATTAGAGACATATGGATATATATTTCATGAAGATGTCGAATTAAAATTCTATCTTTAAGAGTTTCAAAGTTTGACTTGAAGTTGAGTACTAGGTGTAGTGGCATTTTGAGAACAGTAGGTAGTATTTTGTGTATAACTTGCTGAATACTGAACCATATTGTATGAAATTGGCATCTTTAGAAACTTAATACATATGGGAACACTGTTTTAGAAGAATTTATTGCCTAAATACCCCATTTTCTATATTATAATGGCCATACAAAACTAACCCGAAAACTATCCTGAGAAAATCTGGAAAACTATTGAAGGAATTGGATGGAAATTTTTGGATCACCCATCCCACAATTTTGGGAAGCCATATATGATTGTGGAAATTGTATGGAAGAAAAGAAAATGTTCTTTTGTGTGATTCTTGAACCAATTAAGGATTAAGATATTTAATTATTATGCATTTGGACTTGATTAAGGTTTTTAAAAAAGAACATAATTTGATGTTAGAAAAGTTGGTTAAATGCGTGATAAGTTTTGATTGATAATTGATGTTATACTTCAAGGAAAATAATGTTGGATAATAATGCGTTTAATTTTGTAATGAAGAAGTGTTAAAGAAACGAAGATATTCATATGAATGTAAATGTATTCCAAAGGATATTAATAATGCATGAAGAATGAATGAATAAGAATTATGAATTATGTGGAATATTTGTAATGCTAGGAAAGAGTTAGTAAATGTATGGTTAATGAATGGAGCATGATCAAGTCTACTTAAGGTATTAATCTAAATGAAAACAAGACATATCTAAGTGACAATATGTGAATGATTATGAATTATGATTAAGGAGACATACCCGAGATAGTCATTGAGCATGCATAGAACATGGCATATGAATATATTTGCACAAATGAATATCTATTTGTTGATCGACTTTGTAGTGTGAATTATGATTGAATCGTTTGATTTTAGAAGCTCAAGTCAGACGCCAGTTAGACATTGCTTGAAGGAAATAGCATAAATTATAGTATACTGTGAGTCAACCTAGATGATCTTCCTAGGATTGATTTATTCTGTTTAACTTACAATTATTAAACTATTTGTGATTTGTTTATGAATTATGGACTTTGATGGTCCAAGGAGTTTGATATTTGGGAATGTATTGGAAGTTTTCTATTTGCTTCTAAATTCTGAATGCTATCTATATACTCAACGAAAGTTCAATGCCGGACTTAGGTCCGATGAATATGAGATTCTGTCTATACATTAAAAGGGAATGCTATACATGGCATATTATGTTATTTGATGTATTTCCTAAAATGCATATTCAAATAAAGGGATTGTGATCAGAGTAGCCAGTCTAAAAAAGCTTTAAGCTCATAATTCTACACGTCGAGCTTTGCTTCGTGATTTCTGTTTCTGACTGAGCCCAATTTGCCAGTATTTGTATCTGTATCTGAAAGGCACTCAGTCATACAAAAAATAACAAATATGGAGTCTCATATGCATTTACATTCGTATATATATGATTATGAAATCTTTTCTAAAATTTTGATGATAAAGTGATGCGCCATGATAATGTGATTGTTTGGATTATTCATGTTGTGGAAGAATATATGTGAAATGTGTGACATTCATTATGTCTTATTAAGATGGAAAATATTTGTGAAATTGTTTGGTTGTGTGATATTTATGTATTTGACTTGAGTGAGATCATTAATGATAGTTCACTCATTGAGTTCGTAAAGCTCATCAAAAATTGCAACGTAGCTTTTCATGTTCAGAAGAGTTATCCAATTAGATCAATTGGAGTTAAGCCACTATAAATGAGCATGAGTTAGGGGCCAGGATCAGTTAGCACCTGCATATGTCATCAGTTAATCTGTATTAAGCATTGCATTTTGCAACTGTTGTATTATGTAAACATGAATTCTAAAATGTAATGACTTTTCTAGTTGAATATGTTTGTATTGAAATGAGCCTAAATGAAAGATGAGTTGTTTAAGATATGTTTGATGGTTGAAAAGTTTATAATGTGTTATTTTGATAGTCTTAACGTACCATCTCCGTAGAGTATATTCTTGAATATCATCATTACGTTCAAGAATAAGCCCTATGAGAGTGGTGATTTACATGGTATCACTTCTTAGCCCCTCCAACATCACTACATGGAAGCAATTGATACGTGCTTCTTAGAAAAATATTTTTGTCTCACCATGATTATCAAAATCATCAAGGAAACTACAAAATTCCAATAAAGCGATGGAGAATCTATCTATGAAGTATGGGAGAGATACAAGGGTCTACAGAGGAGGTGCCCACATCACAATGTACCAAAGGAGTTCCTTCTATAAACATTTTACAATGGGGTAAACCCACCCATGAGAGTCATTATTGATACAGCCTCAAGAGGATTGTTAATGAGGAAGATGATGGATGAAGCCGAGGAGTTGTTAGAGGAGATGGAAAGAAACAGTTGCTTATGGAAAAATGAGCAAAGTAGATAAGCCACAACTTTTAGAGGGCAAAATGTTAACCAAATGATAGAAATGCAAGCTAAAATTAACAATCTAACTCGACAGCTAAACAATATGAAGGCTTCTTCCCCAGCTATTGTGAAAGTCATTTAGATAAAATGAGTTGTGTGGGCAAATGGACCATGATACCATTAATTGTTTTCTAATGGAGGGTAATGAGTCGAAACAAGTGGATTGGAGGCATGAAAGAAGCTCATAAGAGGCTTGAAGGGAAATTTGACCAAGTAACGAAGAATCACGCCTCCTCAATACATAATTTGGAGATCAAAGTAGGCTAACTAGTAGAACCGTTTTCGACTTGAAATGTAGGAACCCTCCTAAGTAACATAGAGTCCAAACCAAAGGAAAGAATCATGGTTATCACCCAAGCCAATGAAGAGAAACTCGGCCAAATGAGAGACGATAAAGAGAAGGAAAGGGAAAAAGTAGACAAAATTTTCCTTCAAAGTGAACTTAAGTTGAAGCCAATTGAGGAGCATCTATTTGAAATTCCTTACCATATTCTAACACAGTAGAATTCAATTCTAGTCAGGGACAAAGGGAAAATAGAAGGCCAGAATAATAAGGAAAATTCCCTACTAGCCAAGTATAATTTGACTGAAATGAAAAAGTATGAGCCTCCGATTCCATATCCGATTAAGACAATGAGGAAGTCCAAAGACACCAAACCAAATGACGTTTTGGACATTATAAAACAATTGACGACGTGGCTCACACTAATGGAATCGATCAAAGAGAAGTTAGAAAGGGAACTAACAAAGGAAAGAAACCCCATTATAGCACAAAAGAAGGAGGATCCAAGGGATTTTACATCCCCTACATTATTAATGGTGATAAAATAGATAGGGCATTCTCTGATTTGGAGGAAAGCATAAATATGATGCCTTATACTTTAAGTCAAAAATTAGGGGTAAGAGAGATAGTACCCACTAAGATGCTTATGAAGACAGCGAACAGATTAGTTCATCAGCCGAAAGGTATCATTAAAGATGTGCAAGTTCAGGTTGACAAATTTACATTTCCCACAGACTTCTTCATTTTCGATATAGAAAAAGATGTGGAAACCCCAATGGTCCTTAGATGACTATTTTTTTCCACTGCTCATTCAATTATTGACGTTGATAGGGCTGAACTGACTTTAAGGGTAGGTGATAGGCAAATGGACCTTCACTGTATCTATAAATGAAAAAAGTTCTCCCTAACCTATCGCCATCATCAAAATAACCGAGTCTCGAGGACAAGTGGAGCTTATTGATGTTTGCAAGGGTTTTCTTAGGAAGGAAAAATTGCTAAGGACAAGCCGAAAGAAAGCAAAGAAAAATGACGGTGGAAACCATAACCTGGTAGCTTATGTGCAAACCATGAGATCTATGACTGTGCCATAATTATGTATCTTGTTTAAACCACCCTGACCAAAAGAAAAGCGTCGAGCTATTGATGATAAAGAGGCGTTTCATGGGAGGCAACCCATGGTTTTTTATTACTAGTTATTTCCTCTTTAGAATTAGGTAGCTTTGAATTCTGTTGTTTGTGTGTTTCATTCCCAAATGAAGGTCTTGGAAGAATGGAGATCAACTTTGACATAGGATGATCAGGAAGGAAAGCACAATAAGGTGATAAGTTCAATTAAGAAGTTAAGGAAGGATCTCGAGGTGGGGTGACATAACGAAATGAAGAAAGATCAAAGAATTGCAGAAATATTGCAGGCCATGATCGTGGCTTGTAATGTGGTAAAATAGAGACACGCATTTTCAGCTAAAATTTTTATAATTTGATCCTTTTTAACCCTTCCTCGCCTATATATTTATATCTAACCTTATTTTTTTACACTTTTCATTTTTACTCTCTCTCTCTCTAAACTTAAGACTCTCAAATCCTCTCACCTCTCTCTACCAGCCTTCCAATCTTTCATTCTCTCCAAGTCTTCACAAATCTCATTCCTAATGGAGCTGCGCATTAAGCAAATTGTCAAGCGCACCCAACCTAAAGAGAAAATCCAAGTATTGGGCCGTAGTCAAAGGAATGGGGCAGTGGATTACAGAGGACCCTTCCTAATCTTTTCAGAAGAGTAAGGTAATTGATTTCACTCACTTAACCTTAAGTAAATAATATTTCCTAAATACTTTGAATTTGATACATTAGATAGCATAGGATTGAGACACAAGGATGGGAACCTGGAGAAAGAATTCAATGGGGAAAGTTAATACATTTTCAATATCCTATTTACGAAGAATTAACCTAACAGTTCTTTACCTCTCTTCAATATGAATCAAGTAACATAAAGGACCTATCGTTTAGGCTGCCGAGTCAACCATACAAGCTTAATTATGAAATTTTTTATGAATTTTGTGGTTTCCCTAAGTCAGCCATAGTGGATCAGCATGATGACTTTCGTGCTACCCACTATTGGACTGAACTAAATGAGTTAGAGCATTCCGATGCCAAAAATGCTCATAACAACATAATTAGAAGCTATGAACACTTGTTATTGCACAAGTTCATATGTCAAATGGTATTTGACAAAACTGAAACCAAAAAGTGTTCAACCAAAGAACTTTTCTTATTATGGTACATAGACCATAGTATCCCAGTAGATACCTCTACCTACATCTTCAATGCAATTATTGTTACTTTACATCAGAGGAGCAATAATTTGGGTATGGGTTACTTAGTTTTATCCATTACCGAATACTATGGTGAATAATCATCACTTGTGGCAAGCTGAAATCTTGAAGTCCCATAATATGGAACTTCAGGATATTAGTTCCAAATCTCACATCAAAACTAGAACAGGACAGGCAAGTTCAAGCTCAGCACTATAGCAAAAAGAAGAGGACTCAATCAGTGAGGAGTCTGAAGAGGAGGAAGAAGAGATAGGATGGAAGAAGGTGCTCTCTGTAATTTTTTACAACACTAAAATATTCACAAACACACTTGCAGAAAACTCTAGGATGATGAAGGAGATAACCCACACACAATGACACCCAAGTAGAGATATACATTGTATTCATCGATACTTTGAGGCTTAAGTTGTTCAACTGGCACCTCCGACGCCATCCCCGCCTCAGTCACCTAATGAGTTCGTGTTTTAATCATTATCTTTTCTTTTTTGTTAGTATTTTCTTGTTATGTTTTTCATATATTGTGTTTTATTCCCCCCTATGGTATGTTTGTGTACCCTTCTCACATTGAATGATATGATTAGTGTGAATGTATCAATAAGTAGGACTTAACAGGATAGATTTAGCCTTAGACATAGTATTTAAGGTTGTGAAAATTTATTAGCTTGTGTAATTAGTGACCTAGGTTACTTTGGATAAATATACAATTTAATTACAATACGATGTTAGTTTGTTTACCTTAGGAAGTTCTCACATTCATTTATAATTTTAAGTCAATCGAATAAGTAACATTGCTAGTATATTTTCATGAGAATGATTAGCTAAAGCGATAAGGTAGGAAATGTGCTAAAAATGTATGTATAAATTTCAATTAAATAAGTATTTCGCTGGCCTTTGGGTTATGAATAAAGCTAGTAGCTAGTTAACCATATGATGTGGCCAAATAGCCAAATCGACATTCGTCACAAATGTTTGTCTTCATGTAAAAAGGCTACAATGACATTCCAACCAAGTTGTTTGATAAAAACATGACCTAGTTGAATAAGCAGATCGACATTCATCACAAATTTTTTTCTTTGCATAAAAAGGCTAGGTTCATGTCTATAAAAAAGATTAACAAAAAGAGTGTTTGTCAAATAAAAATTTACCAAACTTATAAGTAGCTTGACTTTTCATGAAAACTTACTTAAGAATAGTTACAAGTTTGATTAACCAAATGATTATCAATGTATGTGTACAGGTGATAGGGGTGAATAAACTTAATAACAAAATCTTGATTAGTTTGTATATTTAGTGCAAAGTACTTAGACACAGATTTTTCAAGTTAATAAGTTAGAATAACTTCAAGGATTAGGTTTATAGTTAAATTTGTTTCATGAAGTTGAGGTCATTGTCTCATTATTGCATATGCGTGTTTTGTGTTTTTTTTTTTTTGTTAAGGATAACAAAATGTTTAAGTGTGGGGATGTTAATAGTTGTAGATTGCATCATGTTTTTGTAGGTAGTTTAGTTTGTATTTAGTTGTTAATTTGATTGTTTAGTGTGTTGGAATTGTGTTAGTTAGTATATGTTTATGTCTTAAGTGTTTCAAGGGTTAGAGCATGCTTTTGATCTTCAATTTTTTATTTTTAAGGTTTCTTGATGAGTTTGCTAGTGTTTCAAGGCAAAGAGTGGAAAACGAAGAAAATTCAAAGAAGACCCAGGAGCTAATCTAGGGCCACAATTATGACTGAAGGATGATGGACCAAAATCTTGGCCACATTCATGGCCTACATATGGACAGACGTGGGGATGCTTTCAGTTTTAAGCTTGTTAGGGATTTTTTGGACATTTTGGACCCAAAAGACCCTAGGGTTGTCTTAATTGGAAAAGACTATAAAAGGCTTAAAGATGAAACCCTAAAGGGAGCTTCACTTCTGCCACTTTTGGAAAACCCTCAAGGAGAGAGAGAAGAAGATAAAGAGGAGAAAGAAGCGGGTTTTAGCTGCTACTGTTCTCCCGAGGCATCCAGATCCCCATTTTATTGTGTATTTCTTTCATCTTGTTGTTATTTTATTTGAATATGAATATATGTAAGGATCTGGGTTTGATTAAGATGTTTTAACTTTCCTTCAAGATTTGACCTTGATTTAAGTTATTATTGTGTTATTGTGATTAGATGTTGTGATTGATTATGGTATTTGTATATTTTGGTAATAAGCCGAGAGGGTGAACTAGATAAAAATGATTAGATCGTGTTAATGAGAGTTAGGTGATCTAATTGACCTTGCAATCAATCTAGTCGATTATTAGATGGAGAGAGATCCCATGTGAGACCCGATTGTTTATTATAGGACTTAAGATCTAATTAGAATTGTGAGTCTTTTATTAATTGAGATATTGCAAATTCTATAATTTAATTAGTATTAATGAATTAGGGTACGTGATTATAAGTTGAGTGAGAGTGATCCCCCTTTGATAATATAGAACCGACACCTCGTTAACACATAAATGGCTAGGTTAGCATTAATGATAAGAAGAATCCCCTCTCCCATAATCTGATAATTTTGTTTAATTGATTTCCATTGTGAATTTTGTGTTGCTCAATTTGAAATCCTTTTGTGTTAAATTTCTGAATTACATTCCTGCTAATCAAATTCTCAAGTTTAATTTTTTTTCATTTTTTTTTCATTTTAATAATTTTCTAGCTTTAGATAACCTAGGATTATATTAGATTAGTTCACCCTCCTTATGGAATGGACCCTTCACTTACTACAATCCACAATTCCATCTTGATTATTATAGATTGAATAGTACATCGATTTCTTATTACATATATCTTGTAGTATTAAATGAGATTAAAAGTTTTGTCTTGATTATTTCTGTTAATGATAGAGATGCACTACATCACGCTAAAGAAAGTTCCTTTCATTCAGTTACAACTGCACAAAAGCTAGGGTGCTATTTTTAAACCCATATCTTATGGTTTGGAATCCAAACTAACAAATGAGTGAATTCCTACTATCCAATAATAAGATCAAGAAATAAGCTAAAGGAGGTGTTAATATATTTAACCTTTTTATTAATCAAACTGATTCTTCATAAATTTTTAATCTACTTTCTTTGTGTTTTATGATACACTATATTGAAGCTATTATTTTCCCAACACACAAGCAATTATCTATGTTGTGGATGACCTTGATATATTAATGATAGCCAAGGACAAGTTTCATGCAATTCTAGGGATATGGTTAGCTGCATTTTATCTTTTCCTATTAAAAAGGCAATGATTTAATTGTTGGCCTACCCATTAAAATAATTATACACTTTCATTTTTGGTAAATTATTACTCATAAATTTGAAATAAGTTGCATAATGGACCTTAACTTCTCTAAAGTTGATTTATGTTGTGGTTGGCCAACTATATATTAACAAGAATTTGGGCTTATTTCACTACTTAAATTATGAAAACAATGTAATCTCTCTCTATCACCTAGTTTCTAGTCATGATGTCGATATATATGAGCAAGAAATCAATTAGAGATGTTAGTGGTGGGATTAATACTAAGCTTAGGATTCCCACAGTCAATTCAAGATGTTGTACCATTTATTCAATCACGTCGAAAGCTTAATTTTTCAACTAGTGAGGAAAAGGTTTTACAGTAATTTAGACAAATTACCTTGAGAAGAAGAACCCTTATGTGGATGAAGACAAATACGGACGAATAGTAGAGACAAATATGGAAAAAGACAATGGCAGAAAAAGATGAACGTCTTGAACAACTGCTAGAACGTGAGGAGGAAGGAAGATGAAGACAATATTATGCAGCTACTTCATAATTAAGTTTTTAATATGAAGAAAATGACATCATTTTTTATGGAAAAAATGACATCGTGTCGTGCATCTAAATTCATACTAAAGGATCAACCTTTGGCCTATCCAAGAACACAATTAATGATGAATTTGTAAATTTACATTAATCATTGCCAAAGGTTGATCCTATGGTGCAGCTAGATTGCATTTTTAGTACATCTAGATTGCCTTTGGTGTTGATTTTGTAAAGTTTCACTAAACCTTTGGCAACGAAGATTGAATTTTTGGAGCTTTTAGATTTCCTTTAACGATAATTTTGAAAATTTTCACTAAGCATACAAGTCATTGCTAAAGGTTAAACCAAAGACAATCTAAATGCACCAATTAGTACCTGATTATAATACTTCTCTTACATTCCTTTCTATCTACTGTTGATAAATGTGGTGCAATCTTATCTTGAGCCGGTATATTCCATCTTTGATTTCTTGCTCCAAATCTCTCTCTGTATTGGCCACCAGCTCTCCTCGAATCTTTAGGTCATCTTTCAACATTATATGACTCGTATCTCGCATCATCTAACTAAACTGTACTAGGTTTCACTAAATATTATTAACCAAAAGAAACAACCTAAGAAGACCATGTAAAAAAAACATATAAATGGAGAAATCTACAAACGAATGAAGAAAATTTCACTTATAATCAAGACTAGGAAGAGAATAAATGGAGAAATATGACCCTTTGGAGACAATTTTCAAATGTGTCACCAATTGGTGACCCTTTGGAGACATTTTTTCAAAAGCGTCACCAAACCCTTTGGTGACAATTTTGCTAACCTTTAGTTACAATTTCTAATTCATAGCAAAAAAACACATAGCCAAAATGCTACCTTATTGTATTGTTAATATTTACTTGATTAACAAGTCTTCATAGAGAGGCAAGGACCAATTTTGTTATTTCAATGTTTTAGCTAGGTCTGCTAATAGGTCGTTAGACTTGACTATTTTCTTAAACTTATCTTTTGGGACCCTATATAGAAACTTGAATCACCATTCGCTCATATCTTGTAATGATATGAATAAGAACATCCCTTTTGAATCTTAAAGTGCCTTTCAGAGGTTTTACACACTTTTACGTTGCTATCCTTAGCATTTAAACTATACCACTCATAGAATTTCCTTACAAGGCTTGGTTGGTTTATACAGTCAAAATGCTCTCAGCTAAGCTCTACCCCATTAAAGGGACATACTACTAAAGATCTTAATATCAAATATCATGAGGGTGCAACAAACTTAATGACATACGTGTTTCCTCTAACAAATTAAGGCAAAATTGTTTAATACAAATCTTAGACTACATTTAAAATTATCATGATAAATGCAACTCTCAGTAAGATTGAAAAAGTGATAGCGTACGAATTTAACGAGGGATATTATATGTATATGAATATTATTGACATCTCTCTTTAAGATATAACTCTCTCTTTTGGAAATAAATATTAGTACCTAAGAATAAGCTTGTAGGTAAAGAACTTCTTTTTTAAAAAAATTAAAAGAATTTTACTCCAAAAAAATCAAGTCATACTTCTTTGAGGATAACAGGTGAACCATTAAATGTCATAATTGAACCCAGTAAATTATAAGAGTTAAAGTACGAAAAGATAACTAACAAAATCATATCAAAACTTTTGCAACCCACTATGTTAATTTCATAATGTTAGAAAGCTTAGAGTTACTCCGGGTTCAGATTCCTTGCCAACCTATCATTGATCCCTTTCACCGTGTCCCATGCAAGCATATTTTCCTTGATCTAGTTGAAACTATTAAGGTTTTAAAATGATGGATTTGTTACTTTCCTTTAAAGACCCTTTGATTTCATTCCTTCTAGACTTAGTAAATGATACAAGTGTGTTGTGAAAATCGACCAGATTAGAGCAGGTTTGCAGCCAAATAGGACTGAGAAAATAGTAATGAACATACAGATTTTACATGAAAAACCCCCAAATTAGGGTAAAAACTACGGGCCAGGATATAAGACTTTTACTACTGAGAAAAACTGGAAAGTTATAGGGAAAAACCAGACTCAAAAAATGCACTTAATAGATTTTGGTCTCTCTTTTTGCTCTTTTCTCTCTCACCTCACTCTTTCCTTTTCTCTTCAGCTTGCTGCTTCTCTTTGTTCATCTCCTGCCTATTTATAGGCAGGAGAAGGAAGATATGGTTGGCCAAATTGGCCAACCACTCTTTTAGCATATTAGGCAGGTTAGGCACCAAATTTTGGTGCCTAACTTGCCTACCAAGTTTGACAATTCTCCCATTTGAAGATTTGATTGAGAGTCAATCAGATCTTCACACTATTCTTTCTACTTTACTGTTTCATGTTGCTTACGTCTCTGTCAGGCCATATGAGGATCGAAATCATATAAACTTGTCACCATTGATTGCTTTTGTCATAAAATCTATCAGGTTATCCATTGTATGAATTTTCTGTATGTCCACCATTCTTTCTTCCACTTTCTCATGAACAAAGTGATATTGAACTTGGATGTGTTTTGTCTTTGAATGAAATGCTGGATTCTTTGTAAGATGCAAAGCACTTTGAATATCACAAGACAGAGTAATATTCTCTTGTTTATTTCCAAGTTCTTCCAACAATATCTTCAACCACACTGCTTCTTTACTAGCTTGTGTAGCTGCTACATATTCTAATTCTGTTGTTGACATAGTGACAACTGATTGTAGTTTTGAAACCCAACTCACAGCTCCTTTAGCTAGCGTAAACACATATCCTATAGTGGATTTACTTTTATCAAGATCACCTGCATAATCAACATAAACGTATCCTTTGAAAATGAAATATAATCCTCCATAATATAATGCAACATCTGAGGTTCCTTTGATATATTTGAGAATCCTCTTAATAGTATTCCAATGCTCTTGACCACGATTCACCATGTATTTACTAACTACTCTCACTGCATGTGCGTTGTCTGGCCTTGTACAAATCATAGTGAACATTAGGCTCCCCACTTTTATTGCTAGGACTCACACTTAATGATAACTTGAAATTAACAGGAGGAGGAGTATAAATTGACTTACAATCTTGCATGTGAATCGCCGCAAGATCTTCTTCAAATAATTCTTTTGAGAAAGCCAAATCTTCGTATTATTTTTGTCTCAGTGAATTTGCATCCCTAGAATCTTGTTTGCTAGTCCTAAGTCCTTCATTTCAAATTCCCTAGCCAGCTGTGCCTTCAATTCTTTGATACGATCATTATTGGGGCCTACTACCAACATGTCGTCTATATACAACAGCAAGACTATAAAATCACCGTTCTCAAACCTCTTGAAATATGCACAAGGGTTTGCATTCGATCTGCTATATCTAAGGATCATGATGAAGGAATCAAATCTCTTATACCAACACCTTGGTGCCTGTTTTAAACTATATAGAGATTTGTTAAACCTGCAAATCAAGTTCTCTTTCCCTTTTCTTCAAAACCTTCTGGATGGAGCACATAAATTTCTTCCTTAAGATCTCCATGAAGAAATGTAGTTTTCACATCTAACTGCTCAAGATGCAAGTCAAATATAGCATATATTGCTAGAACTACTTGAACTATAGTGAGTCGAACTACAGGAGAAAATATTTCATTAAAATCAATACCTTCTTTTTGAGCATATCCTTTTACCACCAGTCTAGTACAATATTGCTCCACTTGGACATCACCACTTCACTTGATCTTTTAAACCCATTTATTGATAATAGGCTTTCTTCCTTATGGTAGTGATACTAACTCCCATGTTTTATTCTTATGTATAGCTTCAATTTCTTCCTGCATTACTGCCATCCACTGAGATGCATCTGAACTATTCATTGCCTCTTGAAAAGTTGATGGCTCTTCGTCCTCAGTTAAAAGACAATATGCTATATTTCTTTCCAAAATATAATCTGAGTGCCAGTTCGGTGCTCTTTTTATGCGAGTTGGTCTCTGAGTATCTGGAACATCATATTCAACTGGTTCTTGCTCCTCTTGCTCTGGTGTTGCTTTAGAAGAATCACTTTGATCAACTTCCCTATCCACTTGTACTATTGTAGTTTCTAGATTCTCTTATACAATGCCAACATTTTCTGCTTGCTCTTGATCCTTATCTTCTATGAAGATAACATCCCTGCTGATAACAATCTTATAGACAGTAGGATCCCAGAGACGATACCCCTTCACACCTTCAGCATACCCTATGAAAATGCATCTTCTGGATTTTGGATCCAACTTTGTAGTTTCTTGGGCGTTGAACATCACATAGGTTAGACTTCCAAATATATGGAGGTTGGAATAATCTACTAGTTTACCAGTCCACATCTCCATCGGTGTCTTTGACTTAATTACAGTTGATGGAGCTCGATTCACCACATAACAGGTAGTATTGACTGCTTCTGCCTAGAATTTCTTATCTAAGCTTGCAGTTCTTAACATCACTTTGGTTCTTTCCAACAGAGTTCTATTCATCCGCTCTACTACTCCATTTTGTTGAGGAGTGTATGCAGTAGTGAACTACCTTTTGATGCCTTCTTAATTGCAGAATTCATCAAATTCTTTCCCAGTATATTCGGCTCCATTATCTAAGTGCAAACACTTGATCTTATTATCAGATTCGAGTTCCACCCACGCTTTGTAAAATTTAAAAGTTGGAAACACAACTACCTTCCTCTTGATAGGAAACACCATCATCTCCTCGAATAATCATCAATGAATGATACAAAGAAATTTTCTCCTCCTAGGGACATAACTGGCGCTTTCCATACATCAGAGTGAATCAAGTCTAGAGTTTCTTTACTTCTGAACTTTGATGTCTTAAACTTCAATTGATGTTGCTTACTCACAACGTAATGCTCACAAAAAGGTAGTGATACCTTTGTAAGACCTAGAAGTAGATTCTTCTCTACAAGTATCTTCATTCCTTGTTCTGACATATGTCCAAGCTTTTTATGCCACGTTATTGCAGATTTGTAGTCTGGACTAGTCACTGCAACGGATGCCTCTCTTTCTTACAAAGTTACTCTATTTAGCATATATAGATTTGTAAAAATCTTCTCTTCTTTCATAAATACTAGCGCTCCTTTAGTCACGTTCATGATCTTGTTTTGAATCTCAAATCTGAAACTAAGATCATCTAGTTGTCCTATAGACAACAAATTCTTCTTTAGGCCCTCCACATGTCGCACTTTTTCAATAGTCTGAGTTGTCCGATCATACACATTTAGCTTGATGGTGCCAATATCAACGATCTTCAGAGCTTGATTATTACAGCTATACATAAATCCCTCAAAGACATATTCATACTGTTGGAACCATTCTCTTCGAGAGGTCATGTGAAAAGTAGCTACTGAATCGAGAAGCTATGCATCAACAAATCTTCTCTTACTTCCAATAGTCGTTGCTGCTTCATAGACCATTGCACTTCCATCATTTGAAGTATTTGCTGCATTTCCTTGAGGAATATAATCTTTCTTATTCAGATTCCAACAATCCTTCTTCAACTGCCCTTTCTTGCCATAATTATAGCACTTGAAATTCTTCTTACTCCTGGATTTTGATCTACCTTGACTATGACTCTCACTTGGGCTAGGACTCCCACTTAGGCCAGGTTCTATTGATCTTTCCCTCTTCACTACCAAGGCCTCCACTTATTATAAATTTGCCAGCTTGTCTTCCTTACTTTTGCGCCGACTCTCTTCTTCTAAAATAGTAGCTGCAATATTATCGAACACTAGAGTGTTTGTGTTGTTTGTTAAATTAATGACGAGTTGATCATACAATTCTGGCAGACTTTGGAGTAGAGGTTCTGCACGTTCACTTATCTCTATTGTGTGCCCCAATGATGTTAGTTGGGAAAATAGAATATTTAAAATATTTAAGTACTTTGTCACTGAAATAGATTCCGTCATGTGTAAAGTGTATAGTTTCCTCTTCAGAAAAAATTTATTGTTGAGTGATTTAGCCTCATACAATTTTGTGAGGTGATCCCATATTTCCTTCACAGTCTTCTTTTCCTCTATGCTAGATAATACTCCATCAGCTAAAGCTAGGTGAAGATCAGCTACAATATTCCCGTCCATCTCGTTCCATTTTTCTTCTGTGACTCCAGCTGGCCGTTCACTTATGGCCGCCAGACAATTATCTTTCCTCAAGATTGCCTTTATCTCCAATTTCCACAATGAGAAATTTTTCTCATTGAACTTCTCAATCTCAAATTTTGTTGCCATTGCTTCTATCAGGAACATAATTTAGCTCTCACTATTTCACGTGAATACTACCCGTATGTATGAATAGTATTGTACACATGAATAGTACTATATACGTGAATAGTGACATACGTATGAATAGTACCATATGTGTGAATACTCTATATACTTGAATTACAGTAACTACATAGTATAATGCAAAAACAAATGCATGAACAATTATCACCTTTGAGATTACTATTTACCAACTTTCATTGTGTTCACTGGAACTCTGAACGGATTACGGCAAAAAATTCGTTGTAATTTTCTGACCAAGATCTAATACTACTTATTGTGAAAATCGATCGGCTTAAAGCAAGTTCGCAGCTAAATAGGACTAAGAGAATAGTAATGAATACATAAATTTTACATTAAAAAATTCTCAAATTACGATAAAAACTACGAACAAAGATAAAAGACTTTTACTACTGAGAAAAACTGGAGAATTACAAAAGAAAACCAAACTAAAAAATTACACATAACATTTTTTGGTCTCTCTTTTTTTTTCTTTTCTCTCTCACCTCACTCTCTCGTTTTCTCTTCCGCTTGTTGCTTCTCTTTGTTCATCTCCTGCCTATTTATAGGCAGGAGAAGGATGATATGGTTGGCTAAATTGGCCAACCACTCTTTTGGCATATTAGGTAGGTTAGGCACCGAACTTGCCTACCAAGTTTGACAAAGTGAACATATTGCCGAGACTTCCTGTTGAGGCCTCTAATGATGCATATACATAGGTAAGGAATATTTTTACACTAAAATTTTTTATAAACTTGTCCAATAATCTAATCAAAATTCACTAAAAGGAAATGATATTGGCAAACTTGGCCTACATTTGACTAAACGAAATGTCCAACTCCTTTTTTTCTCATATTTCAAATAATATTTTGTAACAACATATCAGGATAAATTGAAGGAACCAATAGTTTAAATATAAATTTTAAAATTGTAATTTAAACGAAGATTGAGTCGAATAGTTGAACGTATTTTGGGCCAACCTCTTTTTTGTCATGCTTTGCTTAAACGCGGGCCGACTACACCTCTGGTTAAGTGACACCATGCTTACAATTTGTGGACGTTCCTTTACAGATAGCTGGCAGCTATACAGTCAAAGAAATGCTGCAGATGCGTAACACTAATTCAAATAAAATTGAGTTTTCTTATTTATGTTCATTCCCTCGTCCAACTCACAAGCCCAATAGACATCCACCGCCCTCACTATAAATTCTATACTTCAAATTAGATTTCATGAGTTTAGTCTTAATTAGTACCGGGCCCTTTATGCTTTATTATAGATCAACTCTTTTCATAACCTTAACAAAACATGTAATTTTGATGTACATAATTAATATTACATCAATTAAGGAAATTTCCAACCCTTCATATGGTCCATACAAGGCCAGTAATCCCCTTGATATGGTCATACAAGGCCAGTAATTATCTCTTTTCTTGAAAAGTGAGGACTTGTGGTAAGCAAATGAAGATATGAGCATACGATAAATCCCCGGATAGGACATTACATTACATCAAACTACATAATGAGGTAGTCAAAAAAACTGTACAAGGTCAAAAAGCATATGACACGTGTGATCAAACCTATAAGCACTGTACAGTTCCAAACCAGATTAACAAGATCGCATCCTTCCTATTTAATTTCCATACGTCTGCTTCCCGATCGGTAAATCTATAGATGCATGCATGCATATGGTACGGTGTCTTTTCCTTTCCTTTGTTACCTTTATTTCATCAGATTGCGTACCCAAAACCGTGTTCCAATCAGCTCAAGCAGCCCAAAGTTAACATTTAATTTCTCGTGTTGTTACATGCGTTTTTCATATGTGCGTTTTACTTGACAATTGAACTAAGCATAAAAGTAAACTAAGAGTCAACGTGATACAGTCATTGTATGCAAAAGTTCTCTTCCATTTGGATAGGAATTACAAGTTGAAAAGTCCAATTTCACTCTAGAGGGAGGAAGTGAAGAAATTGACATCCATTATCAGCATAAAAGGGTATATAATGGAACCAAAGTATAATTAATGCGAATGATGAATGTCCCTTTGGTTTCTTATCTAAAAAGGAAATCGATCTCTGGCCCAATACAAGTGGAGGCACAAAGATTGAAAAAGGAGGAAATTTACAAGCTCAAGCAAAGGGAAATTCCTTCAACCCTACCAAGAAAAATAAGAAAAGCACACAAAGAAAGTTATAAAGTAGCCTTCTCATTCCCCATCACCACCTCAGCAGCAATGATGACAGTGAGAATGGAGATGGGGCTTTGTGCCCCACGGTTTCTTTCTACTAAACCTCAATCATCGAAAAGGGATTCTTAACAATCCAGTGATCGTATTCATATGCTTGTATTTCCATGCAAAATAACATAATTTTGATATTATCGATCAAGTGTAGCGGCACACTATCTCAAACTATTGAGGTTAAATTGAATGTGAATGTAATTCTGACCTGAATATTATAATCTTCGCTGTTATTACCATAAATACAGTCGCGCGCTACTCAATAGTCTACAGCAAAAGAATTTGTTATATGTACATAAGGTTAAAGGGGAATCTAGTTCTATCTCTTGAAAGAAGTGATAGGTTTTGCACTGGCAAAGAGAATCCATGTTGGAGAGCTTAAAAAGGTGAGCCGGTAGAGAGAGGGCGAGAATGTGTGAGTGTTAGACTGATAAACTAAAAAAGAAAAAGGAAAGAAAGGTGTTCATAGGGGTTTGTACGCGTGTTGTGTCAGCTTGAAAGGGCATGCGTTATTCAAATTTCCAAGGCGGAAGCTATGGAGGTGTACGTTGGCTGATGTTTCTTCATGGATTTTATGGAATTTTAGTGGCTGTTTGTTGTTGTGTTTTGTTGTCCTCTTTCTTTTTGGAGTTTTCTTACACATTCCCTTCTATGAATTCCCTTCAGTGTGGCTTATTATATATTCTTATGCTATACCATATACCCCCTCTTTTTTGTCCTAATGTTTACTTCAACATTGTACCCTTTCGGGGATAAACTCTCAAATCTATGAACATACACATACCTATTTTTCTTCTCTTTTGTCCTCCGAGTGAAAGGTAATAAATTTGTTCTCTGGACTGCGACTGGTACGATAACATCGCAATGAGAGCCCAATAGGGCCTCGATCAAAGACATGAATGTGAGATATGGCAAGAAAAGCTTTTGTTGATTCGATCCTCAATCCAATGATTTTTAAACAAATGAATCTTTTCACTGAGCATTAATAAAAGGATCAACAAAAGACGTAAAAGTTGAAGAAAGCTTTTGACTGTAATAGTGGTATGCCACTGCCTGAACTCCTACTTTTGCACTCTTAATGATTTAATGCGACTTAGTATATAAACATATCTCCGCACCAAATAACAAAAGGATAAATGTAATGTACCACACATATATTTCTTAAAATTTATTTAATAACATATAATTGCATATCTCATATTGTTATTAAATTAAATTAAATTAAAAGGTAATGATTTATTTATTTATTTTTTGCTTTATCCATCATTTTTCAAGTGGGTATTCCAACATTCTAAGTTTTAAATTAAACAAAATCTACATACCAAAAAAGTTGTGTTCTATATATAAAAATCTACTCAGCCAACTCATACGTAAAAGGATTTAAATTCGATGGCTCATAAGCCTACCTGTTAAGAGAGAAAATTATTTGCAGGATAGAAAGTGATCTATTTTGTCACTGAAATTCAGTGTGCAAGGACCTTTAGGTAGATCGAGCTAAAATGGTATACATGCATGCAGTGTGTTGAACAGTTAGGTCAGTATGCCTGCAGCTCTCCGTGGCATTACAATATTTCGAAACCTCCAATTATTTTGAGTTTAAGTCGATGGACTACTGATCGTTATATGTTATTTTCATAACAAATTCTGTAAGATGCGATAACTTTTTCGCTAATCCCAACTTACCAGTATGCAATAGGTATACACAAAACTCATTTAAACGTCATTATTATAAGACAAGCTAACTCATGTGGATTTTAGTTCTAGGATACTATCATTAGGATGAGGATGCTTTTGAATATTGAGATTTTCGAATGTGAAAGTATAATATTAAGTATTGTTGTTGTGGATGAAATATCTGTGTGTGTGTGTGCGTGTGTGTAAGTTTTTTTTTATTTTTAGAGCTATAAATAAATAAATAAAATGAAATAATTAAGAGATTATTTATAATTAATTGCTTAAATATTCTACATTGATTGCACAAATATTTTGTATAATATTTTGTCAATATTTTGTAATCAATCCTATTTTGGTAACACTATATTATAGTTGACTAACATCTGTGCTTAAACTCAACATAATAAAAGTAAAGTTAATTAACTTGATTTTGTTAAAGAGTTCATTGAACTGAGTTGGCAACTAAGCTTTAATTGGGATGATACAAAGATAAAGAGAGATAATTCTTTATTAAAGATGATGATGAATAAGGTGATAATTGTTCTCAATATATTTTGTTCACTCATGAAAACATGTTATTATGATCAATATAAAAGGCAATATGGTTATCATAATTAATATTAGCTGCTGATAAATATTTAATTTTCATATCCTTAAATTCTTAACATAATTACAATAGTTTAGAAGTACTCAATATTCAACTTTAGTACTGAAATGAATTACTATTATTTTTTTCTTACTTCTTCATAAGAGAAGAAAATCACCAAGACAGAAACAAAACCTAGTTGTAGAATGTCGATCAATAAGATTTTGAACTTAATCAACATTAAAATTTGTGTGGAGCTTTAAAGAGGAGGGCAATGAGAGTTGGATACCATAAGACATATTACCTCTAACATAGTGCAAAATATATAGCATTATAATATAATAAGTGACTCGATGAGTAGTTATAATTCACTTATAATGTGAAATGCACAAGATATATTAAGATAAGTAACTATAAGGTACCAAACTTCCCATCAATTATTGTATAAGTTAGGGTCATCCAAAAGTTTTTCTATGTTTTAATGAGTTTTCTATATTTTAATGTGAATTGAACATCACTCTCAACAATGGCATAAGGAATTTTACTATCACTTATTCCCAAGTGAGATAAGAAATCAGTAGCATTTTTTGTTTGCAAGAGAGAGTAGTCTGAATCATTATAAAAGATTTCTAATATAAGAAAATAGATTAAATGTTTAAGATATTTCAATTTGAAGTGGTGGTTGAAGTATTGTTTTAATTCTATAACATCATTAAGGTCATCACCTATAATGATCATATCATCTACATAAAGTAATAAAAGCATGTAGACTTTATTTATGTGTCGAACAAATAAGGAATTATCTTAGGGACTAAAAAGAAAGCCAAGTTGTTGAATAATAGGGCTTCATTTTCCAAACCATGCTCGAGGAGCCTAGTTAAGGTCATATAAAACATTCTTCAAGTGAAATAATTTCTACAGGATGACCAAAAAATGGAGGGGTTCACATTTAAACTTCTTTATAAAGGTCACTATTGAAAAATGTAATTTTGATATTCATTTGAAATAGTTGTCATTTCTTAATAACAACAATAATGATGACGCTGTAAACTAAAGTGAAATAGTCCATATCATATTCTTGAGTGAATCTTTTAATAATAAGATGAGTTATATTATGTTATAGAGTGCCACACATCTAATTTTGGATCTAATAAACTGATTGATTTGAATTTATGCTTAGCTAGCTAGCATTGATAAGTACAGCTACAGATTAATCTCACAAGGACTGTAAGTACTAGTACTAACCCTTTTCTATTATCTAACTATAGAATTAGATTGTGAATTTAATTGAAAATTAAACTAAACTAAATTTGATACAAAAATAAAATAAGATGAAGGAAATACTACAATTATTCAATATCAAATAAGTAGTACTTAAGTGATGAATCTCCCAAAGATATCTTAAACACTAACCCTTTATCATGCAATTAAATTATTGATTATTGGATCGTGAAAATTCATGTCCTATACTAATATCTTTCTCATGAATATTAACAACTAAGCCTCAATTGATTAACTTAAATCTCTTTCTACTTAAAACTCCTAAGATTACAATATTGATCATGAATTTCACTAGTAGGTTTAACTTTAATCTAGAGGATTTATGTCGACCTATCTCTAGGTTTGCATGTAACTCTTTCTAATTATGTTAGATATATTCATACGAAAGGATTTCTCAATCCTAATCATATGAAATCAAACATTAGACTAATATTCTAGATATACTCTTTTCATAATATAATGCATAATTGAACACAATAAACTAATCAATAAAATTGTATTGAATAAAAGAATATATCATATTATCATCACAACTTAATGTTATCACACCGAGGTACTAACCAACTTAGTTCCTCAATATAGATAACAAATCTAATATCAAATATTCAGAAGAACGAATAGAAATAAAGAATTCATACTCTATATCCCCCTTTCTGTCTCTTATGAAATCTTCTTGCAATTTAGATTAAAGGATGCTCTCTATTGGATCTTGTGATGTAATCTTTGTTCTTTCCTCATCTTTTGTTCAGCACTGCCTCTTCTTTGGTGTCAGTTACAAACAAAAATGCCTCATTCCTCTTTTGTAGCCTTCAATAATATCCATTTATAGTAAAAACTAGGGTTTATGAGATATACATGGTTACTTACACAATTGTGTAGGTGCCCGTATATCTCCGAAAATACCTCACGACTTTATATGGGCACAGTGAGTTACACATGCAACATACACGAGTATGTATCTTCACATGGGCAAAAACAATGCCTTCAAAGTTTTACATATTTATAATAACTTACACAGGCACTATACATGATCGTGTATCTCTAAATTTACTTCAAATCTTTGTTTTACGCTACAATTTCACCCAAATTCTTCTCCTTTTGGTCTATAAAACCAATCTGAAGCAAAATAAATACCAAAAATACTATAAAGTTATTAACAATAATCAAAATAAGCTAAATATGGCTATACAAAAATATTCAATTAATCATTTATTATAATCTCATTTAAATCTTATTAAAGTCTTGCTTAGGAGAAGTGGGACTAGAGCCTAAGTCTAGGATTTCTTTAAGGCTTATAATTCTTCTTTCATAAGTTGTTGACACAAATGATTAACACTAACTTATTTATATCTCTTAGGTTTATAAATGAAAAAGATGGTTGAGTAGAAAAAGTTATGTTTAAGATAAGGAAGGATTGAAATATAAGGTCCTAAATGAAAAGAGAGTTTAGTGGCTCTAATAGGTTATGATGACTGAGATGGTTTAGGAAAACTTTGATCTTTTGATAGAGCTAGATCCTCAAGTGGAATAAGTGGTCATTATTCTTCATAATCTCCAATTGGAAGAGACTTAGATAGAACTAGTGAGTCAACAGAATTAGAAACGAAATCAACAAAGTATTTAATTAAGAAAGAAGTTAAAGATGAGACTTAATCAGAAGATAAGGATGAGAACATTTTATATTCCTAAAAAGTGATATATTTGGAAATTTTGAGACATATAGAAATATGATTCCAATAACAATATCTTTTATGTTCAATGTCATACCTTAGAATGCAATATAAAAAAGTTTAAGGTTTTACAAATAGGAAGAACTAAAGATCTAAGTAGACTGCATTTAGAAGTATAACCAAAAAAGACATTCATAGGAAGATTGATTACTTATAATAGTAAATGGCACAAAATGGTCGTAAGAATTGTTACTTCCTAAAAATACTCAGGATAGGAGGAAGAAATAAGTAAGGCCCAAATTATGTCAATAATATGTCTATGTTTCCTCTCAACTCTCCTATTTTGTTAGATGTACCACATTAGGATAAGAGAGAAAGGGTCGAATTATCCTTATATTCCACGAAATTCGCAACTCTAAATGTTTTAGTTTTTATAAGTCAAGTTTTGACCATTTGAGCAAACTAAGTATATATGAGTTGTAAGTTGATTTTTTACACATCAAGTAAATCTAGGTATACTGAGAAAGTCATCAATAAAGATTATGAAATATTTTAAACCTCTTATACTGAGAATAAGAGAAGGCTCTAATATTAGAATAGATTAAATCAAAAGTAGTAGATTACGTAGAATTGATATTATTAAAACATAAAGTTTAATGTTTAGGTAGTTGACAAGATAAACAATCAACATGTTCTTGTTTAACAGATCTTAAGAATCCACTAAAATAATAAACAGTTCAAATGCTAAATAGAAACATGACAAGATAGGATTACCAAGTTTCAAATGTAATAGTGGCACCATAATTGGATTGATTCGAGTTCAAGTGATGTAAGATCAAACCACCATCCTTATTATGTATATCCTAAGGATCTACTATGATTTTAAATCCATCATATGAAAACTATAACTTGGAAAATGAACATCAAAACCAAGATAAGATAATTAACCAACATAGATAATATTAGGCAATAACCATGATAGTAACTTTACGATCATATTAGGCAACATAGATCATGTTTATAGGATGAACTAATATATTTGGCACCTATTCCTAAATGTAGTTATGATGTAGCAAAGCAAATGGTAGAACTTGATGGAAATGATAAACTAATGCAATTTCTTATAGGTTTAAATGATGTCTATGATACTATTAAAAACCAAGTGTTGATGATGGATCCTCTTTCGAATATTAACAAAGAATATTCAATTGTGATTTATATAGAGAAATAGAAGGGAGTAAATAATAGTTAATTGATAATGCAGATATAACAATCTTGGTTAAAGGTTAATTCAATGATGGAAGAAAAGGTTCAAACAAGAGTACTTTGCAAAAGCAAATCAATAAGGATGATTTATTTTATGAATTCAACAAAATGACTAGGCACACTAATGATAGTTATTTCAAATTGCATGAGTATCCTGATTGGTACAAAGGATTAAAGGATAAGAAAGTAAAGGGAAATGGGAGAATATATGCAAATATGATGGAATAAACATTACAAGAAGCGTTGGATAAGCTAGACAAAAATGGTAATTGGAAGTCTGGTATTGCTACCATAATATAAAAGGAAATTGCTAGCTACATTAAGGACAAAGGTAACAAGAAGGAGATATAATAAACTTTACACATTTTAGTGATTTTGTAGGTATTATTCCTAACTGATGTTTTAATTTTCTTGGTCATATTGAATATGAATATTGGATAGTAGACATAGGGGCCTCAAATCATATATGCTCTACCTTTAATCACTTCCATGATCTTGTTCTAGTGAAACATCATACATATGTGTATTTAACTGATGCCACTATTAAATTCGTACAATATACATGGAATATTTTCTTAAGCAAAGCTATAACCTTGATCTCTACACTATACATACCTTCATTCAAATACAATTTATTATCAGTTAATCAACTATGTGTTTTTATCTCAAATAAGATTCATATTTATCCTAAATTGTATGTTTTACAGGACCTTCAGACTAACAATGTGTTGGCAGTGGGAAAGATGACAACTGGATTATATGTGGTTAATCAAAGCTCATTCCATCCACATTCGATACAATCTTTCTGTAAATGTTCCTCAATTGATATTTCTATCATTTCTTTGAATAAGTGTTGTTTGGTTTTAGACTTTGATGTACCACATCAAAGGCTTGGCCATCCCTCTCATAGTGTGATTAAAGATTTGAGTTCATTGTTTCCTTTTGTAAATGCCAAGGTTACAAATGAACCTTGTGCAGTTTGTCACATTTTTAAGCAGCACAAACTTGTTTTTCCCTAAAATTCTACCATTACAACTATTGCTTTTGAATTTTTTGCATATGGATTTGTGGGGACCTTATTAATAATCCTCCTTAAATAATACTCACTATTTTTTCACAATTGATGATGACTTTATTAGAACCACATGGATATTTTTATTAAAATTCAAGTGTCAAACATCTAGGATTGCCAAATTTTTTTAAAATATGATTCATATATAGTTTCAAGCTTTGTTGAATGCGTCCGAACTAAAAATGGCTCTAAGTTCTTAAATTTGACTTTTTAATCTTTATTTTAGTCGCTTGGCATACTACATCATAGAACTTGTGTCTGTACACCTTAAAAAATGGTGTTATTGAGTGTAAACATAAGCATTTATTACAAGTAGCTCAAGCCTTATTATTTCAATTAGGTCTGCCTACTAAATTTTGGGTTGATTTTGTCTTAGCTGCTACATATATCATCAGTCAATTGCCTACTTTAGTTATAAATTGACAATCACCTTATTAGGTTTTATTTTAAAGAGACATTAACTATTCCTTTCAGAAATGTTTTGGTTGCCTTTCTTTTTCTTCAAATACTTTTGAAAGTAAATCAAAATTTTACACAAGAGCTTCAAATATATGTTTTTTTGGATATTCTTTTGGCTAAAAGGCTTACAAGTCGTATAATCTAGATATGCATTTTCTTTTTTTTTTCTAGAGATGTTATATTTTGTTAACATGGATATCCTTTTAAGTCTTCTCCACAAGAGTTTCTAGATAATCCTAGTAATTATATCCTTACTAGTCATTTATTCTATAAGTAAAGAATCAATTGTTCCTTCTCCTGATAGTTCTTTTAATGTTAATCTTATTAGAAGTATATTTGATCCTCCATTTATGTCTTCTAATCGTGTTTCTCCTGTTTCTTCTCCACCTAATCCTATTTCATCTCCATTTATTATTCAGAAAGGCAATTCACGTAAGCATTTGTGGATGATTGACTTTGTCATAAATATGGTTTAATCATAAGTTATCATTAATCTTTTGCATATAATTCCTTTTATTCTTCCCCTCAACACCAAAAGCATTTCCCTATTACAAATCTCAACATTTTGTATCATTCTTAGCCCGTATATCTACTGTTAAACAATCAACTTCTTATCATTAAGAAAAAATTGTATCAAAGTGGGTTTAAGCTATAAATTCTGAGCTTTAGGCTCTAAAAAATAATAATACATTGGAGATTGTTGATTTACCTGTTGGTAAAAGCCAATTAGCTCTAAGTGGGTTTATATAGTAAAGTTTAAGTTGGATGGTTGTGTTGAGTGTTATAAAGTTAGACTAGTTTCTCCCTAGTTATATAAATGGTCACAATTTGAGTACTTCTAGTTATTACAGCTACTTGTGGTGAACCAATTCATCCACTTGATATTAATAATGCATTTTTGCATGGATTTTTAGATGAAGAAGTTTAGTTTTTACCAACTGAAGGTTATGAAAAAGTTGCCTTGGATCAATTTTGTAGATTGAAATGTTCTTTATATAGTCTAAAGCAGGTCAATTGATAGTGGAATCTTGAGTTTACTAGTAAACTTCAAGATTTTGATTTCACTTAATCAAATCACTCTTCTTTCTTGCTGTCAATGATTTTCAGCTTAAGTCATTTTATTATACATATTAGGCATCCTACCTTGTTAGAAGAAGATTTGTTACTGGTTATTATAATTTTTTGGTCCTGCATTGATCTCCTGGAAAACTAATAAGTTGACTAATGTTTCATTATCCTCTACTAAAGCTAAATACAAGAGTTTATTTGCAACTATATGAGAACTTCAATGGATCTCCAACATGTTTAGGTTGCCATTCATATCACCTCTAACTTTGTTTTTCATGTACGAACTAAAAATCTTAGGATTAATTTTCACTTGGTTTGCGATAAATTCAAGAAAAGGTTCATTCGTCCTCAATTTGTTCCTTCACAATAATAGCTGGTTGATTTATTTACTAAGCCTTTATCAGGTCCTTTATTTCATCGTTTCTTGTCTAAGTTGAGTTTGTGTTACTGGCACCAAAATTTGTAGTTGAAGGGTTGGGGGTGTAAAGTATGTAATATTTGTTCCACTTTAGTCAGAGAAGTTAAGAGGTTGTTAGAGAGAGTCGTTGTAAACTGTGAAAGAAATATAGTTTGTTATAATTATGGAAATATAGTTAGTAATCTTCTACAAGAAGAGATATGTTCTTTTCATTTTAAATAATAATAAAAGCATTTTCCATTTCCTTCTCTTATTTTATGTTATTGTTGGATTATCAACCATAACATCCTTGATACAGGAGGATTGAACTCGTCTATGTAAGCTCACAGATGATCAATGGGTAACTTTATTGTCCATTCTTAATACGCATAAAGGTTCGACCTCCACTTCAAAAAAACTAACTGGTAAGAATTTTTTTTCTTGAGTTAGTTATTAGACATATGAGCATCTCAGCATATGATGGGAAGTAAAAATATATTGAGAAAAATTCAAATTTTGATTACATTTTTAGTAGGCTTGCCAAATGAAGAGTCAATAGTAACCATCCTGGAAGGAACCATAAACTTAAGAGTAGGAGTTAAATTATGACATGTTTTATTTGTGTTAAAATGGAATTGTAATCTTATTTCTATTGCTTGCTTAATGGAGGATGTAAATTGTGTCGTCATGTTTATTGATAAATTGTATGTGATACAGGATCACACTTGGAGGACTCTAGTTGGTATGGGTGAACAACAGGATGTGATCTACTACTTTTGCGACATTTCTTAGGCATAAACATAATGAGTTAAAGTGGCAGACTCCTTTATTTTATAGCATAATTGTATGGGTCATCTTTCTTCCTAAGTAGTTAAATTGTTTCTTGACATTATGAATAGTACTAGTTGCTATAGAGAAAATAAGATTTGTAATATATGTTTTCTTACAAAACAAATTTGAGATTTTTTCACTCAAGTAATAGTAGAGCAACTGAGCCATTTGCATTGATTTATTATGGCGATTAGGGACCATAATTGTCTGTTGTAGATGATTTCTTCAGAGTAGTTTGGGTTTATTTGATGGATGTTAAAATAGAGGTTCTTAAAATTATTTGTAATTTTTGAGCTATGACCAAAACTCAATTTATTTTTCAAGTGAAAACTATATGAAGTGATAATGGGATAGAATTTATGCCTCTAAAGCAATATTTTATTGACCATGGTATAAATTTTCAAAATTCATGTGTAGATACCCCTCTATAAAATGGGTAGGTTGAAAGAAAACATTAACACATTCTTAATGTAGGTTGAACATTGTGTTTTTAGTCTCACTTGCTAATTAGCTTTTAGGAAAATGTGTTTTGGCAACATGAAATCATATTAATCATACTTTAACTAGTTTGAATGGTGGTAACCACATTGGAAATTATATGATCTCGAGTCTGATGTCTATTTTTTCTCGCCTAATGTTGAGTTTGTTACAGATAAGTTTCCTAATGCTAAAAACAAAATGCCTAATTTTGATGATAGTGTTGGAGAAGCTTTTTCCATTTCAGTTTATATTAGTGGAGATCTTAGTTTGGGTTATGACAATTTGCTTAATAATGTGGGACAACATGATGGTTTTGTTGCTATGATTTTAATAGGTAGTCCAACTAGGTGGTATGAAGAGAGGGGGAGCGAGAGGATTGATTTCGAGGGTAATATAGAGGAAAGGGCGAGTGATGTTACCAGCAGCAAAAGTGATGTAGCACCACTACAAGTTGATGTCAAGCCTATAGGATGTGGACATCGTGCTCATTATCCCTCCACTCAGCTTAGAGACTATGTTGCTAATAATATGTGTTGTATAGACCCCATACTTCCTTCGCATCATCATTATCTTTAAGTACTTTGTATCCCATTGCTTATTATGTACGATGTTATAAATTTTCTATCAAGCATAGAGCTTTCTTTTTAGCACTATCTATTGAGGTTAAACTGACTCAATTTTTAAAGATGGTGTGTAACCCACAATGGTGAAAGGCCTTGAAAAAGGAGATTGGTGCATTTGAAAAGAATAAGCCTTAGACTATCGAGACTCTTTACCCGGTAAAAAGGTGATCAGATGTAAATGAGTTTACAATATAAGGTGCAATTCAAATGGAAAGTTTGAACAATTCAAAGCCCGATTGGTGATTTTAGGAAATATCCAGGTCGAAGGTGTAGACTATAATGAAACGTTCACATTTATGGATAAGATGATGATTGTGAAAATATTCTTGTCCATTGTTGCTACACAAAATTGGAAATTACATCAAATGGACATTCACAATGCCTTTTTTGCATGGGAATCGTGGCAAGGAAGTTTATACGAAGCTTCCGTCTGACTTTGCTGCTTTTTAATTGGATAAGGTTTATTGTTTGTGCCAATTTTTATATGGCCTATAACAGGCACCCAAAATTAGTTTTCTAAACTAGCCACTACACTAAAAACTTATAGCTTCATTTAATCCTATGTTGATTATACCTTGCTTACTTTTCCAAAAGGGGTGGCTATTATGTATGTGCTTATTTATGTTGATGATTTGAATATTAGTGGCAATGATGGTGAATTTTTTGGCCACTTTCAAGTTCTATGATGGTTATTGTTTTCATATGAAAGACTTATGTGTGTTGAAATATTTCCTTGGTATTGAGGTGGGTAAAAGTCCGCAAGGAATTTTCTTATGTCAACGCAAATATATGCTCGATGTTGTCACTAAAACTAAGTTGTTAGGTGCTAAACTTGTTGATTTTCTAATTGAACAATCTCATCAGCTCGTATTGGCTTCCAAGTGGTTCCTTGATGATCCTGAAAGGTATCATTGCCTAGTGGGGCAGTTGATTTATCTGACCTAAATTGAGTTATTATGTGCATATTCTAAAATAGTTCATGCAAGCGCCCTAGGGAATATTGGATGTAGCACTGAGAGTGGTTCTCCATTTGATGTGTCATCTTGGGTAGGGTATTTTAATGTGTCATGCCTATTATGATTTTGATTAGAGTGGTTGTCCTCTCATTTGTTGATCATTGATAGGGTATTTTGTTCTATTGGGTACTTCTTCTTTTATTAAAAGAAGAAGATGGTATCTCAATCCTCTGCTTAAGTAGAATATCATTCAATAGCTACAACAACACTTTTGCATTCACTTGGGATCGAGCATGCACAACCTATGTGGTTGTATTGTGATAATCAAATGACTCTTTATATTACCTCGAATCATGTTTTCCATGACCGTACTAAACATATCGAGGTTGATTGCCATTACGTGTGTGATTAGATTTATTCTAGGAACACGGTCACACAATATGTTCATAATTACAATCAGTTCGCTGATATACTAATGAAACCACTTGGCAAGCATCAATTTGACTATCTTTTTTACAAATTGGGCATTCGAAATCTTTATGCGCCAACTTCAACTTGAAAGGGTGTATTTGAAATATATGTAAATATATATATATATATATATATAAATTTTACATATCTTTAAATATTATTTTTAGGAGATTTTCTCTATTAGGAGACTTTCGATAAATATCCTGTACACCCATTGAATGAGAATGAGAAGGTGATTTATGATTTCGGCACTTCAATTTAATTGATCAGAATAGAAGTTGGATATGTACGGAAAATGATAAAAGAAATAATGGGAAAGGAAAATATTTAGGGATAAGGAGGAAATGGGTGATTCTTCGTACACTTTACACCATTCTATTCTTCCTCCTTCGAAACTTCATAATCACGAATCAGGTGAGAAACGAGATGCGGTCCTTTTCTTGAAATCAATCTTCTTTTCATAGGTTAAAAGTGCTTTCTTGTGATTAAAAGAATACCCCGAAACCCTTGAATGGTATAAGATCTTTTCAGCCTCAACATCTGACTTATCCTTTCGGCTGACTTTCAAATAGCAATGTCTATCAATGAAAGAAAGACTTGCAAAAAATGCTAAGCATCTCCCTAGCTGCTTCCTGTATTTCACAAGGTTTCATATTTTTCGACTTACATATTAACAAGATATGGGTAATGCCGAGAGCAGTTTTGACAATTTATATTAAACCAAGTAGTATTCACATATGAGAAATGCTACGAACACATACGTAAATTTGAATTATAATATTTCTTTTAGTACTAACTGATAACTTATTATGTTTTAATCGATTAGTGGATGATTATCCACGAATTAAAGTTCAAAAAAACTTTCACATCTCGTTCATAAAATAAAATTGTATACAAGTAGGTGGGACCCTAGAAATCATCAATCACCGCAATGGCTGTGTATCAATTACGCTTAATGTATAGCATAGCAGGTCCTGTTTTGTTAGCAGCCTATATTCTGACATAGGATTCAGCAAGTCACTGAAGTGTCTATTTTAAACCCGTCACGCTGTATCTGAGAGGTCTATTTCGATGCCAACATCCTTCAGTAGGAGCCTTGTTGTTTGGTAAGCCGAGTGCGTGGTAAGGGAGGTTTTGTTCTGTTTTACTTTGTTTTCTTGTAACTTTGGACCAAAAAAGTTGGATTCTACTCATCGCATCTCTGCCACATGATAAATCTCAGTTGTATGAGAGGCCAAGCCTTTTGTCCATGAATTATTAGCAATGTTCAGCTTTTGTGCTATTCAATTATAAGATTCACTATACTGTCCATCTTTATGGTGGAATTTTCTTTTTCTTTTGACTGTCATCAGGAATGAAACGCCAAAGCAGAGAATAATACAAACTGAGCGTCAAAAATCATAATTTGACCGACTCTGATAAATGGGAAAAGTTGAGTTTGTTCGACTAAGAGTTTCAAAAGAAAAGAAAAAAGGAATATACATACATATGTAGGTATGTAGGTATGTATGTATGTATAAGTATATATGGCATCCCCAAAAGCCAGTTGGCTTACTTTTACCGTCATCCCATCACATAACTGTGTAAAGTACATTGCAAGCGTCTATGTTTGAGCTTTTTATATCGTTTGGCTCTTTCTTTCTATAATCGTCATTATTCTATATATAGAGGTTGATCGATAGGCCAGCAACAAATAGTAGACATTGAACAGCTACTATAACAGTATTTTAATCTTTAGACATGCTTTTGTAACTCTATACATCTTTTTTCCTTTTTGAATACAGTAACCCTCATACTAATGATAAACGTCCAAGTAAAGGTGTATATACGACTTCTCACTTTCATAGAGAAATCCAATAGCAGACGGAAGTTTTAAACAGAAATAAACTTCTTATTACTTGATTTTTACTGTAAGCTACATAAGTTACTATACGCAGTGTAAATTGTTTACAAATAACAACATATATGCTAAGGTAAGCTAACAGGAAGACTTTTCGTATCGATTCATTCCAGTTACAGCAATCTTACAACAATATTCACAGTTACAATAATAGGCTATGCTAAAAATTAGAAATAACAGAGATATAGGGACAAAAAATTAGGAACTCATTCTATGACGAGAATTAGAATCAACAGAAAGATAAAGATAGCGACGTAATGATCACAACAAACGGGAAGAATTGTCTGAATGCCCCTCCCCTTTTACAAGCTAATGACGGCAATGCAAGAAGTCGAAGCATATCTTTTGTATCGCTGCTAAAAACAAGGATATCATCAACATAAACAAGAATAAATATTTGAACATCATCTCTTTTGTATATAAACAATGAATTTTCAACTTTGAAGGATTTAAAACTCAATTGAAGAAGGAAGGTGGTCAAACAATGAACCTTGCTCGTGCCTGCTTTAACTGTATAATGACTTAAGCAGTTTACAAATGTGGCCACGATATTTAGGGGTTACAAAACCACATGGCTATTTTATGTTTCATATCATTGTCAAGGAAGTAATAAAGAAAAGCATTGAAAATATCCAATTGGTGGATCCTTCAATTGTTTATTATTGCTAATGATAAAACTGTTTGAATTAGAATTGGACCAAAGATCTCATTGTATTTCATTCCACCCCCTTGTGTGAATCCCTTAAAAATAGCCATGCTTTGAAACGCTCAATAATTACATTCCCTATTATTTTGATCCTGAAAATCCACTCATTCCAAACAGCATTAGCATTAGCATTAGAAAGGAGAGAAAACATTATCCATGTGTTGTTGATCAAAGGGGCATTAGTTTCCTCTTGCATCGCATCTCTCCATTCAACAAATAGCTTATCTTGGTGAAAGGTTATGGATTCGGTTCGAAGAGAAGATGGAATGGAAGGTTTACTAATGATCGTATTTGCTTTTCATCTGGCCTTAGTTATTTGTCGTACTATCAAATGATGAGTGGACGGTGGTGTAGGGCTTGTTGATGATGCATCATATTTTGAAAAATCATCAACAAGGCTACTGCTAGGTAACTCATGGTCACTAGATAAAAGGTGAACATGATGATAGCATTAGAGGTGAGATTGAATTACTTTGATTAGTATTGGAAGTTGATTGTTCGAATAATGATGAGGAAAATAAAGATGAGCTGGTGTGATCGTTTAAGGATGTGGATAGTTTAAGATTGGAAGATAAGTGTCGGAGGATTTTTAGCTGAAACAGATTGAAGTAGGAAACTCAAATTATAAACAAATAATTGTCTTGAAGGAGGGTGCATTTGTTAAACGACGAGCCGCAGAGGAATTGAATTCTTGAACTAGTGATGATCACATGAATAGATGAAAAGAGGCTCGACTAAATATTCGTGTCTCTAGCCAAATAAATTCTTCTTATGTTGACGTCTACACGCCTATAAGCACAATGGTTAGGACTATTTCCTAAATAGACACATGGCTTTATCTTAAAACTAAACTTCTGAAAGTCATATGGATGTGGCAGATGAGAAATTGCATAACCAAAAAGTTTGAGATTTTTAACATAAAGTAAAGAAAATGATTATATATTTTTAATAATATTAGAATGTAAATAATTAATTAATAAAAATCTCATTTCAAATGCATAATTCGGAAACCTTAAAGGCAATTTAGTATATAAATGAGATGTGTAAACTCTATATTGAAGAAGTAGGAAAATAGAACCGACTTCACTTTTAATTTATATAAAAAAAATCGACATGAACCCTTGTGAAGTCATTAATGAACTATTAAATATGCCTAAGACTTAACAATATAGGAGTAGGACCTATACATCATAGCGTATAATATTAAGAGGAGGTTGATTTTTGTGCTCAACTAATTTTAGAGGAAGTCTAGTTAATATATTTTTTTTAATTTATGCTAAACATACATTACATTAAACATGATTTTCATAGCATATTATTTGAGTTTTGGACAATTGTAGAGGATTTTATACTAAAATGAGACATTTTATTACAGGAATTTTTCTGCCTTTTAAGAAAAATGAGAAAATTTGAAGAAGAATTGGACCAATTTGGAGTAACTTTGGAAAAAATAAAGAAGGATCATAAAATACAACATTTACAAGTCACTATTTTAAGGGTGTATCTAAAGAGTTGATTCTATCTCTCCTTCCCCACCCTCCACACTCTCGTGCTCTACCCTTGATTAAGAAACACAAACCATACACATCCCCACATAGGCCACTTGTTGACAGTATTGTTTTATTAGAAAAGTTATAGAATGCAAATATGACTTGTATATATTCTGATGTTAGAGTCGTGTTCCTCATTAAAAAAAATTAATCTTCAAAGGTTTTTAGGAGGCAAGAGGAATAGAGCTTTTTAGGAGCTTAAAGGAGAATTTGGAAGGAATAAAAAGTCAATTCGAAGCCATTCTATAATAGCTATTAATCAAGAACAAGTCAATCTTAGAAGAAGAACAAGAATTTAATAAGATTCACTAAAGATTCAAGATCCAAGATTCATGGTAATGATTTCTTATTCTTATTCTTTTTTCTTATCTTTATGTTATTATTTCTTGTTTAGTTATGAACTAACTAAGATATTGATTTAGCTGGGATAGAAGATTCAATGTGTTGAATTGATGGATCTTTTGATTTCATGAATTTCTAATTTTTTAAATTTATTCATATTATAATTGATTGAATTGAAAGAACGAGAGTTAAGATTCAATTATTTGATTTATGCATTGAGATTTAAAAGATAAAATGTATAGTTTGATCACATTGTAGATAAAGAGGGTTAAGGAAGAGTTACTTCAGAGAAAACATTAAGATCTTCCTAGGTTCAAATATAAACTATCATGAGAATTCGTAAAATGAATTAATGCATTATTAAGTTTTCTTAGTTAGAAAAATATTTCAATCGATTCAATCTAAGGGTAGGAATTATATATATCGAGAGAGAATATACTTGTAACTTAAGAATTCTTACTAGTCCAAGAAACTTGAACTGTTAATTAAATCAAAGTGAAGTTGAATATAGCAAAATCCTAGGAAACACTTTACCTAAATATAATTTATTAATAAATTGCATTTTTCTTGATATCTAGTAGTTTGAGTGTTTATTTTATTTTCCTTTTTATCCAATCATAATCAGCAGCCTTGATAATTAAGTTTTTAAATAATCAATAGTTAACCCCTTTTCTCATAGGTTTAATTTGTACTTATTATTGTTAACTTTAGATGCACTATGCGCCTGTCAGAAATACACATAATTAATATTTATTTGATTTCTAAACTTATTAGACTGGTCTTGTTTTGTTTTGTTTTGTTTTAGTTTTATTATTATCTACTAAGTTTGTTTTGCTTTTTCTCTTCATAGTTCACTTCTTGTACTTGATAGCTTAATAATCCTAGGAAACTTGTTGAGCTAGACCCTAAGATTGAAAGAAGTTTAAAAATAAGAAGAAGAATCTGAAAGAGAATAAAAGCTAAGAAAGGAAAGATGGATGTAGAAAATATGAAGTCTTTCAAAAACTGTCATATCTAGTGTATAAGGCATCAAATCAAGCATTGTGGTGTACAACATCAAAGCCAACAACTTCAAGCTAAGTTTCTCCCTATTTTTTCTATAGTGCAGTAAAATTAGTTTACAGAACTGCCTTCCAAAGATCCTAATTTGTATATGTCAATGTTTTTAGAATACTAAAAATACTAAATCTCAGTGGAGTTTCTCTTGATTCCATCAAGCTTAGTGTTGGCCCCCAAAATTTTTTTTCTTGATGAATAAGCATGATTTAACTAATTTTGAGGTTTTGATAGATTAATCATTTTGTAATTATTTAATTATGTCAAAGTTAGTAGGATTTATTGAATGGGTAAGTAGAATCAAAGTATTAAGGTTATAAGAATGTTCAAGGGTATTTTTGCCAAGACACTTAAGGTTAAAAGAACATAAGCCTATAAGGAAGGGTAAAGTGGACTTTTTGGAATCATTAAGGGTAGAAATGGAAGAAGGAATGTTGTCTTGCTATTATAAGAAGGGGAAAAACGTGAATTGAGGGAGAAGAACCAAATAGAAGAGAGAAAGAAGAGAGCTTTGGTAGTGAAGAGAGAAAAGAAGAGAGTTAAACTAGGGTTTCATCATTTCTTAGCTTTCAAGAGAGATTTTGAAGTGGTTCTAGAAGAGAGAAAGGTAGAGGAAGAGAGGAGCTTCCATTGGAACCAAAAATCTTTTCATTTGGTGAAGAATTAAGGGGATCAAGAAAGGCAAGAGGAGTAAGAGAAGAGGCATTTTGAGCAAGTATTTAAGCAAGGAAATCAAGGTGGATACATGTTTATAATAGAGTATATAAGCCACTAATATTTTCTTTGAATCAAAGAAGTTTAATAATTTCAATAGCATCATAAGTGTTTTATTTATTGCTTTTGAATGACTTGAAAGATTGCAAAATGTTGTATATGATTTGTGTGATGATTTATTGAAAAGACTTTGAAAGTGATTTTTTAAAAGATAGCATGTTTATGATATCATGTTCTCGAAATATCTCATGTTTATGAAAAGTCAAGTTTTAGAAAAGTGTCATTTTGGGCAACAAGCTTACAAGTCATGAATTACATGTCATGTGAGTTTGTGGTGGTCCCCTAAGCTAAGTCAAATGCACTTCGACTAAAGGCTTCTCCCGCCTGCTCGCTAGTGGCATGGAGCTCCTTCATGGGCTCCCATAAGTTCACGGCTACGTAAAACCATTATGTGGGAATGTGATAGTATGTTTTGTTCACGACTACATAGGACCCTTATGGGAAATATGTAGTACGTTCCGTTTTGGATCCACCCAAACCATTCTGATGTACTTATGTGGTTATTATATGTGAACAAGTTTGATGCATTCATGTTTTGAAGTTGGATAAGTTGAGAAACATGTGTTTTATGAACTCAATGAGAATGTTCTACGGCAAGTGAATGTTTTCAAAGGTTTTGCTTATTTTTTTGTTATAAACTGTCACCCACGAGCTGTCAAGCTCACCCTCTTTTTCATCCCATCTTTAGGTGATAGATAAGAGATCAAGTGATCAAGAGCCTAAGGGAATTTCTCCAAATTTGCTTAATTTGTATTTTGAGTTAGTTTTGGGAAAGCA
>JAOQMP010000008.1:31140789-31157807 GCA_027563575.1 Erythroxylum pedicellare
AGACCATCTAAGCAATAACATATTGGATCGTACTATGATTCATCCTAGATGATATCACTAGAATTGATTTATTTCTATTTTTGTTTAATTCCTATATATTGAACTGGTAATGAATTGATTGTGATCTGTTTATGAATTTCGGACTTTAATGGTCCGAGGAGTTTGATATTTGGGAATGTATTGGAAGTGTTCTATTTGCATCTAATTCTAAATGATATCTGTACACTCAACGAAAGTTGAATGCAGGACTTAAGTCCAATGAATATGAGATTTTGTCTATGCATTAAAAGTTAAAGCTATATACGGTATAATCTATTATTTGACGCATTTCATAAAATGCATATTCAGATAAAGGCGTTGTGATCAGAATAGCCATTCTGAAAGAGCTTTAAGCTTAAAATTTTGCATGTAGAGCTATGCCTCATGATTTCTGTTTCTGACTGAGACTAATGGGTCAGTATCTGTATCTATATCTGAAAGGCACTTGATCATAACAAATAATAATAAATCTGGAGTCTCACATGCATCTACATTTGTATATATATGATTATGAAATCTTTTCTAAAATTGTGATGATAAAGTGATTTGCTATGATAATGTGATTGTTTGGATTATTCATGTTCTGAAAAATTATGTGAAATGTGTGATATTGTGTATTTGTCATGGGTGAGATCATCAATGATGGTTCACTCATTGAGTTCGCAAAACTTATCAAAAATTACAACGTGGCTTTTTAGGTACGAGATAGGAGATCTAGTTCCTAAGATTTGTCTAGAGGAACTTTTTGGATATGGCTCAAAGGTTGACATAAGAGGAGTTGTAGTTGTATTTTGTAGTTTCTTTCTCATATAGAACTTTTGTATTAGGATTGTAAATATTTGTTTCAATGAATATAGTGTAAACTTTTGTCAATGAATGAAATCAAGTGTTGAGGTTTTTAAGTATTGTATATTTTTTATGATGTCAATTAAGAGATTATGTTTGCTTTAACATACCATTGTTATAGGATATGTAATTGAATGTCCTTTAGATGTTTAGGTATATACTCTATGGTAGTGGGATGTTATATGAAGTTTAATATGAATCGTGAAACTACGGACACTTAGGTTGAGAACTAGAAATATATTAACTTAAGTGGTAAATAGTAGTCGAGTTTTCATTATTAATTTGGACAATAACTTGTTAAATACAAAAGTTGGACTAGTTCATTATTGGAATCGATTTAGAACCTAACTATTAATTTTTTAAGACAACAATCCAATCATTTTCCCTTAATCATGCATAGGAGATTAAATTAGTGAAATTAATTCTCAAGATTTTTTCCACTTCGATTAATCTTTTTATCTTTGCTCCCAATTGATTCAGTATACTTTTCAGTTTAATTTTGTAATTTTCCTTAAAAGCTTTCACTCAACAATCGGGATAGAATGTTTAGGAATGCATTGTTTTTATTTTATTTTTAATTCAAACTCAATTTAAGTTGACCAATTTCACCTCTGTAAGAGACGTCCCTAGTTTTCCAACTACAATTATCTCGTATACTTGCGAGTGCGATAACTTATGTCTTTTTAGAACTTTTTAGGCACAACAGATAACAGCTATGTTAGACCATTGGTTAATTGCCTTAAAAAGTTGAGAATCTTAGAGAACACATAAAATTCATAATGCTAAGGATTAATCATTGTTAGGGAACCACAAATTGAGAAAACATGAGAGTGAGGAAAACAAAGGAGATAAGACAACCATTAATAATGGGGAACGTAAGGGAAAGAAAGGAGAAGAGGAAGAGGAACTGATTGAGGTGTTAAGTCTTACAATTTATATCCCTCAATTATCACAAGTGCACCGGTCATAAGTTGTAGTATTTAAAGGGTCGATCCCACAAAGAGGGTAAACTAATATAATCCTAGATTATTTAAGGCTTAGAAATTATTAAGATGAAATTAAAAATGAAACAAGAATATAAACATGGGAAATTGATTGCAGGAATTCAGCTCAAGAAAGTAACACAAAATAAGAATTGAAATTGAGCAACAAAAAAGATAACTATGGAAATTACTCAAGAGAAATTACCAAGTTATGAAAAAGGGGATTCTACCTATCATTAATGCTAACCTAGCCAATTATGTGTTATTAGGGTGTCCGGGGGAATTACTGTCTCTCAAGCTATAATCCCACTTTCTAAATCATTAACCATAATTAAACTATGGAATTTGCAATCTCTTAATTAAAAAATAACCCATGTATAATTAAAATTAGATTGGAAACCCTACTAAAATATCGGTCTCACACGGGATCTCTCTCCTCATAAAATGAACATGATTAACTACGTTGTCATACCTACATATGCCCTGGGAGGATATGTAGATGTTACATAAAACAGAACTAAAATAATCAAAAACATACTAAACATTCCCTTACATGTACTCCCAAAAACTCGAGCAAACATACGATTCATATCATTAGAAGTTGTTTTTAAACAAAAAAAATCAAACATATTGTGCTTATAATATTACATGCCATAAATTCAAAAGCCAACATGAATTAAGGTTATTACAAACCATTTACATTAAAATACAATATATCTCATTACTTTTAATACAACTTAAAAACAACTCAAAAACTCAAACAAAACAACTTCCAAAATAGAACACATTCTTTTTGACCACTGTAGTAGTCTTTATCCCAATCCTTAAATCTTCTTATCAGAACCTACACGAAGGCAAAACCACCGCATTAAGTGATACAAAGGTCACCTTGGGACTCAAACTTTCAACGAAGTTGAACGCCAACACCCTTTGCACAGTAGTCTCACTTAGGTACGTTTAATAAAGACTTCATCCTTCAATGACCTTTGAAGTATTTACTTTGCACACTCTCTAGAAACAATGGTATGAAAGCAATAAGAAAATAAAGGCAATAAGGAAATAAGAGAGATATGGTAAAACCAACCTTTATATACTTTCCATCAAAAGAATACAAGGAATGCTATATGATTGATTGAGGAGAGCAAAACTTAAATAAGCTCTATGTAGGCACTCTAATATGGAAGCCAAGTTACATTCAGAATCCCAGTTAAACTGAACTGCCTAAAATCGTGCTAAGATCACATCTATCTCTTTCAGATTACATCACGTGGGATAATTGGATGACACCCACATCTAAATAGGACTAACTAATAACACAGATTCTACAAGATAACAAAAAGATAGAGCTTATCCTCAAAGATCTCCACTATCTTTAGATATTGAGTCCTATTGCAACTTTAATGCCTAGTTGTCGCCACATCATCCAAGATCTCCTCATGAACTCTATCCGTTGTTGATACAGTGTGATATTACCGAAGCCCACATAGCACATTGGTCTGATCCAATGCTTCCCATAATAATTTTGCTAGTCGTGGTCCATTCATCCGAGCATGGGCCAAGCCTTTAGTCCATCAAGTATCTACACAAGCTCTGAGACTCTACAAAAATTTGCACCAAGTCTGATCCCACTCGCTCATGTTTGCTTTAATGTTTTTGGATGCCCCCCTCATGCGTGTAATCCTACTAACCTTCCTTCTAAGGCATATCATGAAGGTCATTGAGAAGTGCTCCAAAGTTTAAGAGTTTAACACTAAGCATAAAGCTTAGTGGGGAATAACTAAACACAAAACATAATGGCGACTATTTCTAACATTCATCTAATATTCATATATACAAATTCAAATCATATCACAATAATCTTTAATTTTTTATATTACAGAGTAACCTAAACATTATTTCTCAAAACAAAATATGATTTATCAGTACAGAACATTCTTGCATCAAAACAAAAGTCACAAATATTAGAACAGAATGTATAAGTATCAGAATTGAATATCATAACAGGATATAATCCTTTCAGATCTAAATGTGACTTGTATCATCTTAGAATATTTTTTGTATCAATTTAGAGCTTATCTTGTATCAAATCTGAACTTGTTTATAACAAAACTGAACATGTATCAGAATACAAAGCATGTTAGCCTGCTATTCTTTTTTTCCATAAAAGTGGATGACGAGACCAGAAAAGAAGATACCCATGTTTGATATCTGAAACAGAAGAGACTTAAGTCTTTGAAACAGAATACATAAAAGTATCTAAAATCGGAAGACACCGGAGTGTTTGGCATAGAAGACACCAAAGTGTCTAGTTATAAAAAACACGTTAGTTTTTGGTTACAAAAGTAGTTGCAGACCTTTTTAGGCATGCCTATTTACCTATGACTATGACTTGGAAGTTTTAAAACAAACCATTTCAGGTTTCAGAATCTCATGCAAAAGATGTAGTGCTAACATATGTATTTATTCCAATTTTTCTCAGATTGAACATATACATGCATATCTAAACAAAGTTAACATACCTTATGAGCATAAACATTTGCAATAATGTACTATTAAATGTATTATGTATTTATACATTACATATAATCACACAAATTTCCAATTCACAAACAATCATATTCAATTCACATCATAAAAATCCTTTGAAACACATTTGTAGTCATAAGGACACATTCATCTTTGAACACACCATACATTTCAACATTAGACACATTATTCACTAACCACACATTCCTTAAGTAATTACCTCAATAACAATCCATAACTAAATTGACTTTTACTCAATTAATCTATCTTCCATTTAAGTTCATTTCACACCTTAAATAAGTCCAATTAAGTTCCAATGTACAAAATAAAAAGACCTAACCTTATACATTTCAAAAATTGCACAAAATCACGTTTTTCACCTTCCTAACCATTTCCCATGATCATGGGAATGTGCCTTATAAATCCCACGATCGTCGGATGAGTGAATCGAAGGTTCACTCACCCACAACCTTCAAACTACTTCCAAAACTTAACTGCTTCATACATCTTTAACACCCCTTCACCATTGTTCATCAATTCTACCTTATTCCTGCTTCAATTCCACATCAAATTCATGTTCAAAACTAATTAAAAAATAATTCATTAAGTAACTTACAAATAAATATCATCCACACACCAAAACCAAATCAGAAGTTCTCATACAAGGATTATTTTTCTAACATTCATTTATAATCATCTTACACATATTCTATTCAATTCAAGTAGTGAACATTTCATATTATATCTTTAAATCAAGTTTAGCATTCCCTTACCTTATTAAATTCAAAAAACAACTCCAAGGAACCAGCTAGTCTAGCCCTTCCAAGTAACTAGCACACATCCAAGATTAAGGTGCAAATCTTAGAACTAAGAAGACAATAACACAGAAGATAGCAGGATCTACTTCCTTGATGCAGTATCTTGCAAGAAATCTAAGTGATGATGATCCAAATTGAAGAAAAAAAATTAGAAATTGTGAGTGAAAGAGAGGGTTTCGGTGGTGAGATGAGGAAAGAGAGATGAACCATAGCAGAAAGTGAACATCAGAAGTAAAGCCAATGTTAGAGATATGCCATGTGTAAGATGACTCATCTTGCTTTAGGGACACTTGTTATATAAAGACATAAGCCATACGTCCTCTCCCTAACTAGCACACATGTTCTTCTATGAGGTTGCCAAATGTCACAATTATATTAGGCCATTTGTCTCTTACTTATTGTTGCCACTTGTCAATTCATTAACTATGCCAAATGTCATTCAATGAATAGGCCTAGTCATCCAGTTTCATGTACCAACTTAACTTTCCACTTGACAATTTTCCTAGTCCAAATGTACATTTTAATACCTTAATTCTCTTATGGTGTTAATTAATTCTAATTCACTAAGTATGATCCATTAGACCAAATTCTAGACATATGAAATTCTCAATCATATCATAATTTTTAACACCTATTATACATGCACTTTCATGAACATGTAACATTCCAGCTAGGGTACAATTTGGGGCCTTACATATATGGTTTATTAGATTGCATAACTCTCATTAACGTAATCCAATCATTTTTATCCAGCTCACCCTCTCGGTTTGTTATCAAAATATGCAAAAATTAAAGTTAATCACAACAACCAATTATTAAAACACAAAATGACTATATTGACATTAAATCAGAGGAAAATCCCAAAGGAAGAGTTAGAAAATCATCACCCATCATTATACAATCCATTTCAATCTTATACATTAAATGAAGAAAAATGAAATGGAAAGGAAATTAAACTTGGATCGGACAATCTAGGAACGAAACAGTGTCGGGACCTGCTTCTTCTTCCTCTTATTCTTTTATCTCTCTCTCTTGAACTTTTGCAAAAGTGGAAAAATGTAGGAGCTTCACTAGGATTACATCATTAACTCTTATATATTACATCATTAAGCTTCATTAGGGTTACATCATTAAGTGTAACATCCCATCACCGATGGGAAGGGTGAAATAGTAAATTGGAACGGGTTATGAGTGTGTAAACTCATCTCGGCACAAGGATGCATGTTATGGCCTCTATATATATATGAATGGAAATTTTTGTATATGTATATGACGGTACATGAATTCATGACATTTCCCGGCATATGTGTTTATTGTGAAAAATATGATATTGTGCTTGAAAATTTAATTGGAATGAATTTTTGTGTGTTTTGCATTTTTGGAGAATTTTAGAATTTTTTTTGGAAAATTTTCGGAATACTTTTCCAGACCGGAAAAATTGCCAAGTGGCAGGCAAATTGGTCTCCGGTACTGGAAATGACTGTCCAATGGCACTGGAAAATTAAAGACATGATTTTAGGCTTTCTTACTTTGAGTCATTGGAATTTTGGGAGAAATTGGACTAGAAATTGGAAGTAAATTAAGTGAAAATTTGTGGGATTGACATGTGGCAAGTGACATGTGTCACTTGCCTACTTATGTCTTACACTTAGTGATTATTTAAAAGAAAACCTACCTTTTAAAAGCTTTCCACGATGCTTCTCCTTTTAATGGGTTATTTGTGTTTAAAGTAAGGTTTCTCCCTCATTTTCGTAACTGGTCGTGTTATTAGGTGTGAAATTCTTTCACGGGAAGTGAGGTTGAGAGATAGTGTCAAGGGTTGAGCGGTGTCGACTCAATAAAGCCTTGGGTAAATCTATTGTACTTTGGTGAAAGTGATTAAGCTGGGTGAGGGCTCCGCAGATGTAGGCAAGATGTGTTGAACTACGTTACTAAATTCTGGTGTTTTTATTATTTTGGTTTTGCTTGTTTTTATTTTGTAGGTGTCAAAGAAGTTTGTGAAAAGTTTGTGAAATAATTAACAATTTTGATTTTTTAATTGGTATCAGAGCAAGGTCACCGATTTAGATCTTGGTAACAAGTTGGTGCATATCATAGTTTCGCAAACATGGTCATAAGAGAAGGAGCATCAATTATTAGGCCACTACTGTTGAACGGATCTAACTATCTTGCATGGAAATCACGGATGAAAGTCTTCATCCAAGCTCAGGATACGAAAGCTTGGCATTCGGTAGTACACGATTGGATGCATCCAATAATCACTGATAATAAAGGAGAGGCAGTTTAAAAAGATCCATTTGAATGAACAAGAGTCGAAGAAGAAAGTGCACTCAGAAATTCACAAGCAATGCATACAATGTTCAGTACTGTTGATGAAGGACGCTTCTCAATGATATCAGCTTGTGAATCGGCAAAAGAAGCGTAGGATGCTTTGTAAACTATTCACGAAAGGTCAAAATTCGTGATAGCATCAAAACTACAGATGTTAGCTGTGCAGTTTGAAGAGCTGAAGATGGATGAGAATGAGACTATTGGAGAGTTTCACGAAAAATTGCGAGGTATAGCAAATCAGGCTCATCAATTAGGAAAAAAATACTCTAACGTGAAATTAGTCAAGAAAATGTTGAAATCGCTACCTTCAAGATATATTCCAAAAATTGCAGTAATAGAGGAGGCCCACGATATTGATAGTCTGTCATTGAAAAAAGTTATTGGAATCTTTACAAACTTCGAGATGAATCTTTTAAGAGGTAAGCGAGAGAAGAAGAAAGGATTAGCATTGCAAATCGAGATTGGTAAAGTTGTGAATGACTTAGAAGATGAATCTGACGAGAACGAGAAGATAAAGTTATTAACACGAGAGTTCAGTAAGTGGCTGAAGAGAGTAAAAAAGGACAGACCCAAGGTAGGCAAAAAGGCGGTAGCTCATTGAACAACAACTTCAAACAACAAGCCAATACTCAAAAGGGAGAAAGAAAGGAAAAGATAATTCAATGTCATGAGTGTCAAGGCTTCGAGCATATTCAAGCGAAGTGTGCTAATACCATGAAGAAAAGAAGAGGAAAATCCTATACAAGTACTTAGAGTGATAACGGATCCAGAAATGAAGAAGAAGTTGTAAATAATGATGGGTTAGTTACTTTGTACAGCAAAAGTCCAGTTACTTGTTTAACAGTAACTGAAGACAAAAAAGTGAGTAAATCAGGAAATTTCGAGAAAAAAAAACAAATAATTCAGCTCAAAGCTCAATCTCAGATTATGACAGTGATGAAAGTGGGTTAAGTGATAAAAAGGAGACAATTTTTGAGGCTTACGAATTAATGTACAAAAAATGGATGAGAATATGTAGAAAGAATGAAAGATTGAGGGAAGAGAATCTCTCCATGAAGAACACCATACAAGAGTTAGAAAAGAAATTGACGTTGACGTCTAATGAGCTTGGTGAAGTTAGAATGAAATTGGTAAGTACTGAAAAGGGATTGAGAATGTTAAATGGAGGTACAAAAAAACTAAAAAAGTTAATGAAAATTGGTAAGGTTAAAGGGGATCTTCAAGGCATTAGCTATAAGGGTTAATGCTCTAAAGTGAATGAGGAGAAAAATAAAATGTCCAGATATGTCCGAGAAAAAGAAACATCGAGAAAAAATCGAAAATTTGTATCGACGTATCATTTTTGTAGAGTTATCGGGCACATAAGGCCGAGATATTATAAATGATGTTTTAAATGGGTCAAAATTGAAAATCTAGACACTTTCTATTAAATTTTTAGCAGCATCCCATGGTATCGAAGCAAACTTGGATTAGAAAGGGACAAGTATAAGCACAAAAATGTAGTGAAGGAAAAACAAGAAAATGTACAGATTCACAATTAGTTACTGTTTATAAAGTAACTGGTCAAACAGAGGACAAGTCAGTTACTTCTGAAGAAGAAACCGATGATCGAGATAATGTGACGAGGAATAAGCCCAGGTTTGAGATTCTTAGAGGGGCATAGGGACAGTGTGTTTTACATTTTTTAAGTACTCTTTTTTGTGTTGTTAAAAAAACAAAAAGTAATATTTTTTTAGTTCTTAAGTTTTATGTTACTATTATCGTCCCATTTTTTTAGTAGTTTGTATTGTGACTTCTTTGACTCCATCGAAGACTCCTCAGCTCTCTCATCGGCATGGATCTCTCTCGGGTATCTCTCTATCTTTCGGGCATATCTCTTAGTGTTTTGCATGGCAGTAATTTGTCTTTTTGGCGTGTTTATGATTCTTTTGTTGCACCTATTGTTGATTATTTTTTTTAATATTGTCTCGTCCTGAGGGGAAGACATCAAATTATTTACAATAAATGTTCCATTTACGGAGAGATTTCAAGGTATATGTGTGACTATTCGTCTTACTTTTTAGCATCTTTTTGTCCCAAGGGGAGAAATTTCGACGATTTGATAATTATGATGTTCTTTGGAACTTAATATTTCATTAAGGTGGAGCATTGCAAATTTCATCGTTATATGTCTAATTATGTTTATTTATGTGGAGTTCTAGAGTTGTGACAAAAATGCCAAAAAAGAGGAGATTGTTAAGATATATTACATATATCTTTTATTTAGTTTTGACATTTTAATTGGACATATAGGATATAACTTATAGGAATTATCATATGGCTAGACACGTGAGTAAATTGGATGGATTTGTATATATTACTATTGCGGTAAATTAATGAAGCTGTTGAATTGGTGGTGTTATAGTGGGACTCTTATTGGTTGATGGATTATATCCATAATAAAAGTCTATCTTAAATATGCATGCTATCTAAATATCCCATTTATGGTGGAATCCTTAAAGTTATCAAAACATGTGAACATCTCCTAGTTGTTTAGGAAGTCTATCAAAACACGTAAGTGGAGAAAAACCAAAGGGTGTGTTTTTGCGGCAACTGAAGTGTGGTGTGTATGGATGTGACAAAGTGGTGTGGAGTGTGAAGTGGGCGTGACAAGAAGGGAATTTCGTGTGTGTGTGGAGTGAGTTCTTTAATGGGCATTTATTAAATACTTGAAAAAAGACAACCAAATATGATGACCTCCGCTTTGTATCTAATATGGAAAAGAAGGCTTTGCTTTAATTATAGAACATAGGATTGTTGATGACGGTTCTTTGAAGAATTTCATGACAACTTCGCTTTTGACTGGAGTTTTGATGCCTAACGGAGTTGCTATTCATTACGAAGGAGTTGGAATGGTTCGGATGCTATTGTGGCTAGTCTGCATTGGTAATAAAATGTTGTGAGCTAATATTTGTTGCCTAGCTCTCACGATACGTTGCTGGAATTTTTCAGAGCTGTGATTTCGTGTTGGTGTTTATGTAAATCAACTCATTGTTATTGCGACGACTTCCAGATCTATTTCAGTGGAGCGAAACTTATCGAGAAATTATTCTTTTTTTTATCTCAAGTATATTCGTCTTTCTTTCTAGTATTTTAATCACTTGAGTTATTCGTTTAATTATCTTTATTATTAATCAGTGTGAGAAAATCCTCTGTTAAGGTTAACTCGAGTCAGTCGTGTTATTGAGTGTGAAATTCTTTCACAGAAAGTGAGGTTAAGAGATAGTGTCAAGGGTTGAGTGGTGTTGGCTTAGTACAATCTTATGTAAATCTATTGTATTTCGGTGAAAGTGATTAAGCTAGATGAGGGCTCCAAAGAAGTAGGCAAGGTGTGCCAAACAACGTTACCAAATTTTTGGTGTTTTTATTATTTCAGTTTTGCTTGTTTTTATTTTGTTGGTACAAAAAAGTTTACGAAAAGTTTACAAAATAATTAACAATTTTGGTTTTTCAACTATCAACTATACCTGACACATTGACTTGAATTCAATGCTTGGGACCTTCCAAGTTCCATAAAACTATATAAATAGCGTGTGCCTTGATAAAGATACAATTGTTTCTAATAAATGATACATTAAACTAACTTGCAATTGGATATATCCATGATCTATTTGAATGTCCTAAGAAAACTTATTTTCTTAAGACATTTGGCCTCCAAAATATTGAGTCTAAATGTCCAATTGTAGACAATAACATGAGTTATAAATTCAACTCTTGAATTTTGACAGTTGGGGATTCAACTATAGTCAGTATGTTAGAGACTATTAAGCCTATGATAACGAAGAGACATTTAGATATGAAGAAACAAGCTATAAGATAGAGGAAGAAATTACAGAAAGTGGTGAAATGCTGAACAAGATTAAATTGAATGTAATAAAATGGAGAGTCATTTGGAATAAAGACATGCATATAAAATAACTAAATGGAGATGATATACATATAGCCTACTTGAGAAGGGAGAACACATATAATGTAGGGCATAAGAACTTTGAGTACCTTTCCACTCATGTCATTAATGTCGTATTTTATGCTTAGCAAATAACTCAAGCCATATATGAATTAGTGTTACCGTAGAGGTATCTTTAGGAAAGTTTATAACGATCTCTTATAACAATTAAAGGACAAAGATTTCCATCCACCAAATGCTCATAATAAAATATGTAAAGAGTCATGTTACACAGGCCAAAGAAGAATAAGAGAAAGGTCAAAGTGGACCAAAGAAAGTGAAGAGTCCTCATAAGTTATCATTAAAAAAGGCAATTTTAATTGTGAGACACAAGTAGAAAATTTGGTCTTAATAAGAGAAGATAGAAAAGTAAAGAAAATACTCAAGTTAGAGCTAAGGTTAGATTGTTATTAATGTACAATTTTACCATATATCTCTATCGCGTAAATACCCTATTAATGTTATATAAATAATAGATAATCCACTATAAGTATGGGAGATGATGCCAAATTCTTATAACCTCATAGCTTAATTTCCAACAAATAACCTTATGCAATAGTTGGATATCTAACTAGATACTCCCAATCATAGCCAGCTGCATCAGCCCCATCTTTGAGGATGAAGAGAACTTTTGGTTCAGTTTTTCAACTTTTATTCATCCAAGAGGGGGTAAGATGAAAGGATATCCCAAGTGTTACATCACTTTAGTTACAAGAGCAAGTTTTAAAACGTATGGTTATTAAAAATTTTATTCAAGCAACTGACATTTAAAGTGGAAATTATTAGAGTGTGAATGACATTTAGGTATAGAATAATTTTTGCTACACTTCCTTTTGGGGTTAATTGCCTATATTCAACTTATTCTAATTGAATTAACTATAGTTGGATCTATCTTTTGTATAGAATGAATGTACCTTGTTTATGAATTGGTCAATAATTTGGAACGTACGCATTGTACATTTATTAAATTTATATTCAATGTGTGATCCTTATTGCTGAATTTCTACTCAAAAACTTAGTAGTTGGAAATGTGTTTATGCGAAGTGAAAATAAACAAGTGCGCTTATGTCGCTTGGGTCTGTTAACTGAAATTATGATAACTGGAAATATGTTGATGTTAGCTGGGAATCAACATATGTAGTTATGTTGCTTGTGTATGTTTGCTAGAAATGCATTTGTGTGTTTATGTTGCTTTTGTAAGTTAAGTTAACTGGAAATATGTTAAATAGAAAAGTGCATGCAATTAACATGTTAAAAACTAGACACTCCAATTGAATAGATGAAATTAATATACCTTGCATTTAATTAAAATAAACATATTACACATAGTTGCGCTCGTTTACCTTAAAACATTTTACCATAGTTTCAAGTAGAAAAAATACATGAAAATAAGAAAAATTTCACATGTTAACAGTGAGATTTGTTGATGTTAGGTGTGATTTTATTGGCCAAATGAGTTAATTCAAATTTTTAATGATTATAAGATATTATTTAAATATTTTTAATAATTTCAGAGCTAAAAATATTTTAAAAATAACAAAAGCCACTTTAGCATTCACGCTAACATACCATATACGAGAGGCTTATAATCCCATAACAAAAATTTAATATAAACTTAACAAAATTATGTTTTAGGGTGTAAATAATACTATTTATCCAAAAATACCAACTTAACTCTAAAATTTATGCATGAATTCAAATTAAATTTTAATGCTTTACACTATTCAAATTAAATCTTATCTTAATACTTTATAAATATAGACGAAAATGTAACAGAAATATAATTTCATTAGTCTTGTACTATGACTTTGTAGGGTTGATCCTTATTTAAAATATCTATAATTAATTAATTAATTGATCTTTTTATTTTAAGTTATCTTAAATAAAATTAATTATACCAATGAAATTTAATTAAACCCTATCTGATTCCAAATTAACAAAACCCCAATTCCCTAACCCTCAATTTCCTAATTTACCGAACTTAATCGACTACCTCTTTATTGTCCCTCTCACAACCCTAGTCGTTGTCCTTTTCGTATCCCTCTTCCCTATATTTTGACCCCTAAGTCGACAGTGATGTCTCTTAAAACTAGCTCAAGACCCTTGTCCTGGGAGTGAGGAAGATGGATACATATTCCCATACCAACTTCCAAGCCCCTTGCGAGTTTCCTTATATATGAATTCATTTATTTATTCCAAACCTCTTGCCATTCCAAGTCTCCCATCGGATTACTCTCCGCCTGCCCAAAGTACGGCAATACAGTGCCGACACCATTCTTCGTCAAAACCTTAGTGAACCTTTGCCAAGTTCATGGAACTCAACATCACTTCCAACAGCTCCTCGGAGTAAAACCAAAGGTTTGATGCTCAAGCTATCAGTGACACTAAAATCGACGGAACCTGACAAGTAGGGGTGACTAAATAGTTTTAAATTGTTCAAGTTTCTCTAAAGCTCTTTTTTTTTAAGGATGTTTTGAGTTTGAGTTACACCAAAAAAAGAGAAATAGGAAATATTCTTATTAATGATCCTTTAGTCTCCTTAGCAAAACTTCTTGATCGGATCAATTACGGACATTCCACTTCAAGTAGTAATGTGAGAGTTGAAGCTATTACAGAACCTGAGAGTTAATAAGAACCTAATGCTAAGTAAGGAGAGGTCAGTAATCAATCATCAGCTGAACAATCAAGTATATGAAGACTTCTTATATGCAGAAGTGTATAAACTACATAAGAACCTGAGAAATCTTGGAGCTCCAGGATTGCATCCTTTAGGAACTTAAAATTAGTTGGACTAAACCAAGATATCTCATATGATAAAAAAAAATCAACTGCGCCTCTAAAATATTCAATGACGTCTAATAGAAGGTACATGAAATCAAGACCTGACTTCAAGTAAGCGTTTATCATAGCTTAGATTTGAGTAGACTTTGTCCAAGTACCATATCGCGATTCTAGCATCTTCTTTGCCGAAAAGAGGAGTTTTGCTCTAAATTGCAACTAAAAGTTGAGGATTTGTGCTTCAACTTCTTATTGATTGCAATAGAGATTGGCGTTTGGCCAGACTTTAGATTCACTAAAGCGACTTTCATCCATTCAGAACCTAGATTTATGCTCGAACTAGTTGATTGTGAAGGAACAAAGTTCAACAAAATGAAGGATATGATTTAAACAATATTGTCCTCATTTTTATTATGTGATGAAGGTGGAGGATTCAAAATTCCAATTGTTAGATGACCAGCAGTGTTGTGTTTGTTTCTCTTTTTTTCTATTTGGTTGGCGAGAAAATATGAGAGAAAGTGAAATTGAGATTTATAATTTTAGAAGAATACGATGGTAATTAATTTTATTTAAGATATATTAAATCTAATAAAATTTATTGAATATATACTTAATTTTAAATATCTTTAGAGAGAGATAAGTTATACAAAGGCATGTGACCTATAGATGATACTGTGGGCTCATAAATATATCAAAAAATATATTTGATAATGTAGTAAAAGACTAACGAGACTATATCTTTGTTATATTTTTTATGTATAAGATACTGACGTTTAATTTAAAGATTGTAAAATATTAAAGTCTAATTTATGCGTAAAAGTTAGTATTAAATTTGTCTTTTTGACTAATATTATTTTGAAAATATATTAAGATGTAATGGGTACTAACTTAGAGATTTTATAAGATGTTAGGGGAAGATTTGCATTTTATTACTTCATCATATTCCAAATTGTATCCTCATCAAATAACTTTATTTAGAAATATATTTTTAGTAAGCTAATCTCTAGAAAATTTTTATGACTTATTAAAATTATGAATAAATTAGATTGAGTTTTAATGCGTAACTATTTGATTATGTTTGTAATTACGTGTGTAAACCTAATCTATACAAAGGAAATTTGTAATCTTCTTTAATCAAAGTTATTAATCAATATAATAAAAATATCCATTCTTGATTTTCAAGGATAATAATATATATGTCCAATTGGCTAAATCTTATAAAACTTCTATTATTTTTATTTAATTTTCCTTTATATAAATATATTATTAGGGTGAATTCAACTCAAATTCCAAATCAAAATAAACTTTATTCCTTGATTTTAGTTAGACTAGACCCACTCTTTTACCGCCCTACTCCCATGGTATTCATTCATAGATTTCATTTCTTTCACCAAATTTTTATCATCTATGAATATTAATTCTTATTTTAATTTTTTGTGACATGATTGGTACTAATATTTAAATATTATCGAGAACTTGACTAAAAGATTATAAAAAACTGAGATAAAAATTAGAGATAATATATATAAATAATAACAAAATATAATAAATACATCAAAGTAGATTGTGCAGTAACACGAAAAATCGTTCCTTTCTTTGCGATGACTTCATAGTAAAAGCCTATAAGACCACCAAAACTTTAAAAAATTGTAGTTTCAAACCATTTATAGCCTAGTTCTTAGAATTCTACGTGCAAGTCCTTGATTTTCATTTCCATTTAATTCACTGTTACTAACAGTTGTCGTGGTGAAGTGGGTGCGTTTTTTCACTGTGAAATATGCTTAATTTGATATTCTCCAAAAATTCATGATAATTGATAATTAAATGGTATCAGAAGAAAAATGTTTCGTCGTCTGTTTCACCATACTCCGTTCGTATCTTAATCGCTAGAGACTGGTTTCTGAGTCACGTGATTATACGTTTGAAGCTGTTCCAATCTTTTTTCTTTTTTTGACAAAGTAAAGAATGCATTAAGAAGAGAAGCAATATGTAGGATTACAAGTACTCCAATGTCAAACCAAATAGAAGGGGTAATATTTGCTGAATCACCCCACATAAACCAAAAAATTACAAACGACAGTGAGCTGGTAGCCACTACTGAGGACTCAATTGACTTGGTTCTTAAGAAGATATTCTCCTTAATGTTTAGTAAAATCCCAATTGTTGTTCTTTCTATAGTTGCAGATTTAATTATATACAGGTAAGTATGCTGGTTTGTACCATAATAAGCCCCGCAGTAGAGCCCACTTATTGGTCTCTTTCAACTTAGAGACCTTATCATCTAATCATCCAAGTAATCGAGATTCCAATTTGATGACTCAATCGACCAAAACATGTCCAGTTATCATACCACATTTAAGCATTATCACTACTCCCTACTCTGCAAAATACATCCCACATTTAAGCATTATCACTATTCCCTACTCTGCAAAATACATCGGCTTTAACTAGGTCCTTGAGATGTAAGAATTCTCTAAGGAACCAAGAATTGGTAAAACTCTTTTGCAATCCCTGCTTTTACCTTCGAATATAAAACTATGCATTCACTTCATCCAAAGTGATTTTTTATCCTCCCCATAAGGCTAAATTAGTAGCCTTAAACATCATTTGTTAGGATATATGTTATATATTTAAGTAATTAGTTTTAACATTCTTTATTAATAGTACATATATTATATTAATTGTAATGAGATTGAAAAAAGGTGGAAATAT
>JAOQMP010000008.1:31157907-31172026 GCA_027563575.1 Erythroxylum pedicellare
GTAGTGATTTTTCGTAGCTCACCCTTATCGTAGGATATGTATCGGAATGACTTACGGGCGTCCCGGTGTATACCCTGTGGTAAGGGGGCGCTACATTAAGTCTTTTTCGGGTCTAAAAAATCCCTCGAAAACTCAATTGTGAATGATCTCCTCATATCTGTCACATAGCCAACGATTTTGGACCTTTATGCTAAGATCTTGTCTAGGAGTTTTTTGTTTCTATCACAATTTTGACCTATAATACCATGATCGTTGCTCCCAGCATGAGCTTCTATCACGATCATACCCCTGGGTTATTTCCTGGGTCTTCTCCAAATCTCCTTCAATTGCCCAGAAACACTAACATACACATTAAGGCACCTCATAAATATAAAATTAAAGCTCAACATCATGTTCCAACCCACAAAGCACTTAAAACACAAATATTTATTAACTATCATAATTCTAACCTAAACATGTACTAAACAATCAAATTAATAACTAAACATACACTAAACTACACATAAAAACATGATGAAATCTACACCTATTAGGAACCCAAATATATTCCCTCTCCATTATACAAGCTGCATATTTCCTTTCCCTGAAAATTGTTTAAGGAAAAATCAGACAAGGAATTTGAGAAATTATTTATGTTCTTCAAAAAGTATATGATAATATCCATTTACTAATCCTTTAAAATAGATGCCTTTTTATGTCAAGTTTTTGAAGGAGATACTATCTAATATGAGAGAGATTGAGGAGTGTGAAGATGTAAATTTGTAAGGAGTTCAAAGACACAATTGAGAATGAACTACCTCCTTAACTTAAATGCTCTGATAACTTATATGCCCCTTTTATTTAAAAAAAGCTAAAGTGCATGACCTAAAATCTATCAATATTTTATTGTAATTTAAAAAGAAATTAAATGTATTGGATGGAGAATCACTAAGGTTGCATAAGATAGGGTAAGCCTATAGTTAAAAACTAGACGAATCATATTAAAATAATGACAAAATTTGGAAAAAACTTATTTACTAGTTCTTTATGTGCCTGATAGATTTAATTTGAGTTGTAATCTAGCATGGGGTAATGATAATATATTTGCTAACTTATGCATTAGATATTCTATGTTCATGCATTATCTTGACTAATATTTAAAGTGGCATTCTTGGCCATTAGAGATTTCCCTTATTCATAGTATTTTCTTTATAATGAAGGAGGAGTCTTGATTTTTTTTTTCTAAAATATTATGCTAATTTTCTCCTTCTATACTATAACTATTACATAACTAAAAGTTTTTCCAAAAACTTTATGACCATCCTTATTTTTGAGTTTAATTAATTTGAATCTAAATCTTGCCCCTTTATTATGGATTACATAATTATAGTACTAGGTATCTATAATGTACTGCCAAGCAAAGAATATGTGAATGAGAGTTTCTAAATTTGTATGTAGACAACATAGTCTTGATTATTAAAAAGGTTGAAATGGAGTCTATCATTAGTAATTAGTTTCCATCTAAATGCTAGCCAAATTATGAAGGAAGTTCTAGGTAGATTGGTGTGATTTTAGACTAGGTTAGTATAACTTGCTCTAAGGTTGGCCTCTATAAAAAACTTAACATATGAATTATTTGTTAAAATACTCAAATTGTTTTCATCTAAGTAATCATATGCCTTTCTGCTTAGGATAAGCTACTAATTAGGAGTATTGCTTGTGATATTAGAACAACCTTATATGTCGTAACAGGAATATGACCAATAGATGCTTTGCCTTAGACAACTTACCTTAGATGGAGTTGAAATACAAGAAATTAGGTTTGTTGCATTAAATGGTTAGTTGTGACGGTATAAGGTGTTCCATTTATCATACCATAGCCAAGTGTTTTCACCATTCCCTACAATGTGCTTGACGTCAGTTTTTAACTTATGTCTCAGCATCTTAAGTATAGTCTAAGAATTGTTTGCTTTTATTTTATTTTATTTTAAATTTGGCCTTTTAGGAATTTAATATGTGTTTCACCCACAATGATTCCTAATCGTCAAACAATTTTCATATTCTTTTAGTCAAGAGGAATTTATTCATAGTTCTGATAATTTTTATACCTAGATAATCTTGCTTTTTAAGCTTGAATACAATGATCCACTTGAATTTTGCATTTATGTTTCAGTTTAGATTTCTGTTTTTAGTAATCTTTAAATTTTCTTGATGATCATGGTATAAAGAAGGATATAAGCACTCTAATATACTTATAAGCTATAAAAATGCAAAAATTTTCAATTATAATATTCTTGCAAAATATAGTAATTTGTTTCTTTAACTTCTAATTCTCCTATATGTGGCAACAAAATGAAGCTGGAAATCAACATATGTAACTCTAAATGAAACAATAGGGACTATTAGGGATTTGAATGGGGATTTGAGGGGCTGAAAGCCTAAATTTAAGTGACTGAAGATGTAAAGCTCTTAGTGACAACATAATTTAGTATATTACCTTTTCTTTTGTTGATGCACAGTTTAGATAATCATAGAAAGGTTTCAAAAGAGTTTGAAGAAGACCTCAGTTGAGAAAATTTTTCTTTAGAAATCATTAAAATTTCCATAAAAATTTCCATTAAATATTTTGAGCTTATTTTAAGTTTAAAATGGTACTAAAATCCCTTTTTGCTGCTTATATCCCTTGTTATGAGTTTGAGAAGGCCTCAGCGTAAATACTGAATAGATAAGGAGAAAGAGGATCCTTTTGTCTTAAAAACCTTGCTCTTTAGAATGTTAGCGTATGATCATTGTTGATGAGGATACTAAATATTATGGTGGTGTTAAATTGTTATATCCATTTGGTGAACTCAGTGGGGAATCCAAAAGCCCTTAGAACATCAAAGGGAAATCCCCAATCTGTTGAATAAACTGCCTTGTTAAAGTCTATTTTTAATGCATAAATTTTTATATGAAGTTCTTTATGATAATTGTGAAACAATTCCTAGGTTAGAAGGATATTATCCCTAATGTTCCTATCTTAGATAAGTGCTCTTTAGCTAAAATTTATGATGGTTTTCAGGTTTGCCTTGAGTCTAGAAGAAAATAGTTTGGAGATGATTGTAAAGATGATAATATAGTAAGTTATTGGTCTATTTTTGTAGTGTTAGGGTTTTAGGTTTTAGGAATCGAGAAAATATAGACTTTGTTGAATTATTTAAATAGCTTGCATAAGGAGAAGAATTCTAAAACAACTTTATTTATTGTGTTCACTATTGGATTTTGAGATTTTTAGTGAAAGAACGTATTAAAGCCATCGTGTCCACAGGCTTTATTTATATCTAAACTAGATAGAGCTTTTCCCACATCAACTTTAAAGAGCTATAAGCATATTTTCATGATGCTTTGTGATTGAATTTCATGTAAAGGACTTAATTTCTTCTAAAGAGCAATTAAATCTGAGAACTTTGCTAATAGTTTCCTTAAAATGTTATAATATTAGGGATTTAGGTTCCTCTTACTTATTCCAAGTAGCTACTAAGCATTAAAATCTTTTAGTCATTAGATCCATGATCTTTTTCATATTAGTGAGTCATGTTTTTCTAGTGTAGTGACATAATTATTAAGGGAACTTTTCTTTTACAACATAAGAATTTTTTCTTTTACATTGGAAGATAGCTTAAGCTATACTTGAGCGTCCTCTACTTTGGTGTTAATTCCTTTAGTCACTAAAAAATTAGGATTAGGATGCTTTACTAATAAATGATTAAATCTAAAAGGGAATCTTCTTACTGTATATTAAGTCATTGAGCTTGATTTCACTAGATGAATGAACAAACATTAAAAGGGATAGAAACTCACCAATACTATAGAAAGGAACTATAAAGAATAGGTAGCATTGATAAGTGCATGCTCCAGTTTTTTTCCCTAAGGTATAGATTTCTTATTGATTATTTCACCAGGTGAATTGGTAACCATTATACCTGATATATTTACAACCCACATTGTATAGACAATTCCTGAAGTCATCAACATTATACTTAGTTTGAGAGTTCCTTTCAACTTCTTGAAAATAGAGAATATTCTTGAATTCACAAAGAACAAGCCATAAGTTGGAGATAGAGGTAACTAGGTTGGTAAGAACATTCCATAAGGCCATCCTCTCTGAAGCTAATTTGTGTATATAGGGGGAAAATCAATAAATGTATTAATTTAGATTAGATTGATAGAGATATGAATGAGTTAGTCTATGCCTTTGCTATTCTTAAACTTTATATTTAGGGTCAAAAGCTACATTCACCTATCATTGCAACAGTAATAATGGTTGAAAATCACTTGTGAAATACTATCAAGAAACCATAGGCCCCACTTTAGGGAGTTGGTTTTATTTAGGTCTTTAAAAGGCTAATCAAAAGGGATTTCCTAGTTAGCAACAAGTTACATAAAGTTTTCTATTAACAGGTCATCAATCGTCTGAAATTTTTCATCTTCAATCGTGTATGTTAAATTCTACCATGTCATGCATATCACATTTTAATTTCTCATCTTCAATCATGAATACATCTAAGAGTTTTGGAACCTCTTTATATGTGGAAGATAATTTGTTCCTTTTCTAGCTCAACATTTCTAGGTATTCATCAAGTTCTTCATAAGAAAAAACATCATCATTATCATCACAACCAATATCATTAAGAAAGTTTTAGCTAGTGGATATCTTGTTATTATTTTTCACTACACACATGTCAACCACCTTATTATTTAATTTTTATCATTAAGAAAGTTTTAACTAATTGATATCTTGTTATTATTTTCTATAAAGAACATATAAACCACCTTATTATTTAATTATATACTTTCAAAATTACTTGTATCATCTGACATTATCATTAGTACTCTTTTCCTTTATTCTTTCTTCTTTTTTCTCCATTCTTAATTTATTATCTAGATTTGTTTATGAGTTTTACATAGAAAAATTTCAAAACCACAATTATATAGATCATAACTTGTAATACAAAAGATATCATTTCTATGAGGAAAAATGTTGGGCAAGTTTTAATTTTATAAAACTCCCAATATTTTGCAAACGCACGAGTCATAGCATAGTATATGAGGTGTCGATCCCACGATAAAAATTAAATAATCGAATATGGAGTGATTGAAATGCTAACCTAGTCACTTTTTTGTTAACGCAGTGTCGATCCTAAACTTTTGAAGGGTGGATTAGTCTTTCTCGAGTTTTAATCAACAGGCACATCCGTGTCCTCACACAAGATCTCTCTTCGTATAATTACCAATTTGCTTAGTTACGTGGTCTACTAGATCGTTTAATTACCATTAACCAACCTAATCATTTTGCATTTAGTTCACTCTCTCAATTTATTATTGAAGCATGGAAATACAACAAATAATCACAATACCCAACATTATTAAAAACAAAAGCAACTAGATTAACATTAAATCAAGTATAAATCCCTAAAAGAAGTTAGAACATCCTTAAACCAAGGTTCATCTCACGCATTCCATCTGACACATCAAATGAAAGAAATAAAAGATGAAAAGAAGAAAAGATAACTTAGAGGATTGGAGGTTGAAGCAACAAATGAAGCTCCACCTTCTCTCTCTTCTTCTCTCTTTTTCTTCCCCAAAGTGCCAAATGAAGGCTCTCTCTTTTTAGGTCATTTCTTTGCTTTTATGTAGTTCTTTAGTCATTGGGATAAAAACTAGGTTTTATCCATGCCCAAAAGTCCAAAATAACCCACGAAAAATTAAGTTTGGGAGGTCGATCCATGTTTTTCCTGCCACAAGCCACGATCATGGCCTAGGGTCCTTCATTGGGCTTCCTCCAAATCTTCTCCATTCTTCAATATCTGATCTCAAACACTAATAAGTACATCAAAACACAATTCTAAACCTAAACATGCATGAATCAATTAATTAACAACTAAAAACATATTAAAATGCCTATTAAAACATCATACAACCTACAACTATCATATCCCCATACTTGAACTTTTTCTTGTACTCAAGAAAAATCAAAAGAAACAAAACAAAAACATATCAAAAAACAACATGCACATATGCAATAATGGTACAATATCATTGAGCTTCAAAAAATAAATTTAACTAGAAACAAAATCCTTCAAGTTGTTCTAACTTATTAACTTAATTTCAAATTCATTCACTCCTACTACTCATACACCCACATTGATAATTAGTTAGTCAATTAAAGTTGTAATTATCCCTAAGTAGATTTTCATGAGAAGTCTTGGTATTCATAAAGATAGGTAGGATTTATTAAACTACATACTATTTTTATTAATTTTCATTAACATGAACTTAGCCTTTTGATGCGAAGGCAAACATTTGTGAAGAATGTCCCTCGATTACTCAACTAGGTCATGTTTTTATTAAGTGATTTAGTTTGAATGTCATTATAGCCTTTTAACACGAAGGCAAACATTAGTGATGAATGTCCCCCAGTTACTTAGCTATATCACATTCTAACCCGAATTGTTTCAAAAAGAACCAACATAATAGTGATTTATTAAATAAAAAGAAACACTTTTTTTAAATATATTTTCTTGCCTAACTCATTTATTTATCTAATCATTCTTATGAAAAGATACCAACAATGTTACTTATTCGATTGAACTAAATTATAAATGAATGTGTCAAATTCCTAGGGTGAACAAACTAACATCATTTCCTAATTAACATGCATATTTAACGAAAGAAACCTAGGACACTCATTTCACAAGCTAATAAATCTTAGCAATCTAAAAGACTATGTTTAAATCTAAATTGATTTTATTAAGTCTTAGCCATTAACACATTCACACGAGTCACATCATTCAAACCTAAACAAAACTAATATATAATATGCAAAATTCACACCCAAAATAAAAACATACAATGCATACAACCCTACCCATACTTGGACAACACATTTTCCTCAATGTGAGGAAAAAAACATAAACGTGGGTAAATAAAACACAAGAAGAAAAACACAAAAAATTAAGAGATAAGGGTTAGAGTATAAAACCCGTCATGATGATTGAGGTAGTGATGGTGTTGTTGTTTAAAATCAAATTTGCTTAACTCTTGAGATTGATGTCCTATCTTACAATTGCTTCAAAAAGAGTAAGAGAAATAGCAATCCAAACCATTTGAAATCATTAAAAACTTATTTTTGGAATTTAAAACGAATCTAACTACATAACAATTTCAATATAACTACCAAACATGCTAATTTATGGTCATTAGCTTAACCTTGCATCTTTCAAAACTTAGTCGGGATCAATTATGAGTGACTTGCTTCTAATAATGTTTCCTAGTTTCAGCTTTGTAGATTATAAATAAGCTATAAATTGTAAGATAATCAGAAGGAAAATACTGATAAAATTAAAAAAACCAACTAAGTTCAGTAATGCCATTTTTACTAACAAACTGCTAATAAAATAGGGAATAATAAAACTCCCTGAATCTTCTATTGAACCTAATAGTTTGTCCTATAAGAGGGTGAGTTGTTCTTATTCTTCATCATTCACCCCGTCTCCTCTTCTTCTTTCATTTCATGAATAAAGACTTTCATGTCTTCTTCAACCTCTATGTCTTGTATCTTCTGTTCTTTGTTTTCTACCTCTTTATCTTAACAGAGACTTCCTTGTCTGCTTTAAACTCTATCTTCGTTATCTTTTACTCTTCTTCCTCTTGCTCCTTTAAAGATTTGACATCATCAATTCTCATAAATGAGCTACCCTCCTTCAGATTCTTTCATACCTTATTCATGCTAAATTTCACTTGTTCATCTCTAATTTGAAGGATAAGGTTGTCTTTATGGACATCTACCAAAGGTTTTTCGATGGTTAAAAATGGCATATCATGAATTAGCAAACAGTTTGGATCCTCTTCAGAGTCTAGCATAACAAAATCCACAGGAATGATAAACTTTTCCACTTTTATAGGTACATCCTCCATCATGCCATACGATTTTTTATATCAACTAATCTTCCAACTGAATACGCATAGATGTTGGCCTCACATCTTTTAACCACAATTTTCTAATATCGACAAAGTCATAAAGTTTATACTTATGCCTAAGTCACAAACATTTTGAAATCTTTAAATTACTAACTACACAAGTTATTGTAAAGTTCTTTGGATCTGTCAACTATGAGGGCATATGGTTGGTAATTAAGGAGCTAGAGGTTTCTGTCATGGCTATCGTTTGATTATCATCCCAAGTCCATTTGGCAGAAACTTTGCATACTTGGGCTTTTGTTTCAACAGTTTCACAAAATATAAGTAAATTTTCCATTTCTTTAACTTTTCCATGAACTTTGTAAATGGTAGATCTAATTCATTTTTCTGAAGTCTTTTTGGGAATGATATTTCGGTGTGTAAGGTAGAGGAGTAATGTATGGAGGGTCTTCATTCTTGTCTTCATCCTTTTTCTTCTTCTCCTGATCTTCTATAAATTGGGTCTTAGCATGTCTTTTCAATGATTCTTCTAGTTCTGTCACAGTCTTAAGTCTTTCATTGCTGTCTTGAGTTTATTTATTGCTAAGAAAAATTTCCACACTTCTCTTATAAAGTTCCTTGTAAAGTTAACTCATTTTAACCTTTAGATATGAATAAAAGAGGTATGGTCTTCTGTTACTTACTCAAACTTCCCTTCTAGTCTATTCTAGGCCTCTTCCATGTTCATGAGTTTGTCTGTGATCTTGTCCAATTTAGAATCCCATGAATTGGACTCATATTGTTGAAATCCTGGCAGGCATTGAATTCCCATTTGAGTTCTTGCATTGTTAGACCAAAACAAATTTCGGTGTTTCTGCCACCCTGGATTGTAAGTGTTCCATTAAAGATGATTTCTTGCTCGTCCAAATTGTGCCTTATTGAAGTTCACAAGGGTCCTGTACTCCGGACGATATATTTCCTCCATTATCGTTCTTTCTATCTCTTCTTGGCATTTAATTTTTCAGATTCCTCATTGTTTCCTCATGATGTCCAGATTAAATGTCTTCTACTTTACGCCTAAACTCTCTCTGTTTTTTGTGTGATTGGGTACCAAAATCTCAAGAAAGGATAATAACTCCATAAAATAAAGGAATTCAAAATGTCTTAAACTAATTCCCTGGTAACATTACCAAAAACTTTTTAAGCAAGTTTAATCTTATAAAACCCTTAATATTCCATAAGCACACGGGTCATAGTATATGAGATGCTGATCCCATGAGGAATTAGTGAACTAATTGAATCCTAATTTATCTACAACCTAAGAATGTAATTAAAATGAAAATAAAAACTAAACGGAAAAGTAAAAAATTTAATATGGAGTGATTGAAATGAAAATTCTAACTTAATGTAAGAAATCAAATTTGAGCACCACCAATTGACAATTGAAGTTCAAACAAGAAAGAGTAACAAATTATGGGAAAGGGGATTTATCCCATCATTAATGCTAACTTCGTCACTTTTTTGTTAATATGTTGTCGGTCCTAGACTTTCGAATGGTCAATTAGTTGCTCTCGAGTTGTAATCACTAATCCCTAAATCATAAACCTTAATTAAAATAAGTTACTGAACATGTAATCTCTCGGCTATCGAAATAACTCGCAACCTAATTAGGTATTAAGCATTCCAATAAACAACCTGATCCTCACATGAGATCTCTTTCTGTATAATAACCAATTTGATTATTTGCGTGGTCTATTAGATTGTTTAACTCTCATTAACGAACCTAATCATTTTACATTCAGTTCACTCTCTCGATTTATTACCAAAGTATGTAATTATAACAAATAATTACAACAATAAACATTAATAACAAAAAAGGTAACTATATTAACATTAAATCAAGTATAAATCCCTAAAAGAAGTTAGAACATCCTTTCATCATCATCAATTCCATCCCATACATCAAATAAATGAAATAAAAGATGAAAAGAAGAAAAGATAAATTGGAGGATTGGAGGTTAAAGCAACAACTGAAGCTCCACCTTCTCTCCCTTCTTCTCTCTCTTCCTTGTTCCTCTTCCTTAGCTTTTCCCAAAGTGACAAATGGAGACTCTCTCTTTTTTAGGTCATTTTTATGCTCTTATGTAATCCTTTACTAATTGGGGTAAAACTAGGTTTACCCGGCCCAAAAGATCAAAATAACTTGCAAAAAATTAAGTTCAAGAGGTTGATATGTGCCTATCCTCATGTAGGCTATGATTGCGGCCTACTAAAATAGTTTCTATCGCATTCGTGACCTGCTAAAGGAGCCTCTGTCAGGATCGTAGCCATGGGTCCTCCACTGGACTTCCTCCAAATCTTCTCTGTTCTTCAATATCTAATCTTAAACAATAATAAACACATCAAAGCACCTCAAACAACCAAAATTAAAGCTCAATAGCATGCTCTAACATAACACTGAAAACACAAATATCTAGCCAACTGACACAATTCTAAACCTAAACATAAATGAATTAATTAATTAACAACTAAAAACATACGAACATGCTTATTAAAACATTATACAACCTAGAACTATCAACTAATAAACACCTAAAAACTTGAATAAACCTTTGTATAAGGTACTGAAAATTGATTTAAATTAAAATAAATAATTGAAATTGAAATAACTAACGAAACGAAATAAGTAAGTAATTGAGCTGCTAATAAAACAAGGTTTATCAAAGTTAGAGACTTAGGAATTATTCTATCCTTGTTTTGTTTTCCCTTTATCTTATTGATCCAATTATGGTCGATCTTAGATATCATAAGGTTTTGATTACCCTCTCTCGATACCTAATCAGGTAATTATAATTGAATTTGATAATTATAGAATTGTAATATCTTGATTCACAAAACTACTCCTAACTTGTTTAATTATATTTGAAGCAATCCTAAGGATAATTAATTTCCCAATTAAGATCTCTCTTCAATTGTTAATTAATCTAATAACTACAGGCCTATTAATCTACTAACTCTCATTGCACACCTTAACACATTCACACCCTCAATTTATTACCAACTATAAGTATAACAATTATCATAAACATTCATAGACGTAATCAAATTATCAAGAATAAAGTTTAACAAAATAATTCAAGAATAATCCCTAATATTGATTTAGAAACCCATAATCATGTTAAACATCTTAAAAATCCAAATTCACATTCAAGAAAATAAAATAAATAAAGGGAAAAGAATAAAAATTGATTGAAGTCTTGATCTAGAATGCTGAAAATTCTTTGAAGCTCTTTTTGGTATCTCCTTTTGATCTACTTTGATCTAGTGGCTGCTACCTTTTTATTTTTTCTTAATCTTTTATAGCGTATGAGGCTTTTAGGGTTGTTTCTAAGGTTTTCCCACCTAATTCAGTTCCAATAATAGTACCAAAATGTCCAAAGTAGGAAAAAAAACTTGCCAGTTGAAAATTGCTATAATTTATTGTCAGGCACAATCGTGCCTTGCCTGCATGGGTCCAAAATTTCCTCTTTTCTTCACATTCATATTTCCATACACTTAGAAACACATCAAAAACCTCTTAAAATATAAGATTAAGATCAAAGTCTTGCTTTAAACAAATCAAACACTTAGAACACTTACAAACATGAACAATAACACAATTCTAAGCCTATACACTTGATAATAATCTAACAAAACACTTAAAAACAAACTTAAACACCAAGAAAAAAAATCATATATTCTATAATCTACACCTATCAACATTCCCATACTTTAACCTTTTCTTTTCATCAAACAAAGCTAAAAAAACAAACAAAACAAAACATATAAATAGCTAAACACACAATCATGCAATAATACAATAACGGTACAATGGAATCAAATCTTATGGAATTAACTTAAACAAAATATCAATCACTCAAAAAGTTCCAACATACTAACTTATTCCATTCATGTTCAAGAGCTTTGATTTGAATATACACTTTAATCAAAATATGAGCACCCTATTCTTACACTTATGGCACTTGTAAACATGCATTTATTATTATTGATCAATTAAAAGGGCAAATTATTACTAAGTAACCTTTCATGAAAATTCTTGCTATTTGTAAAAGATTAGAATGTTTCATTTATTGTAACACCATTTTTATATTTTCTTTAACAATAACCTAGTCTTTTAACATGAAGGCGAACACCTTGTTATGAATTTCCCTTGGTTACTTAACTTTGTCACATTTTTTATTTAGCTTGGTTAGAGTGTTATTCTAACCTTTTGACACGAAGACAAATATTTGTCATGAATGCCCCCAATTACACAGTTATATCAAAACTCTCAACTAGCTATTAACTCTATTCTTAACCCAATTTCCTTAAAAGGGGTAATAGAATAGGAATTTTTTCATTTAATTTTTTAACCTACCTCATTTCTTCTTATTCAATCACTCTCATAAAAGGGAATTAATAATGCTAACCAGTTCAATTGCCTCTAATTATAAATGTATACAAACAAATTTCCTAAAGTGAACGAATAGATTTTATATCCTTATTAATATGCATATTCACCCCAAAGATACTTAAAACACAAAATTCAAAAGTTACTTTGTCGTTACATTTTAAATGACCACATTCCAATTTAATCTGATTGCATTCAATTCTTTCCATTAGCACATTCACACAATGCATACATATACATCAAAACGTTCACACAAGTCCAACCCAATAAAAAAGTAAAACAATACAAACACAAAATGAGGCACAATTGATATGCAATTGCATATATAACCCCAAACTTGAACAAAACCTTGTCTTCAATGTGAAAAAAAAACAATAAAAGTAAAAATAAAGAAAAATTAGAGTAAGAGGGATTATGGAGATTCAGGAAGTTATGGTATGGGCGATGGAATTTGGGGACACTATATGTAATCAAGATCCATCAATTCACTCCCTACAAAATAAACATAAAAAATAATAAAACATCAATAAAATAAAAATAATAAAACCTACCCTGATTCTTGGGTTGCCTCTCAAGTAGTATTTTTTTTTCATGTCATTAGCATGACATACTTTGCTTCTACCTTCAACTTAGGTTTATAATGAGTGGCTTGCTTCCACTTATTTCTCTATGTGGCAATTTAGTAGCATGTAAATGAGCCACTAATTACAAGATAATAAGAAGGGCATAATCGATCAAATAAAAAAAACCAAGTAAGTTTAGTAATGGCCATTTTTGTAACAAACTGTCATTAAAATAAGGAATGAAGAAACTCTCTAAATCATCAATTGAATATAATAGTTTATCTTGTAAGAAGGTGAACTGCTCTTCTTCTTCAACATTCACCCTCATCCCCTCTTTTTCTTTTGCTTCTTAAACAAAGACTTCCTTATCTTCAAACTTTATCTTCTCTATCCTTAATTCTTCTTTCTCTTCTTGAATGGCAACTTCATTCATGTCATTTACCTTTTCTTCCTTGTCACTTTAAGGTATTAATTGGTTCTAATAACAACAATTGTATATGGCTTAGTTTCTTTGGTCGAATCAATACCCTCTTGGAAGACACGATGGTTAGCTTCACAATTAGCAAGATATTCCAATAAAGATTCAGATGAAGCGTAGTCGTTTAAAGCAATAACATAAGAATTGCTCCATTATGAATTATTAGTATGCTTATATAACGTATTCAAAGACAAGTTTTGCAAACAATATGGGTGCTCCCACATATAATCTAGTGCCTGACATTGAAAATTGTGGTGGTTACCCCACAAATATCACAATGTATGATGGATGTTGGTTATGCTTCCATGTTTATTAGAAGAACCCCCCAGATTCCTTGATAAAAATGCATTAGAAAATTGCTCCATTTGAACCTTTAAGTTATGAATGAAAGAGGAGTGGTTCTTCATTATTTTACCAAATCTCGTTTTAATCTTTTTCTGAATTTCATATTGTTTATCAAACTTTGAGCTTGGCACGTCTATAAACTTGCCCAACTTTGACTCCAAAAATCCAAAGCAATCCTATTGGAAACTTGATGGACCTTATGTTATCATGTTATCACATGCATTGTTAATCCGTGAAAAATTGGGTTGGTACTGCTACCCAAGATTATATCTATTAAAGTAATTCCTATGTATTCTATAATGCCTTCACTGGGATGGAAGAAAGTTCTATATATTGTTTAGTTTAAAGTTGCTCAACTTTTCTTTT
>JAOQMP010000008.1:31178464-31209985 GCA_027563575.1 Erythroxylum pedicellare
AACAAATAGAGGCAACTTTCTCAGTTAAATAGCTGTTGATTCCTTCCAACTCATCAAACAAATAGAGGCAACTTTCTCAGTTATTTCTAGAGTATTTTACATATTATCAGATGACTAGATGCAATCTCTTTATAAGCAACTCCAGCAATACCCATCTCATCAATGTACCCACTGTCCATCTACCTCCAAAGACAAAAATGACAGCTCTTCAGTGGATGTGATTATTGAAGAATGATGTAAGCTCCAAATAATTATTGAAGAATGATGTAAGCCTCAAATAATGTACACCATGATGTAAGCAGGTCATCTATCGATTAGCTGTCTTGAATCTTTTATTTTTTTTACTTTTGGCTTTCTTTTGCTTTTGATTTTCCTATTTTGCTTTGGACACCATCATAAGTCCTCAGCCTATATAATGTAAGAATGGAGCATTGTTTCGATATGTTTCAGTTTACACATCCTTCTCTCAAAATTCCTACTTCAGCCTACAGATTGGTAATCAAAAGGAAACGACCAACAACGGTATGATTTCTTTAGTTTTTATGTTTTCATCAATAATTATCTATGTTTCTTTAATCATCCTATATTATATATAATCTATCATTTTATTTTTCTATATAAGTTTCATTTATTTAACTAAACATTAGTTGAATGATTTTCTTCTCAATTGTTTACACTATGGTTTTTGCATTTGTTTATGCTGTGGGTTTTGCCTATATCTTGTAGATAAAATTAATTAAGTATGCCTATTTGTCAAACCTGTAGATCTATTCATTTATTAATTGCACATATTGAAAAGAACATAAAACTAAGTCAAAGATGTATTCAAACATTTACACATACTTATAATTTTCTTAGATCGATTAATGCTTCTTCAACTACTCTTCAAACATTCCAAAATATTATTAACAATCATACAACTCTTTACCATCAAGATAAAGACGAAGTCAAAAAATTATATCAACAATTTCTAGAACATTACAAAAGTCATATATGAATAATTATTGTCCTATCTGTAGTCAAGGACACTATACAATTTGTAATTAGATATATAATGAAATACTATATTTTGAAAGCTTAGTTTTTCAATATAAAGTTGAAAAAGCTCACTATTAACAAAGATATAGTTATTTACATTTCTTTATTAATAATAATGGCCTAAAACCGATAAAAGAACGCCTTGAAATAGCTTAAAATTTTTATAATAAATATAATCAAGAATTTTAGACTTTAAAAATCGATTAACTGAGCATCAACAAAATTTTCATAATCACCATTAATATGTTTGAAATAACTAATACATCCGAATTTAAAATCTATACCAGATAATATATCAGATATAGATACTTTTGAATTAACAGGGTCAATTGGAACATTTCATTGATAGTAATGTAAAAGATTCGAGATAGTTGGTCAACAGATGACCTATTTACATTATGGTGCACATTATTTCATGAGCAAAAATCCTTAGATCCTTTAAAAAATACAAATATTCAATTAATTGAAATTCAACTAAAAGACTCGTTAAACGAAGTAAATATCAAAAATAACATTCCGTGTACACAACAAGATGTACAAGGTCATCAAATAACGTACACATAATGTAAACAGGTCATCTGTCAACCAGCTATCTTGAATCTTTTACATTACTATCAATAAAACGTTCCAATTGACTTTGTTAATTATAAAGTATCTATATCTAATATATCATCTAGTATAGATTTAAATTCAGATGTATTAGTTATTTTAGATATATTAATGGTGATTATGAAAATTTTGTTGATGATCAGTTAATCAATTTTTTAAGTTATGAAATTCTTGATTATATTCGTTATACAAATTTTGAGATGTTTCAAGACATTCTTTTTATCGGTTTTAGGCCATTATTATTAATAGAGAATTGTAAATAACTATATCTTTCTTCACAGTGATCTTTTTTAGCTTTATATTGAAAAACTATGCTTTCAAAATATAGTATTTCATTATGTATCTAATTACAAAGATGTATAAGAATTTATTATCGAATGTTCTGAATTATTAAATAAATAATTAACTTCCCTAAGTACAAGTAAACATTCAGCACTAGCTTTTTATGTCAATAATCATTCAGAACAAAAATGGGGTAAAAGACGAGTGGTCATTATTTATAAAGAATTAACAAAAGCAACAATATGAGATTCTTATAAATTACCTAGAAAAGAATATATTATTAATAAATTAAAAGGACATAATTGGTTTACCACATTCGATGCCAAATCAGGATACTGGAAACTTTAATTACATGAAAATAAACCCATAATCATGATAAACATCTTAGAAATCCAAATACACATTCAAGAAAATGAAAGAAATAAAGGGAAAAGAATAAAAACTAATTGAAGTTTTCATCTGGAAGTTTGGAAATTCTCTAAAGTTGTCTTTGATGTCTCCTCTTGTTCTACTTTGACCTAGTGGCAGCTACCTTTTTTAATGTTTCTCTTATTCTTTTATAGTGCATTAGGCTTTTATGATTGTTTTTTAGGATTTCCCTATTTAATTTGATTCCAAAAACTGTTGGAATTTGCTGTCTGTCATGATGTACAATCCTGCCTTGCCTATATATTCCTAAATCTCCTCCTTTCTTCACATTCATGTTTCGATACACTCACAGATACATCAAACAACTTTTGAAACCTAAAATTAAGATCAAATTCTTGATCTAAACTAATCAAACACTTAGAACAGATACAAACACTAACAATAACACGATTCTAAGCCTATGCACATGATAACCATCTAACAAAACACTTAAAAACACACTTAAACACCTAGAAAAACATCATATAATCTACACCTATCAAGGTTCTCATCCAGATCATCATAAGCAATATAATATCATTAACATTATATTACAAAAATGATTAACATTTTTATGATTAATTTTGTGCTAAATATAATGATCATTTGTTAGGTATATTGAATCTTTAAAAATGATATCTCTGTCTAATGTTGAAAATAGAATATGTATTGTCTTACTATCATTTTTATTCTACTTAATCTTTTCTACAAACCTAAATAAACAAAAAAATATGTCCTTAAGAAAAACTTTGATACTAATTCTTTAAAATAAGAAATGATTTCTAGTAAAAAATGTAGAAATATTAATATCTTGGCCCTTTTTGTTCAAAATTGAATCCAATTGTGTCATATTGAACTTTGATCAAATTTCACTAGAAATGTGTATATAATGAATATGGCACTCTTTGATACTAATTTTTGGTCCTCAAATGGGATACATGAGGAGAGTGAATTATAGTCTTTTAATTTTTGTCATATTTGTAAATTAGTGAATGAATTACCTATTTTAATAAATGATTATAGTAAATTCACATATGATAATCATAAAGAAATCAAAAGAATAAAAGAGAGCATGAAAAAGGGATAAAAACTAATTTAGTGGTTCAGCCAAGAACCTTTTGGCCTATACCTACTCTCTACACTTAATTGAGGAATTTTCTATCTTCTTGTTTTAATATGTAAATAGCAATGCTCTATACCCCACCTTCTTCTACATAGAAGAAGAGGAACTCTTATCATCTTCTTTGCCATGAGTGAGAGTAACCCTTTATACATATTATTGAAGGTGAAGAAAACTCGTCACAAAGTGTTTCCTGAGTAATTTCTACAATTATGAAAACTATTAGTTTAAAAACTCCTCTTGCTTACACTAATGAAATAAAGGCTCAATATGTGTTCTATAGCACAATCATAGTGTCTAACCTTGCAAGACTCTCTACAACTTTTTATTATTGGAGCAACATTGTTCCTTCTTATAAGATCTAACCTTTTCCAAGTCTAAGAAATATATACCATATAGATGTTAAAGTCAAAATATGGGTCAATATGGACCAATGTAGTAATGGATTGGAATAGTTTTAAATCATTTTATCTAGAAACTATCCCATCCTAACCAAAAAATTTAGATATTTCTAGATTGGCTCTTTATTAAGATAATTAATAGATAGCTCTTTTAAGAAAGTTCTTAGACAAGTTGGTAGGGTCTTAAAAAGGCATAAGGTGGTATGGATTATCAATTTAGCTTTTGTTGTTTCAATTCTTATATGGATAATGTTCAAGAAAAGAATGCCTATAAATAATAGATGATTTCTTTTCAATAGGTATTTAGAATTATGTTTGAGACATTTGCCATTTTATAGTATAGTTGAGAACTATGAACTTATCCTGGGTGGTTACAGAAAAACAGAAGGGTAATTGGACTATCATCCTAATTTGTTTTGGCATATATATTTATAATATATAAAAGGAATGAAATAGTGAGTCCTTCCAGTGAGTTTAAAACAACATACAAAAAGTCCAAAAGGAACATATCTACTCGATAAGGGAACAAATGCTCTATAATGAAGTTGTAAGCAGTTATAAACCTAAAATTGCTCTATTATAAAGGATTTAAAGTATTGAAGTTAAATCAATTTATTATTCACATATAATTTTTCCTTATATCTTCTACGGTATTGATATTAACTGTGTTGTTTAGCATTTGGTTTTGTAATTCTTAACTTGCTAGATAGATACCAAGATGATGATAAAGAATGGTACCTAGAAACCTTAAGGTTTTGTATGTCTGAATCTAAAAACTTTACTTCTAATTATTCCATCTTCTTAATATATTTAAATTTTCAAAATTCCTTTTTTAAACTTAAATTTATTCCTAAAACTTCCTATTAGTACTAAAAACAACTTAATGTAGTTGTTAAAGATAGAAACTAGTCATTACAGTGACTAGTAATACTAATATTGGCTGACCATTATACACATTGTGTCATCTAATATGGTCAAAACTTATGGTATATGTTTTTAAAAGATAACTAGTCAATTAATCTATCCAAAACCCTAACATTATTCATGGACATCAACATAATTGTCTACAAAACTTTAAAACAAGTTTTCCTAAACTTCTCAAGTTATTTCAAAGATCAAAATATGCTCCTTTGTCAAAAATTTTATTCAAAATAATTTTAAATTTTTCTTAATTTTTTTAAAGATTAAGAGTTTTTCTAAAGATCATAATAACTTTGTTTTGATTAAAAAGGACTTATGCATTTTGCTTGTGTGCAAATGATCATGCAATGATTGTGCCCCTAATTTGGTTAAATCTTGATGTGTTTGATTCCTTCAAATTCTTTGTTCTTAACTTCAATTGCATATGTTCTCCACTTTTTTTATTTTCTACGTCATTTGATTACTCAATTGATTCAGTTAGATTCTTTCCTTATTTTAGTCTTGAATTGAACTTGAAATTTCTTATATTTATTTATTAATATTATCAAAGGTGAAAATAATAATAATAAATATTTACTATCGTCAAAATTATGTATGAGAACTTCAGTTGGTCTAAAAGAATAAAATGCATTTCCAAGTGGATGTATACTTCATAGGATGAAGTATCAGCCTATGACATAGGGAGATAATTTTATGGTGATGGATAAAGGAGATGAAAGAAACATTTAGTCTCTTTTTCTGCTAAAAATCATAATTTTGATTTGTTTAACTGAAAAAATTGTAATTTCAAGAGGAGTTGGCAAAGCCATACATGGAATGAGTATAAAACAAGAAAATAACTCAAGAGAGCTAGTTCCATTGAAGCAAGTTTTTACAAAGGTAGGCACCTAATAATGTTTAACTAATTAAAGCTTTAATTTTTTTGGTTGCTAAGCTTTATAGGAGAGCTTCCTCTTTGTTTATTATATCATTGATTAAGTAACCCCTATCATCTATGTGCTATCCTCAAAGATTTTCCATCATTTGAATGTTTCAAGACTTAAATGTGGCCTCTTAATATTTGAAATAATGATTTCCTTTATCTAAGAAATCATATGTACATACCAATTCTGATCATGCATAGCTTTATTATTAAATATTTTTTCGGTCCTATTCTTTCATATTTCATAGATTACACATCTAAAAGGTAATTTGAAAATCTGATAATATGTTTTGTTAAGATTTTAAGAAGTACCAGCTTATGAAACTAATTTATCCCAACCCTAAACATGATAATTTGTATTAAGGAGTTATGTTATCCTCCTCGAAAGCTTATTAGTGAATGGGCATTGGAAGAAGAGATGCTCAACAAAATCATTATCATGTTTACATATGCTGTGGATTAGAATAATGTTGTCTAAATAGCTTTTTAGCGTATCCTTGGTGCTAAGCTCATTTCTAATGGTTAGCCACACAATGCAGGAAGCTTTTGGAAGTCTTATCTCATTCCATACTAATCTATGCAATTGAACTTTCTGACCATATGATTTACACATATCTTGGAAAGACCTATTAGTGAAGTTCTCATATTTATGTATGATCCATATAAACTTGTCTTTTTCATTCATATTTAGCTTTTAATTTGGAATGTTGTCTTTCACCACATTTATACCTCTTACATTGCAATTTCATTGGTTTGCATATGTTATATCCTTAAACAAAACATTATCATGGATAGAGGTCTTGAATCATATATAATTGCCTTAAAATTTTCCTTTTGACATACGTAAAGCAAGTACACTTACCATCTTCAATCTTCATCTTTGTTACATCTTTTGTAGAGGCTCTCAAGTTAAGGATTTACATCCTTAGCTAAAAGGAATTGAATTTCAGTTTCTTTCTAGAAACTAACTCTCTTTAAGAAATGAGTGTGAATATTTTAAGCCAATATTGTCTCTTAGCTATAAAAATCCTCCAAATTCATTTTTCCAATAATACTTTGTTGGATGTCTTAATTGATTTAAAACTTAATCCCCCTATTTTTTTAGTATTTAGACTTCATATAATCTAAATTTTACTTCATTGTGATTATGAGGGGTACCCCACCAAAGGAAGTTCTTTAGAATTTTTTCTAATTCCTTAACAAGTTTTTATAAAAATACGAAGTGGGATAGCCAACACATACATATTGCTTAGTACGGAGGTAATGAGTTGCAGCCTCCATATAAAGGAAAGCAACTGAAGCCTCCTTACAAATGAAAGCATTCTAATCGTCTAGTTGATAATTCTCCTGTGAACAAATTCAAAAAGACACTTACATTCCTTATATGTTAGTCTCTTGGAAGTAATGGAATACCAAAATATTTAAAAGAAAGTTATTAAATATGTATAGCATTTAAAATGGAAAAATGTTGATTTTGATCATTTGCATTAGTTGAGAGATTGGTGTTGCTTTCTTCCTTGTTTGTTGTAAAGCTCTATAAGGAGTTTACTTCTTGGAGTGAATCTATTAACAATAGCATAAAATTGGAGTTTGCCCTATATAAGATAAGTAAATGATAAGAAAAATTCAGTCTAGCAATCTTTAACTTCTTACACTTGTTATGAAATATGAATTGATTCCCTTTTTTAGCATTATAAATTATTAACATGTTAAAAACATTAATGTAAAAGGAAAAGAGATAAAAAAAAATGGGGACTCCTTGTCTTAACCCTTTTGCACCTTTGATCATTCTTAATGGCTCCCTATTGTAGGGGATATTAAAAGAGGAAATTGTGTTGAATGAAGTTGTAGCTACTGGAATCAACAGCCTTTGAGAAGTTAATCTTCATTTCATAACATCGTGGATCTTTTTGTGATAATTTTTAAATAATTTTATTTTAGAAGTATATCGTCTCCTATATTCCTTCCTTTTATGAATGCTCCTTAATAGGGGTTTATAATGGAAGGAAAAATCTCCTTAAGTTATTTTCCAAAATCTTTGAAGTGAAATTATAAACCAAATTACAATATGAAATAGGTTTGTAGTTACCTAAAGTGTTAGGATTAGGTACCTTAGGCACCAGAGTTACATATGTTTTACTAAATTCCTTTACTATAATCCCATTTTTTAAGAATCCCATCATGTATCTAGTCCATTGATACTTTAAAATATGTCAAGTTTGTTGAATGATGAAGCTATTGAACTTAGGGCCTAGGGATTTGTTAAGATTGATGGATAACAAGGAGTTTTCAACATCTTTAAGAATATAAGATGAGATGAGCATGTTTGATTCGTCACCAACTATTGAGTTTCTAATGAATTCCTTTAGATCATGTACAAATGAAACAAAGTTAGTTACTTCAATTTTTTTTTGGAAGTGATCATCTGTAGTCCCTAATAGCTCATCTTATCGTTATAGTTCATGATGGAACCAATCCTATTTGACTTCCTTATTGAGATGATGGTGCTTTGAAAAACTTTGTGTTTAGGTTCCCCTCCTCTAACCACTACAATCTGAACTTTTTCTTAAAGAGTGAATAGTAGTTTATAAGAGATTGCATATAAGCACTTAAGACTTATTTTTCTTTCTACGTTAATAGTGCATTTCCTGGATTAGTGGAGAGTTTCTTTTGCACTTACATTAGGATATCTGTTGAATTCTATATAGATAGGGAGGTACAGATTCTAAAGTGTTTCAAATTTTTTAGCTCACTGTTAACGGATTTAAGTATTCATATAAACTTGAAGGCTTCATATCCATAATGATTTTCCTCTTTCTGTCTTTTCATAATATCCTTAAAGCCCTCAATATTGATGAGATAATTGAAGGACCTAAAAGGAGTTTTTCTCGTATGGTTATCAATTAAATGGATGATTGCAATAGTAAAATTTTCTTAAGATAAACAAATAGTAAAGGAGGCCATGTCAAAAGGGAATCTAATTTGCAAACCATGGTTAACCAAGGCTCTAACTAAATTTTTTCTCATCATCCATTTCCTTATTTGGTTGTTAGACCAATTAAAGAATTGTCTCTCAAAATTTTATTTCCAACATGCTAAGCTTACTTATGCAATTCCTAAGCTTTTCATTATAACTTTTAGTGTTATATTTCTTTCTTTCTAATTCTAAAGGGAAAAAAGTGAGTTAAAGTCTCTAATTAATAAAAAAAAGTTCTTAAATATCATTCCCCTCTGGAAAAACGAAAAGACTTTTCCAAAGTCTAAGTTGGAAGAATGGACAAAGTTGATGAGGAACTCTCTAGAATTTAAAATATTTCTAACTTTATCAGAAATATGCTAAAATGAGGAAGATAAAAATGGATAACATAACATTTAAGGGGTGAAAAGCAACTATACTATGCCTATTATAACTATAATTATGAGTGGAAAGTACTACTAAGTCTTTCTTTAGGAGCCATATCCATTTATTATTGTTTTCTTTCTTTAGTTTAATTTCCATGCAGAAACTCTTAATTTTTAGGGAAATTTAAGCCACTAACATTCTAGGTAATGATAGAAATTTAGTTGGACTAGCTTATGTGCCACTACCTTACCTTTATATTTGACCTCTTCTCAGAGTAAACCCATTTTTTGATGCAATCGATGTGTTATTAATAAAGAAATTAAAAATATGAAAATTAATAGTAGAAATCAATTGTGTTTTCCATATGAGGTAATTTTGTGCATTAACTTTGATTCAAAAACTACTCATTTTGTTTGATACTTTAATACCAAGATAAGAAAAGTTATAAGGTGGACTTTTTTACTGGTTTAATTATACATTTGTTAGCAATTTTATAATTACACTTACAATAATTACATATGATAACAATTAGAAATATTAATATTTATCAAGAAAGAGTGAGAATGTAGAGTGAGAAGCTCCCCTCCCTTTCCCTTTTCTCACTATTTTTCTTCACTAGTTACTTCCTCCTTATATGCTTTCTATTATATCTTCTTCCCTTTCCATCCCTCTACCTCTAGTTTTCATTTAAGCTATATTCTTTCTTGTAACTATCCCTTTGTTCTCATTTATGCATTTAACCACTCAAAGGCCTTTTAATACTTTCACCTTTCCCTTCAATGACCTATTTCTATTTCTGGCTACTTGTCTCTTTCTAGCTTCCACTCCTACTAGGTTCCATATCTTCTGCTAGCCTTCTAGTCTACTTAGAGTAGTGTTCTACTAATGAATATACTTCATTGCCTTAGAAATCCTAGACTCTGCTTCCTGTTGAATCCTCCAACTCTCCTCCCTATTGAATCCTCTAACTCTCCTCCCATTCCTCACTTTAATTCTCAATCCCCATTTCCATCTTCTTTGAACCCTGACATCCTTACTAACTCTCATCATCTAAAGCCAATCTCTACTACCCCTATTATGAGCTTTAATTGCTACATTTGTCCTCCTGTAGATGACCTCCACAGAAAATCCTAGCCTTAAGTAGTAGGTGATTTTAATTTTGCTTTGAAACTCTCTTACATATCTCATGCTAATTCAAAAGTTGCACCTCCTTTGGAAACTCTCAAAGTAGGTGCATACTTCTCTCAATGCTACTTATATAGGATTCTTTCTTGATAAAAGGATTTCTTTTTCTGTTATGAAAGCTTGGGTATGGAATAATTGGAAAGCCATAGGCTTCAAAGACATTCTTCTGAATGATCAGGATATTTTCCTCTTTAAGTTCCATAGCAAATCAGATGCTAAAGAGCGTTAGAATTTGAACCTTGTCATGTCAATAAAAAGCCATTACTTCTCTATAATTAGAGACTAGGGATATATTTTTAAGAGACTAAACAAGCATACATTTCCAGTTTAGATGTGTATTCATGGAATTCCTTTGAATATTGGACAACATTTAGTTTAAGCCATTTGGCTAGTTTTGTGGGGAAACGAACCTACATGGACCAAGCTATTATAGAGTCAAGTAGGATTAATTACAACAAAATGTTTTTGATGGTTGATGCAATGACATATTTGCCTAAGTAAATTCCTTTACTAAGATTGTATGATAACATGCAACTTGTTGAAGATGTTGTTAAGGTCTCTTATACATGGAAACCCTTAATATTGCATCTAAAAAATCATTAAATCCCACTAAAAGGGTATTTAAGTCTACCTTTTCCATTGATATTTATGGTTATAACAATGTTCATATTCAAGTTCAAGGTTCAAATGATGGCGAAACAATTAAAACTTCAAATGATTAAACAGATAGAGCCAATCATCACACTACTTATAAGAAGATTCTAGTTCCAATCTTCATAGTTTTAAGTAGACAATAGAAGTTCTCAATGCCTACCACATTAGTTTACCCAACCTATAAAGAAGTTCACTTTTGCAGATACAAGCATTAAAGATTCTGGCAAAATTCCTAAAAATATTACAGTACCAACCCCTACTAATTTTAAGCAGATAAATAGAAGTTCCCAATGGCCACCTAATTAGTTCATCTATCCCTTTAAAAGAGTTTATCCTACTAATGCAAGCATTGAATATTTTGGTTTTCATCCTACTAATAAGAGGAGATCTAACATAATGAAGAGGTCCTCTATGAGACACACATCATGATTATATTAGCTTGGAACATTAAGGGTCTTAATTCCCCTAAGATAAAGCTTTTGGTAGGAGACCACATCTTAGATAATAAGCCTACCTTGATAGGCATATTAGCATCTCGAATAAAATAGGACAAATGTAACCCACTAAAACTATTACAAAGGGATTGAAAAATAATCCACAAATATGGTGATCACCTTAATGGTAGGGTCCTTGTGGATGATAATTTAGCCAAGATTTAAATTTTTAACACCTTTACCACTGCTCAAATCACTCATTTAGATCCTATAGTCTTTGAATTGGAAACCATAATTCATGTTTCTTTGGTTTATGCGTTCAATTACCCCTTCCAAGATAATATTTATGAAACATTGCTTCTGTCACCAAATCTCCCTAGCTCACTCTGGGTGAACTCAATGCAACCATTTCTTTTGATGAATCTCAAGGAGTTAATGCCCAAAAAGAACTTTTTGCTAAGAAATTCCTTGATGATATTAAAAATGCTAATTTACCTTTTGAAGGTAAGTTTTTCACCTGGAGTACTAAGCAAGCTAGAACCTCATTCGTCAAAAGAAAACTCGATAGATGCCTAGCTAATTTATCTTGGTTGCAGACTTTCCCCCTCCTATTTACTCTGTCCTAATTCTAAGCTATCTGATCACTCTCCCAACAAAAGTATGCTTGGATGCCCCAATTTCTCATATTGTCTCTTCAGATTTAAAGTTTTTCTTTTTGGTTTTGCAAATTTCCATTAACTGATGGAGAAGGGTTTAGTACTAAGTAATTCATTCTCATGATGAAACTTCAATCCATAAAGAATGAGATCAGGGTGTTTCATAAGAAGAATATGAGTAATATTTATCATCTCATATCTACTATTAAGAAAGTGGTAGACACTACTCAATCATCTGTCTACAATAATCCTTCATCTAGCTCACTCATTGATCAAGAGAAACATGCTTTAAGTAATTATTCTCAAGCCTTAAAGTTCTATAATTCCCTTCTGAAGCAAACATCAAGAATTAATTGGCTGTAATATTAAGATCAAAATTTTACTTTCTTACACAAGGTCATCTCTTCCAGGAATGCTTCTAATAAAATCCACTATATTTTTTATTCAAGATCTATGTTGGATTGATAAGCTCAAATCATCAAGGTTGTAGATGAACACCTCAACAATCTCCTTGTTTTAACCCCCATTACTAGATCTTTAACTAGGCTCATTAAAGAAATAGTTTAAGATTAAATTTCTAGCTAGGAGTTCAACATTCCTTCAGCTCAATCACCATTTGAGAGATCAACCAAGCTTTCAAATCCTTTTATCCTATGAAAACCCCTAGTCCTAGTCCCGGTCCTGATGGTCTCATTGCTAACTTTAAAAAAAACATGGAATATCACCAACAAGATGGTAGTGAATTTTGTAATGAAATTCTTCAATAGAGGCAAGCTATTAAAAGAAATTAATAGATTTTAAATAATATTAATCCTTAAATATACCAATTCCATCAGCTTTGGAGATTATCGCCTATTGCTTATTGCATCATTGTTTATAAGTTATATCTAAAGTGTTGTCACTCAGATTAAAAGTTATTATGCTAAACCCCATAGATCACAATTAAGGGGCCTACATTCCTGAAAGATCCATTGGAGATAACATCTCAATTTTTCATGAACTTTTAAAGCATTAAACCAGAAAGAAAGGTAATCAAAATTGTTCTTTAAAAGTAGACTTCCATAAAGCTTTTGCTATGTTGGATTTGATCTTTATTATCAATGTTTTTATGCATATGGATTTCCAACAACTTTCATCATTTAGATACGATAGTATGATAACATAATCTCTTTTAAGGTTCTAATAAATGGAATTCCTACAAAAACTATTAAAGGGGAAAAAGGAATCAAACAAGGGGACCCTATTCCTTTGTCTCTTCTCAGTTGCTATAGAGGTCTTAAATATATTACTTATTAGTGTGGTGGATAGAGATCCTAAGTTCAAGTTTCACGCTAAATGTAAAAAGATGAATATCATTAGTTTATGTTTTTTTGATGATCTTTTCTTATGCTCTGAGGTCGATTGCAATTTTATCACATCTCTTAAAATTTCCCTTCACTTATTCTCTATCTTGTCTGGTATTTCTATCAACTATATGAAAATTCTCTCCACTTAGCTTCTACCTTACTTTTGTTTTTGATTTCAAAATTCAGCAGCTTCCTGTATGCTATCTAAGAATAACTATATCATCAGTGAACCCCTTCTTTAGTGAATACAAATTCCTAATTAAAAAAACCAATAGAATCAATTGTTGGAGTCACATGAAACTCTCCGTAGTTGGTAGATCATAGCTCTTCAACTAAGTTATCTCCTTCATGGCTCTTTATTAGGGATCCTAATTAGTTATTCCTAAATATATCGCTAAGGGAATAGACAAAATATTCAGAGAATTTCTCTGGTCTAGATGTAGATTGGAATTCGTGGAAGGAAAAATTAAATGGGTAAAAACTTGCTTACCTTAGAAACAAGGGGGTCTTGGTACCAAAAATACTAGATTAATGAATCTATTTATGCTTATCGGGAAGGTTTGGAGATTGATTCATGACAAATCCTTTTGACTCTTTCTTATTCCTAGGAATTCATCAGCCTTGGTGAAGCACATTGGAAAGATTATGGAAAAATTAATCATCACAATAGCTGTCAAACAAGCAACGGAAAAAGTTTTAACTTCTAAGTTGATCCCTAAATCAATCAAGAGCCTCTTCAGTCAATCCCTGATCTTTAACTCTTTAAGAATCATATAAATAGAAGCAAAAATGTATCTCAGGGGATAACAACACTAAAGCAAAATTATAATGGTAATAGCACCTCGATTCTAATCTAATCAATATCTAATTTCAGAATAACAGGGAAAGCAAAAAAAAATCTTATTGAGATTAGAGGAGTCTAGTCATTTCCCTATTCATTCAGCTAAAATATTCAACAAAATAGAGCACCCCTAAGTTCCTTGGCACCATATGGAATGGTGCAAGAACCACAATCCTAGACATGCACACACTCTTTGGCATGCATTTGAACTTAAGCTAGCTATTATGGATAGAATAGGAAAATATTTGCATATCCCAAATTGGTGTTCCTTGCGCAAGGCTTAAGATGAATCTTATAATCATTTTCTCTTCTCTTGTTCCTATTCAAGCATAACATGGAAATTTATAATGGCACATTATGGTATAAATGACCCTCCAATTTTTTATTATGATATCACAGTATGGTGCACTCAAATCAAGAATATGCATAAGGGGATCGATGATTATTTTTCATAGCTAGTGCATAAATAGTTATTTGCATTTGGAGTGATAAAAACATTATAACCTTCAAATCCATTTCCAATTCTCCATGGGACCTATTAAAGAGCATTTTCAATAGTGTCATGATGCACTTTTAGTTATACAAAGACAAACCCAAATTCAGTAACAAAATCCTTATGTAATGGAACATCGCTTGACCCATTTTATTGAAAATCTGATCTTGGTAATTGATTTTTTTGTCTAATATTTTGATTACTTTCCCTTATAATAGCTAGTCCTAAAGATGTTTTACCTAGTTTTATTTCTAAGCTATTCTATGTTGATGTTCTCGGCGAATTGTATTTCCATTTATTTCATTTAATGACATACCTTTTATTAAAAAAAGAATTATAAATAGCATAAAGATAACGATAAATTTATGATGTCAAACTATGATAGGAATTAGAAATAATAAGGAATAAGGATAGGAAAGTCACATCTTAATAGGATAACTCATAATCACATAATAAAATATTTTATAATAATTGTAAGATAAAAAAGCTCAAATTCGTTCCTGAATCTAAACTAGGTGCATATTGGTCCTCAAACTCACATTTTTTTCCAAATTAAACTTGAAATTCTTCAAACTTTCTCTTTGGACCCTCATTACATCAACACACAACATCTACAGTGCATATTATGCCCGCGTGGTGTTAGATTCACTAAAATGGAGAAAAGAAAAGGTAGTTTAGTATTTTTAATACCTAAAAGACAAAGGGATATCTCCGTTATCCCTTCTTCATTGTTTTCTTTCTCATGTCTCAATACACAAAAATAGTTGTGAAATACGAGCTACATTTGGAAGATGAAAGCATAAGAACCATTTAAGACCTTTAAACAAAGCAAAAAGAAGCACTTTAAGTTCCTCCATCATATCCTCCACCAACTTTACTAAAAGTTTCCTACCACCAAAACCTTAAAGGATTGCATAGATGAAACTAACAAAGACATATTAAAAGAAAGATAATATATACTAATGTGGAGTATAAACTGAATGCATTTTCATTTATTCCAATATGTAATGGGTATCAAACAAAAAACTTAAACAAGATGGATTGACAAAATTTTATAATTATAAGGTTGAACTTTAAATCTATATTAGCATAGTAGGCTATGGATTTAACTGGATGGAATTGACCGTTACCACTATATTTTAATTATGGAATGCTACCTTTAAAGATGTTGATATAACAAACGATAAAAGAGGGCTGAAGGAGAGATACCTTCATTTGTTAAGTTATTAAAATGCTAAGAAAGGACAAATTGTGTACTAAAAATGTTAAATGCCAATGAATAAAGAGTATAGAAAGAAACTTCAAAGAATTTTAAAGTTAATTTTGCAAAAATGGAAGTTTGAGTTCTGATCTACTCCTAGCATCAAAGTTAAAGGATCAATTTCATCTTTTTTTCCTAATCTTTATTCAATAATGTATACATCTAGCAATATGAACAAATGTAGCTTATAATAAAATATGGTAAGAGATCCTAATGTAATATAACTATAATGATTTGAGTTATAACATTTTGTTTAGTCATGCATCATAAATTTCTTCTTTATAAGTATGTAAGTTTAGAAATATAATTTTGTTCCTAACAATTTAGAACAATCTATATTGAGGTAACTTCATATCTAGGATCATTTGTTTAAAATTTCGTCTATTTAACTTGAGTTACTAATTTACTAATTATTTATTGGAAATTTTTTAATAATACTTAATAAGAAATTATCATAAGCAAAGTATAAGGTAAGAATTAGGTAATTAGCAAGCTAACCAAGAAGAACTTGAATAAATAAAGGATAGCCATTATGAACTAACTATGTAGAAGATGGGCTAAGACTTAATAAGAGACCAATCCAATTCTTGATTTAAATACAAGTGTGAGAGGAGTTGGAAATTATACTAGTTGAGAATTAGAAAATTGCAACCAACTGAGGAGCAACACTTCTAAGACAATCATAAAAAAGACTTTATAAATTTGTTTTCATTTATTCTCCATTGATACTAAAATTGAGTTTTATAGTTAATAAGATTTCTTTGATCCACATGAAGATAGATAAAGTAAAAATAGAAGGATCCTACTACTCATTTATAAATACCCTACTATTTCTTTCCTTCTAAATTGCATAGATGATGTAATTAAACTCAGCTTGAATATAGCACGATCAGTAAGACATTAGGTTAGCATGAATATAGCACGATCAGTAAGACATTAGGTTAGATTTTAGTTACTCATTTAATGATTTAAGGCTAGCTTTGTACTTGGAAATAAGGGTCACATAAGGCTAGAGTGGAGAAGTTGAATGAAAAAATAGGTGGTAATTGAATTCATATTAGCAATTATAGTGATCACATCAAAGCTATAAAATTTATAGAAGAATAGTTTGTCCTTATTGTTAAGCACCTTTAATAGCTAAACTGATACAAAAGCATGTTTATGGATATTTTAAGGAGCCACAAAAGCTTATGCCAAGGAAATTTGACATTTTCTTACTTTAAAAATGTTTGAAATCTCATTGGTGAAGATTCTATAGTTATTGCTTAACTATATGAGTTTTTCCTTTTTGTTTGGATTTAGTAGGTAACTTGGAAGATTAGTCATGAATTTGTTGTAGATAAAAAATGTTATAGATTGTCCAAAAACTATTCATTACCATGGAAGATGAGTTTCACCTTTGATTTTCCAATAATGGTATCCATCATATGACTTAAATTGGGAAGCTTATAGATGGGCCATAAAGTTTAACAATTATCGTACCAAAGTTGGGTATGTTTCTCATTTCCAACTAGGATCTTTACATGAGGGTTGATACTAACTTTAAAGTTCAACTTCTGTTAGAGAGTCTAAAAGGTATTGAATTTGGGAGTATAGCTCCAAAAGTTTATTCCCTTCTATACATTTGATTCTCATATCACCATCTTGGCATACATATGTCCATTTGGCTTTTACACATGTCCATTTGGAATTTACTTCTAAGTAAGCATACATCTCAGTTGACCATATAAAATTTTTTAGGGATTTTTTATTTCTTGAGTGATATTGATAGGTAGAAAAAGGTGGGAACATTAATAAACTTTTAAGCTGTTGAAAACTAATACAATATGTTGAATTCTACCTATAAAGCTTACAAACCAGTATTTCCAAGATCTAATTATCTTCTGTATTGCATTAAGGAGTGTTCAAAAGTCTCTAGATCTTAACCTTTTAGCTAGTTATAGCTATGTCAAGATATTTAAAATGAGTAATTAAACCATAAGGATCAAGAAATTTTCAATGGCAATTTCTTAAATCCCATCATAAGTAAATAGGTTACTTTTACTATTATTAATATTAAAGCCTAATAGTTCTTAGATTGTTTGGAGGGAGATGAGGATGAGCATGAAATATTTCCTATTGGCATTATAAAATAAAATTAGATCATCTATAAAAGTGAGGTTAAATAATTTGAGCCTTTTACATCTAAATTTTTATTACAATTATTTTTCTTTCTCAATGTAGTTGGCAATAAGTATAAGGAGAACTTCTATATAGATTGACAACAGGTTGAGGGATAAAGAGTCCCTTTTCCTAAGGCCTTTCGCATTATTGAATATTTGTGTAGGCTCTCCATTATCTAGTATCAAAATTGAATTAGTTGATGCACTTTGATTAAGTCATTTGATGAACATCTTATAAAGACTATAAATTGACAAAGTGTTAAACAAGAATCGTCATTCCATTTAGTTAACAGCTTTGTTGAAACATATTTTGAAGGAGCAACTCTTTATGGTATATTTCTTGTTATAACTCTTTAAAAAAATCTAGATAATTAGGATGTTATTACTAATTGATTTGCCATTAATGAATGCTCACTGACTAGGCTAATAAATGAATTGAACAAAAATTTGAGTCTAGTTACCAACATTTTTTAAGTGATTTTTTAAAAGGACATTAAAATAGGAGACTGGTATATGGCACTTTATAGAGGAAGGGTTTAGATTTTAGTACCAAGTAAATAAACCTTTTATTATTTCCTTAAGGATATTTTATTAATACAAAAATTACTGGCTAGCCTTTGACATCAAGTTACCAATTATGTTATAAGTCTTTTATTAAAGAGAAACTAAACCTGTTTGGAACAAGAGCTTTATTAGCTTCCTTATTAAAGAAAACTTATTCAATCTAAGCTTTATTGAAGGGTTTGGTTAGAAGATCAACCTACTTAGTTGTGATGGGGTAACTAATAAAATTACTAATGGTTTAGAAAGAAAAAGCTTTTCTAGAAGAGCAACTTATGAATGTTCTGAAGAAATTGGATGCCAGAGAACTCATATTATCTTGAACTTTAATAATCATACCATTATTATTTGAGACTGAGCTAATACTAATGATAATATTTCTACTTAAAGTGAAATATGGAAGACATTAATGGCTTTTTCACCCATTGATAACTATTAGACTCTAGACCTCTATTTTAATAGTGAACTTTGACTATTATGAAATTTAATGTTTCTAGAAAATACTAGCTTTTCCTACTATCATATTCATCACCTAGTGATTAAGTGATGTTGGATTACACTTTTAGTAGCTTCCTTTTTAGATCCTTTATTGCTTTTAAAATACCATTTAATTTTAGCTTTTAGTGTCTAAAATTCCTTCTTAATACCCTTAAGCCTTGTCATATAAACATAAGACTTGAAACCGTACACAATTGTATTTATATACTTTGTTATTGTAGTGATAAACTCTAGAAAGATAACAAATGGTTATTGAATCTAAGATATTTTTCTTATAACATTCCTAAACATTAAGACGAACCTCTATTGAGGAACATTCAAAGCCTAAAGGGTTATATAAATGAGTTTTTATTATATTAGTTTGCTTAATTAGTGGGAATTCACCAAGTCTTTGTTAATCTTTTCTTTCTTAGGTAGTGGTTGCCTTTTTACTTATTACTAGTAATAGAAGTTGCAAGGATAATAAGCTTTTTCTAGAGGGACTTTCTTTTAGGGACTAAGTTATAAGCAAAGAATAAAGTTACTGAGGCTTTAATGTTGGACTTAATAAAGGTTATATTTCATATGAATAAGTTGATCACAAATCATATTGGAATCTAGTTAGATTTGTTTCGGGTCTAAAGCAATATTAAACCTACTATTAAAATGAAATTAACAATTGGAAAGTGTTTGTCAAATTTTTTGAAAAATTAAAGGTCATCATTGAACTTTATTTTTGTCCTAAAGAGTCCAATCATAAGAGGTTTACTAGTAAAGATAAAATCATCAAATTTGTTATTTATCAAGGACAAGATAGAACATATATTAGTGGGGAAACTTGATATGATTTTTAATAGCTTTTTTCTTGTTTTTCAGTAGGTTTCTTCTTGGTTTTTAAATTTAAGGTAGGTTTATGGTACTTATCAAATTCTAAACTTGCACAAAAAGGAGTATCAAGTTAATAAAGCTCTAAGGGGTTAGTGAGGGTAGTTAAGGATTCAAAATAGAGACTATTTTTAAATCAGTCATTTAAGTACATCCATCTAGTTTTTAGGATAAGGAAGGAGGGTTCCTTGATAAAGTGCAAGTCTCCTCTCCTAAGGCATCTAAGGAAGTTGCAACTAATTTTTCTTTCAGTTAAACAAAAATCACAAAAAAAGTATTTAAAGTTATTAAGAGGGAATCAAGGGCTTGGCATATTCCACATTCTTTAGAGCCACAACATATGAACTTGAAGATTTCATAGGATCATTTGATGCCAAAAAATGATCAATATATACAGTTTTTGCATAATGAATCTCAGTTAGGTCCAATTGACTAATTGATACAAAATTCTTCCTTTTTGACTTCTGTATTATCTTTTGAGAGGTCTAGGTTGGTTTTTAGGGATAGGAGAAGGATGTTTCAGACATCATTAAACCCCTATCATCATCTAATCTTTAAAATTTTTATGTTTCAGGTTCGATCTAGTTTAATCTAATCTCCAAAAATAGCTCCATATAAGCAATTATCCTTAACCTAATAGTTTGTTCCACAAGACACATAGGCTTCTCAATAGAGCTTGAAAAATAACTTAGGTCTATTTTCAACTAATACTTAAGGGTAGTTCAATAAAAAATTAACCCAAACAAGTAAATGTTTTATACTTTTCTTTGTTAAAGATATGCTTGGATTACATCATAGTATGAGTAAGTGTTTGTTATTTATATATTAAAGGCCTTATTCTAAGACTTTCCTCATGTTAGAGGAATTGGGTAATTTGCCTAGACAACATTCTTTTTATAATATCCCACTACCATAGAGTATATACCTGAACATCCAGAGGACATTTAAGTATATATCCTATGACAATGGTATGATAGAACAAACATAATCTCCTAAATGGTATCATAAAGAATATACAATACTTAAAACCTTAACACTTCATTTCATTCATTAACAAAAGTTTACATTGTAGTCATTGAACAATTATTTACATTACAAAACATGAGAAAGTCTACAATCCCTTATACAAAAGTTCTATATGACAAAGAAACTACAAAATGAAATATATAACTCCTCTAATTTCAACTGATAAACCTTTGAGCCATATCTTAATCCAAAATGTTCCTCTAGAAAATCTTAGGAACTAGGTCTCCTATCTCGTACCTAAAAAGCCACATTGTAATTTTTGATGCATTTTGCAAACTCAATGAGTGAATTATCATTGATGATCTCACTCTAGCCAAATACACAAATATCAGACAAACAATTATTGTCATAACCATTTCCCATCTCAATAAGACCTAATGAATGACACACATTTCACATACATTCTTTTAGAACATGTGTAACCTAATCAATCACATTATTATAGCACATCACTTTAGCATCACAATTTCAAAATAAGTTTTATAATCATAAATATACAAATGCATATGCTTACGAAACTTCAAATCCGTTATTATTTGTTGTGACCTAGTGCCTTTCAGATACAGGTACAAATATTGGCCTATTGGGCTTAGTCAGATACAGAAATCATAGAGAAAAGCTCTACACGCAGAATTCTGAGTTTAAAGCTCTTTCAAAATGACTACTCTAATCACAACACCTTTATCTGAACATGCATATCAATGTAATAAATGTAGGAATATCCCAATGCGAGCATCATATACATGTGGTGTGGAAAAAAAATTATTTTGGAACTTTCCTGAAGTCTAGGATCTATGTGCCTATACAAGGAAATACCATAAAACCTAGCTGAATATTCCTAATTATTATATATGTTATAAGAATTCATGGCAGTTGCATAAATCAATCATTCATATAATAACCATGTGCTTTATGTGTAGTCTCCTTTGTTCTTTGATCTTCTACTTGTTTGTCACAAACCATAACGACCAAAACATACTGTCTCTAATGATATCCACAAAGAGATCGGAGAAACTAACCAAATCAAACTCTTTGATCCGAAAATGGCTAGAACAAAGACAACACTGCTAGCTCTCTCCTTTGTTTTATGGAGACCAAAAATGTTAAAGAGGAAAAAGAGAGAAGAAGATGATAAAGCTTAAAGAGAAGCTTGAAAGATGGTTTTTTATATAATTGTTAAAAAACCTAACTTACAAACATCAACATTCCTTTTAGTTTTTTTTGTCTTTTATTATTTTTGTCTTTTATCAATTAAAGATAATAAATGCAACTTATTAAAGAAGACTCTCATCTTCCATGTTGCACACACCTTTAATATATATTGCTGAGATGGTCCACTAGGGTCGATCCTACTGGGTTTCGAGTGTGAAAAACACCGAAGTCCTGTTTCAGCAATATTGATGTCGTGATCTCATCGGGACATATCCTGATATCATGAGGATCCATTTAGTTCTATTGCTCTCCATATAATGGATCTTTATCCAAAACTATTTTATGAATCCTTCGAGTCACTCTTATACATGTGACCCGTTAGGTTCCCAATTATGTTGGCCACTTAGATTAACATTTAATCCAACTAAGTCATGATCAGCATCTAGCAATACATCATAACCCCCAATTGCCTGAAAATTATGTGGTTTGACGAACAAACCTATGCTCATCACAAACCATCTCACGAACCCTCTCATAGATAATTGTTGTGCAATTCATCCTTTCACTATGCTATACCCCACTTGGTTATGTGTATAGGCAAAGTGTCAACTCTTACTAAACTGACTATGTCAAATCTAATCCAAGTGATATCAGTTCTTGTCCTGGGACTCATTACTCTATATGTCAATGAAGACACTCTTCATGACACATATACTCCGACTAGAGATTTCCAAGTAACGACCTCGATAAAAGGTCATGGGTATCGTCTTCTGGTATCAAAAAAGTGGTGAATCCTCTATTGACTACTCAATTACCTTTGAATACCTCAAGCTATACCCAATGACCACCCTATGAGTGACCTTTGTAAGGCAACAAGGAATGAAGTCAAAGCATAAAATAAATATCCATGATATCCTTGAGTACCTCAAGTCTAAGGATACTTACACCATTTCTATAATAAGATTACCATTAACATTAGAATAAGACATCTATATGATGACCTTATGTTAGGTCATCCAATGTACTTACTACCTCTAGTAAGCATCCACATCTTAACTCTAAACATCTCATGTTTACAGTTTCTGAGGTCCACTGCTTGATCAAATCAAGGTGTTTGACATATGCTAGTCTATCCAGATTAACGATGTCCAATCTCATTAATCATATGACTAGGGATAATTTAGATACTAACGTAATCACACATGATAGGAATCTCAATAGTATGATCACATCATGATTTCCTTCATGCTATGTCATATATCATGAAGTTCATTAATTTGCTTATAGATCAATATCAATTAATAAATAATAAACACCAAATTAATGAAATATACCTTTCTTAATTATTGAAAGTAAAGTCTGTACACAACTTTGTACAAAAAATGCTAAAGGTGATTGCCTTTAAAGAACTACTTTAACACATAAAGGTTCTGATGCAGTAGAAATCAGAAATAAAAACAATATCATAGTAATGACAGACACTCTCTCCATTCATACCACTATTTGTTCCTCTATGTCTATAGTTTCTATAGCAGTAAAAATTAGACCATTTGGACTTCTAAATCATGAGATATAAGCAAAATATCACAAGCTACTCCAAAACAGAGGTAGCATTAGGCTCCTTTTTTAATCTCAATTTCCAAGATTATAGAGCTAGAATTAAGTTAGAGTCCCTTGTAGAGATACTTAGTTTTATGTCTTAGGTTTCATCCAATGTACTTAGTACCTCTAATAAGTATCCACATCTTAACTCTAAACATCTCATGTTTACAGTTTCTAAGATCCACTACTTAATCAAATCAAAGATTTTGACATGTGCTAGTCTATCCAGATTAACGATGTCTAATCTTATTAATCATAGATTAGGGATAATTTAGATACTAACATAATGGCACATGATAGGAATCTCAATAGTATGATCAAATCATGATTTCTTTAATGTATTTCATATATCATGGACTTCATTAATTTGCTTATAGATCAATATCGATTCATAAATAATGAACACCAAATTAATTAAATATGCCTTTCTTTATTATTGAAAATAAAGTCTGTATATAACTTTTTACAAAACGAACTAAAGGCGATGACTTTTAGGGCACTTCTTTAACAAATCTCCCACTTGACCTAAAGTCAATCGCCTTAATATCTAATAACCATAGGGGAGTATATGAGAATCAAATTTATTTTATGACAATGACTTCGTTAACGGATCAACAATATTATGCTCGGTGGGAATTCTCTCCATCTGTACATTACATCGACTAATGATCTCCTTAATTAGATGATATCTGCGGAGTATGTGCTTGGACCGTTGATGAGACCTTAGTTCCTTCGCCTGTGTAATAATCCCATTGTTGTCATAATACAGCTGTATAGGTCCATCATTGTTAGGAAAAACACTCAATTCAGTAATGAACTTCTTGATCCAAACTGCTTCCTTTGTTACATCTGAAGTGGCAATGTACTCAACCTCGGTTGTTGAATCGACAGTCATCTCTTGTTTGGAACTCTTACAACTGACCTCCCTGCTATTTAGTGTGAATATATAACCTGATTGGGATTTGGAGTCATCCTTATTAGATTGAAAACTGACATCTGTTTGCCCACTCACTTTTAGATTTCCATCTCTATATATCAAGAAAACATCCTTAGTCCTTTGTAAGTACTTGAGGATGTTCTTGACAACCACCCAGTGACCCTCACCAGGATCTGATTATTACCTGCTCGTAACACTTAGAGACTATGATAAATTAGGTTTCGTACATAGCATAACGTATATGATAAATCCTACTGCAGATATATATGGGATCATATTCATGTGCTTCCTCTCAACTTGTGTCTTAGGACATATTGATTTCGAGAGTGTTATCCTATGAGTCATAGGAAGATATCCTCTTTTGGACTGCTTCATGCTAAACCTTTTTGGCATCTTGTCTATGTACGTTGATCGTGAAAGAATAAACAACAAAATCAAATCTTCACATATTGTAGCATAGAGACATTGTTTCCTAGTAATAATATGTCATCTTCATATAGAACACAGAATACGATTGTACTCCCACTAACCTTCTTGTACACACAAGGTTCATCCGAATTTTATGAGAAACCAAACTCTTTGATTATCTCATCAAAGAGGATATTCCAACTCCTAGATGCTTGTTTCAATCCATAGATAGATTTCTGAAGCTTACATACCTTTTCGCCATCGTAGAAGATGAGCCCTCTGGTTGTTTCATATACACTTCCTCGACTATATTTCCATTTAGGAAAGTTGTCTTCACATCCATTTTCTATATCTCATAATCATAATAAGTGGCAATGGCATAATCATAATAAGTGGCAATGGCTAAGAGTATCCTAAAGATTTAAGCATTGGTACTGGGTTGAAGGTCTCATCATAGTCAATTCCTTGTCTTTGACAGAAACCTTTGGCCACAAGCCTTGTTTTATAGGTAATCACATTATCATCCATGTCAGTTTTCTTTTTGAAAACTCATTTACACCCTATGGGTTTTATTCCATCGAGTGCCTCAACTAAAGTCCATATTTGGTTTTCATACATGGAATCCATTTCTTCTTTCATGGTGCTAAGCTATTTTTGCTAAGCCATTTCTCAGACTCTGAACTCTTCAGAACCTCTTCATAGGTAGTAGGCTCATTATCTTCTATTAGCAATATGTCATTCTATTCAATCACGAGAAATCCATATCTCTCGGGAATAGAGCATATCCTACATGACCTACAAACTTCCTGTGTTGAAGAAGGTTTAATTGTTACTTCATCTGTATGAGTCACAGCCTCAGGTTTAGGCAGTTGATCTACATCTGTTCGAGCATCTTGAACTTCTTCAAGTTCAGTTTCGCTCCCACTATCTTCTTTTAAAAGAATCTCTTTCCCTAAAAAGACAACATGCTTTGAAATAAACACTTTCTATTCCTCAGCAAGGTAAAATTGATACCCCATTTTTTCTTTAGGATATCCTAGGAACAAACACTGGTCAGACTTCGCATCAAGTTTATCTAACTGTATCTGCTTCACATAAGCCGAACAGCCCCAGACTTTGAAATGAGAAAGATAGGGTTTTGTTAGTCCACATCTTATATGGAGTAACATCAATTGTCTTTGATGGAACTTTATTTAGCAAATAAATAGTTGTCTCGAGTGCATACCCCCAAAAGGATTTTGGTAAATTTGCAAAGCTTACCATTGATCGTACCATGTCCAACAAGGTTTGGTTTCTCCTTTCGGCCACACCATTGTGCTTTGGTGTGTAAGTTAGAGTCCATTGAGATAAAATTCCATTATCTCTAAGACAACATAAAACTTTTTGGTCTAAGTATTCCCCACCTCGATCAGATCATAGTGTCTTGATACCTTTCCCAAGTTAGTTTTCTACTTTATTTATGAATTGTTTGAATTTTTCAAATGCATCAGATTTGTATCTGATTAGATATAGATACCCATATCGAGAATACTCATCAATAAAGGTAATAAAGTAAAGAAAACCACTTCTCGTATGGATGGATATTGGACCACATACATCTAAATGTATTAGGTTTAATACTCTAGTAGCTCGTTCACCCTTTCTCTTAAAGGGTAACTTAATCATCTTGCCTAATAAACAAAATTCACACATGTCATATGATTCATAATCAAATGACCCTAAACTACCACTCTCGTGCAGCTTAGCTATGCATCTCTCATTTACATGGCCAAGGCGACAATGTCATAAGTAAGCTGATTTTAAATTATCTCGTTTATGTCTTTTTGTGTCATTGACTTTCATAATTGGATGCAACATATCTAATATGTAAATTCCATTGCATAATGTACTAGTACCATAAAGCATTCCATTCAAACTAATAGAATAACCATTGCTATTGACATTCAAATGGAAACCATATTTGTTTAAACAAGAAATAGATAATATGTTTTTTGTTAAATTAGGTATAAAATAACAACCATCCAGTTTAATTACAAGCCTAATAGGGAGTGAAAAAAAAAGTGCCTACAACTAATGCCGTAACTCTTGCTTTATTGCCCATGTGCAGGTCCAGTTCTCCCTTCATGAGTTGTCTACTATCCCTAAGGCCCTATATATCATTACATATGTGTGAGCCACAACTAGTATCTAATACCCATATGTTATGATCAGAAACAGTATTAACCTCAATGACAAACATACTTGAAGGAGTCGGGGCATCTGATGCCTAGTTCTTCTTCAAAGACTCCAGATAGACTTTACAGTTTCGCTTCCAGTGGCTAGTCTTACCATAATGGAAGCAAGTTACTTTCAACACAGTTTCTTTGAGTTTCTTTTTAGCTGAACTTCCGTTTAGTTTCTTAAACCTTTTCTTCTTTAGGTTCTTTTTTCTTGAACTAGAAGAAGAAGAGTCCACCACTAGAATTGCCTTTCTATCCTTCTTGATAGCTTGCTCTACTGTTTTGAGGAGAATGATTAACTCAGGGATTGTCGTGGAGATTTGGTTCATTCGATAGTTTAACACACACTGTGAATAACTATCAGACAATCCAACCCGAATTACGTCAACACTTAATTCATAGTCCATAACAAAACCTAAGGTGGCCAACCTCTCAATATAGCCATTCATCTTCAATGTATACTACACTGCAGATGTTCCCGAAGTCATCTTAGTTATGAAGAGTGGCCTCGAGGTCTCGAACCTTTCAGATCGAGCTTGTTCATCAAAAAGCTCTCTAAGATGAAATACCATAGTATTAGAATCCATAAACTCATGCTGCTTCTACAGCTCTGATGACATAGAGGTTAACATAATGAAGGTAACCAAGTCACTATCTTTGAGATGCTTACCATATGCTGTGAGATGCTTACCATATGCTCTCTAATCCTCATTAGAAGTATCAGCAGCAGATGGATCAGGAAGTGGAACGTCTAGGACATAGGTTAGCTCCTCAAATTTGAGAATAATTCTTAGATTTCTAAGCCAATTAAGAAAATTGGGTCCAGTTAATTTATTAGAATCCATAAGTGAGCACAAATTCACACTGGAAGACATCTTCAATCAATCTAAATATGAAGAGAGAAAGAATGTTAGAATACAAATAAATGCATCATCATAAGGAATTGCATGATATTCATATGGCTCCCACTTGTTTCAAAGAATCCATAGCTGTCACTACGAATCTAAGAAAAATTATGACAAAGTGTCCTTTCAGGTTAATATCTGACATTACTAACCCAACAAGCCACCTTAAGTCAATTGATAGGTATCGGTCATATCAATTGCATCATAGATGCAGTTATCGTTTAGTGCTATCAACTCGTGATATATGCACACACATTGGGTTATCAACTCTTGATGTGCATACATTTGATATACGCTACCTAATTGTGCCTCTGTCTATGTTGACCTTGAGTTTACTCAACAAATCAACGCTTCTAGTGAAAATCAACACATTAATTCAAAAATCTTATTTCCATGGTTCGAACATATCCGTATAGAGCGGGCTTGTGTTTACCTAATAACCCTAACTCTGAAAGAATTTTGGTTCTTCCCATATTAATGGAAGGCGTTAGTTTTCATATTATTTGTGAGGGATTTCATACTCTAGTCTCATCTAAGTCGTAGGATTATAGTCACAATGACTGTATGGAATTATTTAGGACGTTTCATCAATCAAATTGAATATATATCCATAATGATCCATCATCCCACCTGACCAATCCTAGTATGCATTCTTTAATGCAACCATCTCACAAGGTTTTCCTATATAGGTTATGACGTGTTATGCATCTAAAGATTTGATGTTCGATTTAACTCTTGAACCGAATTGCTTTCTAATATTGGCATCGGCTACTTTCTCAATCTGTATGTTTTCAATTCCAATTCAAAATACCAATATACCAAGTGTAATACCCTCTACTCTGATGTACCAATTAAACATTTTAATTGTATCATGCTTTCCATTTCTAGTGATACTAGACAAGAAATAATCAAAATGGATTAATAAAGTATTATTCTCTTAGGTTTTCAAATAATTTGAGAACATCAAACTATCACCTAAGTATCTCTAGGTAGTCTCTACTTCATCAAGACTACTTTGGCACTTGTCATATAACTTGAGACGACCAAAACAATCAAGACAACTGAATATACCAACGAGACACTAATATGACATATTTAACATCCGAAAATTTTTTGAAACCCAATTTCAAGCAAAACAGTTTGGCATGCATACAACATTAATGTAAGATATTTATGATCACATAAAAAATGATCCAAGGCATTGAAACGAAAAAACACACAATCAACATTTCAAACAAACCAGGTCCAATAGTTTTCTCAAAATTGTCCAGCTCTGTCTTTGCTTGAAAAGCTCATTGAAAAAATTTCAATAAATACTAATAAAATTAAATAAGCCATAAAGTGTTTACAAAATGTTCCATGGATTTTTTCAGAATTTATTTCCAAGAAAAACTCAACCAAACTTAGCAATCAAGCCAATCCATAATCTGTATTCCTCAACACAGACATTCCCAATAGCATACAAGCAATTCTCAAATAAATATTCAATCACCTTGAAGACATTTTTACATATTCATAGACATTTATAAACATCTTAGAAACATGTTGATGAATGAAAATCCCAAAAACGTTTTTTTTATAGAATTTATTCTTGAATTTACAAGCATGCCTGTTCATTCAATATGCATAAACACAGCAACCAGAAAGAACAGTAGGGAATTAATTAGCAAAAACATATCAAATCACGTTGATAGATTTTTTCTTTCCACAGACATATTCAGAAACATCTCATGAGAAAATATGAGCAAGAAAATTTCAGAGAAAAAGATCTCTACATTGATTTCGAATTCAACACACTCAGTATGCACAATCATCACAACCAATAGGCAGCATCAACCATGTCATGGTTTCTTCTTTATATGGGACACAAGTGGCTCTGATATCACGGTAGGAAAACCCCAGTACATGCATCATATACACATGGTGCGGAAAAAAAATTGTTTTAGGACTTTCCCCAAGTCTAGGATCTATGTGTCTATATAAAGAAGTACCATAATTCTCAAACCACAATGACCAATGGAGACCATCTCTAACGATATCCACGCAGAGGTTGGAGAATCTAACCAAATCAAACTCTTTGATCCGGAAATAGCTAGAACAAAGAAGAGAGTGCTAGCTCTTACCTTTGTTCTTGGAGAGAGGAAGAAGATGAAGTTTGGAAGAAGATGGAGAGAGCTTCAGACTGGCTTGAAAACTTGGTTTTTGAACTTGTTAAAAAGCCATCTCTTATCTCAAGATCCTACTACTTATTCACCTTACTTCTTTTATGTTTTATGGATTTTGTCTCTTATCCATAAAAGACATTAAATGTAACTTATCAAAGAAACCATCTTCTTCATCTTACACGTTATTCACACCTTTATATATATAAATACTCAAGTGGTCCAGTCGCAATTGGGTTGGTCCTACCGAGTTCTAGGTGTGGAAAAACATTAGAGACCTGTTTCAGCAATATTGACATCATGATCTCATCGGGACATATCCTAATCTCATCGAGATCCATTTGGTTTTACTAGTCTCCATATAATGGATCTCTATCCAAAACTATTTTATGAATCCTCCGAATCACTCTTATGTGTGACCCATTAGGTTCCTGGTTATGTTGGTCACTTAGATTAACACTTAATCCAAGCAAGTCATGAGTGGTGTCTAGCAACACATCATGACCCCTAATTGACCAGAAAAGAGGTGATTTGACGAATGAACCCGTGCTCACCATGAACCATCTCGCGAACCCTCTCATAGATAATTGTTGTGCAATTCGTCCTTTCACCATGCTATACCCCACTTGGTTATGAGTATGGGCAAAGTGTCAACTCTTACAAGATTGATTATGTCAAAGTTAGTCCAAGTGCTATCAGTTCTTATCCTGGGACTCATTACTCTGTATGTCACTGAAGACATTCTTCGTGAAATTTGTACTTTGGCTAGAGATTTCTAAGTAATAACCTTGAAAAGAGGTTGTAGGTATCATCTTCTGCTATCAAAGAAGTGGTGAATCCTCTATTGGTTACTCAATTACCTTCAAATAACTCAAGCTGTACCCAATCACCACCCTATGAGTGACCTCTGTAAGGTAACAAGGAATGGAATCAAAGCGCAGAATTAGTATCTAAGATATCTTTAAGTACCTCAAGTCTAAGAATACTTGCACCATTGTTATGATGAGATTATCACTGAAATTAGAATAGGACATCCATGTGATGATCTCATGGTATGTTGGACCCCATTTCTGAAGTCCAACTCTTGAAGAAAATCATAAGACTTTAGCTA
>JAOQMP010000008.1:31216366-31228330 GCA_027563575.1 Erythroxylum pedicellare
TGACTCAAACTTATATGGTTTTTACCTAAATTAACCAATTTTCTTATTCTATAATATAGTTTTTATACTAAATTTAGAAAGCTTATTCTAGATTGTCTGACAGTTAAACCTAATTAAAGATCTTGAATTAATTAGATACAACCTAAGGGAAAACTACGATCAATAGAGGCTATTGTTAATATATGGATAATAGTTTTAAAGAGAGAAATGATAACAACATGAAAATTGATTGTGTACTATTTGATTTCATTTAACTTTAATAACTTAGTTTTACTTTATTTTGTTAATCAAATTCATCATAATCCTAAACACTAGTTTACTCATTACAAATGCTCAGTACACACTCTCTGTGGATATGTTCCTTGCTCACCACTATTAAAAATTTATTTATGTAAAGTTGGATTTTATTTTTAGTTGTGTTTAATACACTTCAAGAATTTTGGCACCATTGCCGGGGAGTGAAATGAATGATTTTTATTTTTGGTATTAAATGGTTTTTTTGTATAATTTTTTTTATTTGGTTTTGACAATTGTTTCTTTATCTTTTTATGCTTGTTAATGTTTGTTTATGGTATTGATAAGATATCCTTATTAAGACCTTGTACAATTTGATCTCGAGATGAAAAGGACACCACAATGGTTGCTTAGGGAAAACAAAAAAACTTTGAGATACAACAAAGAGTTGAATTTGAGGAAACCATGGCCAATACGAGAACTCTAAGAGAGTTGATTGCCCCAACTTTACTTAAAGACACTTATGCTTTACTTTTACAAATTTTTTTAAGCATATTATTTCTAAGCTTAAGTCTTCTTTTGCCTAACTTTCATGGTCTTCTAGGTAAGAATGATCACAAGCATTTCAAGGAGTTCGACGTGGTCTGTCTTAGTATGAAGCCTCTAAGGTGATAGAAGAGCAGATTATGTTGAGAGCCTTTCCATTTCACTAAAGGATGTAGAGAAAGATTGGTTTTTTTCCCTACAATAAATGTGACCACTTGGATTGAACTGAAGAGGTTGTTTTTAGATAAGTATTTTCCAACATCAAAGACAACTAGCATAAGGAAAGAGAATTGTGGGATGAAGCAATATTATAAAGAATCCCTTTAAAGGTATCGGGAGCACTTCAAGAAGTTGTGTGCTACCTACCCTGATCACAATATCACGAAATAACTTTTTATCCAATATTTTTATAAGTGATTATTGCCTACAAATAGTAGCTTGGTAGATGCAGCAAATGATGGAGTACTATGTAAAAAGAACACAGAGGAGGTAAGGAAATTAATCAAGCATATGGCAGTAGACATTCAACAATATAACATTCGTAACAATGTTCATAGGGTAAATGAGGTAAGCAATTCATCCAAAGAACATCATTTAGATGAACTAACATACTTTTTTAGACAATTTTCTATAAGGTAGGCATAGGTGAAAGCTTACAGTATATATCCAAATGTGAACCATCCAACAGATGGTTGTCTAACTCTACAAGATGAAAACATAGAGTATTTCAATACTATAGGAGGAAATTTTGCCCAACAATATTTCTTATATTCCTAAACTTATAATCTAGGTTGGAGAGATCATCCAAACCTAATTTATGGAGAGAATAGGCAACAAAACTACTTTCCAACTAGGTCATAGGGTGTACAATAATTTTCATCTAAACCACTGGCCTCCTCCTCTACCTTAGGTATGTTACTGGAAGATATAGTTAAGTCTTTTTCAACAAACACTTTCCCAATCTAATAAGATGTGAAACATTTTTAATAAGAGAACAAATCAAAAAGATGAAATCTAGCATTCAAAATATTGAAAACTAGAATAGTCAAATGACAGCTGCTATCAACCATTTAAAATAGACATTCTCGCATTTCCATCCCCCATTATTTTATTTTAATGACTTTTTCATAATCCTATTTTTTTTGCCCCAAAAGGAGGAAAACTATAATCACAGCCTAAGATAAATATGAAGTTGTACAAAGTTAGCTTTTATTTTCTAGTGTGTTTGACTAGCATCAATAGTTAAAGAGGAAATGTTTTGATTTTTATATTTAGTTTTTCTCAAGACTGGCCAAAAGCTAAGTGTAGGGGAACCTAATAATTTCTTGATTGATTATATATTTATTTTTTAATTTTTATTGATTAATGTTATGTTTAACATAAGATACTTATTTTGGTCCATATTTTGGTTTAGGTACAATTTTGAGGAACAAGAACAAAAATAAGGTAACTTCACATCGTTGTTGTTGTTATATTGATGTTCAAACTTATTTGCCTTTTTAAAGTAAAAAGGAGATGAGTTAGGGTGAAGATAGGATAAAGAATGGAATAATTTGAGTCATTATGACTTACACGGTTATGTATGGGAACGTGTAACTCACCATAAATATCTACAAACTCAAAGATGTTGTTTCAACCACCATTGTGACCTATATAATACGAGATAAAGAAAGGAATAATTTAAGTCATTATGACTTACACGTTCATGTTTGGGAACGTGTAACTCACTAGAAATGTGTACAAACTCAAAGACATTGTTTCAACCATCTTTGTGACTTATATAAGATGGGATAAAGAATGGAATAATTTAAGTCATTATGACTTACATGGTCATGTATGGAAACGTGTAACTCACTAGAAATGTGTACAAACTCAAAGACATTGTTTCAACCACCTTTATGACCTACAAACTCACATAAAGATTTACACAACCATTTAGGTGACTTATATGCTCATGTATCTTAGCCGTGTATCTCACTGAAACGTGTTACTATGCACTTTTCTACCAAATTAACATATATGGTCACTTACACACCCATGTAACCGATCATGTATAGCCAAACATCCCTAATTTTAAGAGGCCAAAAAATGTATGTATAGATTAGAGATGCAAAAAGAGGCCTCCCTTTTGAGAGATATGAGCATCTATTCTTCTTTTTTCTAGTTTAAAGGGTATATCAAGGTTGATGAACATGTATAGGCATTGATGAATCTTAGTGATTTTCTTTTTGACTCTATTTTGGAATTGACTATGTTATTCTGTCTATAAAGTTTAGGATTTCTATATGAATGATCTAGATAGGCTACTAGATTATTCATGTTTGGATTCAATGCCAAAATCTAGATTGCAATCCATAATTGTTTTAAATATGATTCACATGTTGTAAACTAATGGTCGTGCATCATTTGGGATAGCATAGCATAGATTAAATGACCGGAGCTTATATGGTTGTTGTTTAGATTAACCTGTTTTTCTATTATATAATGCAGCTACCACACTAAATTTGGATAGCTTATTTTAGTTTGTCTAATAGCTAAACCTAATTAAAGAGCTTATTTTGATTAGATACAACCTAAAGGAAAAAGGGGATTAATAGAGCTTGCTCACCACTATTACAAATTTAGTTGCGCAAAATTATATTTTATTTTCCAGTGTGTCTAGTGCACATCATTAGTTAAAGAGGAAGTGTGATTTTGATTTTGAACTTTAGTTTTTCTCGAGAATGGACAAAATTTAAGCGTCAGGGAACTTAATAAGTTCTTGATTGATTATATATTTATTTTCTAATTCTTATTAATTAATATTATATTGCATATAAGATACTTATTTTGGTCCATATTTTAGTTTAGGAACAAGTTTGAGGAATAAGAACCAAAATAAGCTAAATTCATGTTTTGCCATTGTTCTATTGATGTTCAATCTTATTTGCCTTCGTAAAGCAAAAAGGAGATAAGTTATGGTGAAGATGGGACAAAGAATGGAAGAATTTGATTCATTGTGACTTACACGGAATGTATGAGAACGTGTGACTCACTAGAAATGTGTACAAACTCGAAGACATTGTTTTAACCACCTTTGTGACCTACATGCTCATTTAGAGACTTACAGGATTGTTTAGGTGACTTATATGCTCATGTATCTTGGTCATATAGCTCACTGAGAACATATAAGTTCGTGATTTCTACCAAATTGATATATATGGTCAATTAAACACACATATAGCTAATCATGTATAACCACGCATCCTTAGCTTTACACTATAAAATGGAAATTAAGAGGCCAAAAAAGGTATGTACGGAACATATGTGGGCATTAATCAATCTTAGTGATTTTCATCTTAGAATTATGTATGTTATTCTTTGTATAGATTTTAGGATTTATATATGAATGATTTGGGTAGGCCTACTAGATTATTCATATATGGATTCATTGTCAGAATCTATATTACAATCCATAATTTTTGTAAATATGATTCACATGTGGTAAACAAATATTCATGCATCGCTAGGGATAACATGAATAGGTTAAATGATCCAAGCTTATGTGGTTTTTGCTTAGATTAACCTGTTTTCCTATTTTGTAATGCATCTATCACACTAAATCTAGACAACTTATTTTGGGTTATCTAATAGCTAAGCCTAATTAAAAAAATATTTTAAGTAGATACAACCTAAAGGAAAATTGGTATTAATAGAGCTTGTTTTTAATCTACGGTTAACAGTTTCAAAGTGAGGTATAAGAATAATATGATGATTGATTATACACATTCATGGGAAGGCACACATTGAACTATAAACTAGATTCAAAACCTAATTGTTAACCTTTGCAGTTTTATATTGCTTGATTTAATTTGTCTTCTATAATTTAGTTTTATTTTATTGCATCAATTGAATTCAATCAAAACCCCCCTAATCTTATACTTTGATTCAATCATTATGAGAAGCTAATCACACCCTCTCTATGGGTGTAATCCTTTCTCACCACTACTATAAATTTAGTTGTATAGAGTTAGGTATTATTTTCTAGTGCGTTCGACATGTAACCAATCCATCCCTGCAAACTATTGAGAGTAAAGCATTTAAGAACTTTTCCTAGGCTGTGGAATATGACTATGCACTAATGAAACAAAGATTAAGAGAAACTTTTTCTCAAATAAGATGATAGAAATTCCTCCTGTATTGGCATGACATGATTATAATTTTATCCACTTCTAGCTCTATCAAAAAGCTTACTTCTCAAATCCAAATTCTTAACAAAGATGCAAATTATTTATCTAGATATTTTAGTTTTCTGAATATTGCTAGATCCTCTCCCAGGCTAATTGGACAGATTGTTAAGTGTTAAATCTCTTCTACAAATTTTAAAATGTTTTTCAAACCATTGTTCATATAAGAAGTGATTAATGCATTAAACTCTATGCATTCTTCTAAGGATCTAGGGCCTAATGTTCTTATTGTAAACTTTTTCCTTAGAACTTGGCCCCTTACTAATCATTTTCTTGTGGAAGTAACCTTGGAATTCTTCAACAAAATAAAACTTCTAAAAGAAGTTAATTTCACATTTGTATGTCTTATTCTCAACAATAAAGTATATTACCTTACAATAGTTTGGTACAAGTATTATCACCCTAAAGTTACTCAAACTCTGTGGCTTGTTGCTCACGATAGGCTTCCTACCTTAAATAGAATCGTCAAATTCATTTTCACTCCCAACTAGTGTATTCTCTATAAATCTACTTTATAAAGCCATAATCATTTGTTCTTTCAATGTTATGATAGATGCATATTTGACCATTTTTATACACCCATATTTGATATAATTTGCATGATATTTTATATTTTTATTGTATATTTGGTATTTAATTTTCTCTAAGTGCATTTATAGGTTATAATTGCCACATAAAATAAAGTTTTGAAGCAATTAAGGATACAATGTCGTGTCTATGGCCTTGTAAGTCTCTCAACTTATGTAGAATCACAAATTTTGAAGATTTTAAGATATATATGGTTTAGTACAAGGTCGTGTATTAGACTGTGTATCTCCTAGAAACCCTAAAATTATTATAAAAATGTGTAATTGAAAGAAAAATATAGGAGCATACTTATAGAGCTAATTCAAGACATAGTTTAAAATGGGTGATATTGATTTAGAGAAGTGGCAAAGATGAAGAAATCATCAAAAGATCCAATAGAATACATTATCAAACCTCTACCTTGCAAGATTATTCAATATAAGAGAAAAGAAGATTTAAAATTATGAACTCTTTGTTTTCTATTTGTTTTTATTCTTGACTATGTTTGATTTCATTTTCTATCATACTTAACTAAAGATCTTTAGTGTCTAGGTATGATAAACCCTAGTTTGTGCTACAATATGCTTTTATTTAATGCCATTGTTTTGGATTGATCTATTATAATTCAATTATGTTTTTAACATATGTTCTAATAGATCTTAAATATTAGTACATAATCAGATTTCATAACATAGAGATTGAGAAATCCTATGCATGAAAAGATCTACCATAATTGAAAGGAGTTGACTGCAAACCTAGAGATATGTCGACATAAATCCTCTAGATAAGGGTCAAACATAATAGTGGAATTCACAAATTGGTAAAGAAATCTTAAAATTTTAACTTGAGTAATTTGGTTTATAACCCTAAGATTAGTTGTTTATAGTCTCAAGTCAATTATTAGCATACGATAGGAATTTCCACAGTTCAATAATCAATAAAACAATTGCATAACTAAAGGTTAATTGTCTAATGGTTTTAGGGGGATTCATCACCTAGCACTAATTCTTGATAGTGATTATTTCTAAAAAGATTTCTTTGTTCTCTGCTCATTATTGTTTCCTGTTTATTTTAATTGTTTAAGTTTTATTTTCTTTACTAAAACCAACACTTAATTTGTAGGCTAGATAATAAGATAACGATAATTATTTGTATTCATTGTCTTCATGGGATTTGACCCGTACTTACCTATGCTAGCTACAGCTGCATTATACATTTATGGTAAAATTAATATCGATATAGAAATTAACCAATCATAATACTAAAATAGAGTTTTAACCAGAATTCTAGAAAAGCCCAATCTTGTTGACCCTCTTATATGATGGAATGATATCCTAACATGTCCTTCTAGTATTTAGTTCATGGCTGAAGGAGATAGATGGATATTCAATATCTCTTTATCTTACCTTATTTTCATTACATGGAATGAAAGAAATGCAAGGATATTCTCTAACATTCGTTTAGATGAAGGTTAGTTTTAATGTGTCAACTAGATTATCCTTTGAGACTTTGTAACCTTGCTTCCTTTCATGGAATATTATGCTTCTCATTTTTCAAAAACAAATGTTCCAAAAGTTGGATAAAAAAAATACAATATGAATTCAAGTTTGATTGTAAGAAGTTTTAAATGGATTTAGTTTGTCTTTTTTCTTATAAAACAATTTTAACCTTCTAAAGATTTTTGTAAAAAGTTAAAAAGGAATTGTATTAACATGGCATACAAAAATCTTATACCAATAACCAAAAACTAGGTGAGTAGCTTAGAAAAAAAATAAAAACTAACATATAGAGGCCAATCAGAATAAAGTGTAAAGAAGATATAAGGTCAAAACAGTAAAATAAGGCTTAACATATATAGCTAATAAGACTGGAACCTTTAGCAATACCCTCAGTAGGATCAGCTGAAAAAGCAGAGCCCTTTAAGTTGAGAGTCTCATCAACCTAAAGTTAAACATTTTATCTCAATACCAAATTAAAACACATTCTAAGGTGATATTGTGAGCAAAATCATCTATATTATTCGTTGAATTGTAGCTAAAGTTAACTATTAAAAAGGTTGAAATTCATTTCTAAAGGCCTTTTATTCCTCTTCCTCTAAATTGCATAAGTTTCATATTTGATAACTAGTTTAAAGATAATCAATTCATTATGATATGTGAATATGACATTCTCTGACCAAATAATAAACATTGAAAAATTATTTTCAAATCATTAGATTGTGAAAATATTAAGAATATGACTCTAAAAGGATTTTGGGTAAGAGCAAGAGAATAGTAGATAATATAAATTTTTTGGCTCTAAGCCATATAGTTTTCATAAGTTATTAGTGGCAAAGATGCCTTTCAACCTATCTAAATTGTTAGGCCTCTATTTAATAGTAAATCATAGGATAAATGATGCTTTAGGGGAGTTATTCTTAAATAAGATGAGCACCAAATATTTAGGCTAATAGAGTAAGTGAATACATGATTTGTTAATGAAGATGTTAGAGCTATGGCAATTCTATGTTATTTTATCCTTATGCTATAATATTGGTTTGTAGTTTGGTACATTATTCATAATTGCACATTGTATCCTTGAATATGTAGTTCTAAGCTCCATTCTTAATGATCATATTAACTTTGGTATATAAGGAAATTAGGAGTTTGAGGTTTTCCATTCCTTTTATTTAGTGGAGACGACTAAATAAAATGTATCTCGATTATTTCTTTAGTTACCAAGTCCCTGTAAGATGTCAAGTCTTTTAAGAGAAAAAATGTATTTAGCCCATAAGGACTTAGAACTTTGTCACGGTTGAAATTGAAGAATACTTTTTTACTTTCCAAGGCATTGAAAGGCTGAATCAACTTCTCCTTCTGCCGCACGGTTAAGACTTTGTTAAGGATTGACCTTCTAGAGAATTATCAATTAAAAAGAAATATTTTTCAGTTCTAATTATCACAGACTGAAAGTTCCATGGACTAACTGATGAGTTCTACATATATGTTAATATAGAATGTTATGCATAAAAATAATGTGGGTTTGTGTTAAGTATAATTAAGATTTTTTGGGAGGTGAATAATTCATTACAAAAAGAAAGAAATTTAATTAAGATTGCTAGGCATTTGAAAAGGTATTAGTTCACTAAAATGATTTGTTCATAATTTAAAGTCACGGCGGTGTTTAGATCGATGGAGTTTACATGCAAAGATCTTTTACAATTGCATGGCAACTTTATAACTACACAGCTCATGCATATTTGACGTCGAAATGCAATATATACAATGCAAATTGGAAATTATGTTCTAGCCCACGAGATCTTTTGCAATTGCATGGCAACTTTATCACTACACAGCTCATGCATATTTGACGTCGAAATGCAATATATACAATGCGAATTGGAAATTATGTTCTACCCCACAATATCTCGTGGGCCACTGCCCGTAACAACGTTTTTTTTTAAGAAATATGCTCTTCAAGTATAAACTTTAATTTTGAGAAATTTTGGCTATTATAATGAAATAAAAACATAACTTGAATAATAAGAATTCACTAAAATTGAAGAAATTACATAAGTTGAATAATAAAAATTGAAGAAATTTATTAAGTTGAATAATAAAAATTCACTAAAATTTCGAAATTTGTCAAGATAAATTTCGAATTGATATCACTATGTTTTCATATTGGCAATAACGTAACAACAAACTTATTTAGCAGTACTTTTAAGTAATTTGTGGGCCGGAGTTTTCTTGAGTACCTGACGTGGAGAAGCAAACAAGACAAGGAAGTTGCGAATCCCAAGTGTAGAAAAGGGGACAACTGTGAGCAGTACATAAAAGAAAAGGCCCCTCGACCGGAATGAGAAAAGCAAGAAAAAGCATAAAGATCAAAAAAGACCAGATAGAAATTGGAATATGATGTGTTGTATTACGGGGCATTTAATGTATAAAGTTTCACGCTTTCGTTCTTGGCAGACTCCTAATTCCAAGAGCATCATACTTTCCTATCATATGTGCACTTTGGAATGTTTGATGAATGTGAGATTTGCTGCTTTACACTGCAAAGCACTCCACTTTAACTTTATTTCTAAAAATTTTCGCTTATAATTTTGCTTACTTTAAAAATGATTTATTATTTAATGACAGAAATTCCGAAAAGAGTTACAAAGGCTTAGAGCCAACACAGAACTAAAGGAAAATGTCAAGCTGCCGTTCCGAAGCTAATCGTCAAGCTGATTACGGATGAAGGACCAAGCACAAAGCTGTCAATACGTTGATCATCAAACTAATCAAGAGGCATAGACAGTTGACATTTTCAAATGAGCTTAGCAGGAAAACTAGAGGGACAGCTTCACGCTTTCACATTAAGATAAGTTGGGAAAAGCAACTGTAGTGAGTGCGAAAGGCCTAAAGGAGCCAGAAGCTCCTTTTAAACCACGCACTGAGTTAGTGTGAAGCGATTTAGCGACGATTAAACCACGCACAAAAGGTGTTGTTTTCTGAATTTGGATAAATGACTCGTTGCGTCGTTTTCTTTTTATGGCTAAAGGTAATTAGCTTTGCTAGGTGTAGGTAATAATGTTTAGCGACGATCTATTTACGTAGCAGAATATATTTAACTAAAATTTTGAAAACGTAGTTAAATGTTATTAGAGATATTTTGGGAAATGTAGGTAAAAAAGATTTGGTGACAATTTTGTATTTGTAGCGAAAAAGTTTTATTGACAATTTTTTTTTAATTATACTTTCCTATTACCAATTTATCATTTAATTATAATTATTAATAACATTTTTAATTCATGTTATCGTTTTCAACATGGTTTGAATTATAATTAAGTCATATTTTTGAATTATTATTGATAACATTGTTTGAATAATAATTAAGTAAAATAAAATAAAAATGTTTCATAATTAAAAATTAAATGCATTTTATAAAAAATAAAATGTAATTAAATGTTAATTACAAATGATAAGAAAAAATTTATGCACAAACTAAGACTCTACTTCGTCACTACTACTTACATGCTTTGACCCAATTATTTGTTTGACCATCTTTTTAAGCTTGGTTAACTCTCTTTCAATACGATCAAATTTTTACTCATTACCTTGTAATTATTCTTGAGTACAATCTAACTTTTTTTCATTATATAGTAACTGAGCTCTAAGTGATCGGTTCTCCTTTTGAAGCTTCGTTACATATGTTGATCGTGACGATGATGAGCCAATTGGCTTAGGGTCATGCCTAAGACCTTAGGTATATTATGATCTTGTACTAAGGATATTGTTACAAATGTCATCCACATTAGGCTCATTTTTGTCAAACAATAATCTCTATAACAACTCCTACATCTTCTCTTATAATTTAAAAAACAAAATCGAGACGTAATTCAAGTAATATTAGTTAGTATTACGTAAATAAATAAACTCTAAAATTAAAATTTTTATACTTACATAATTATTCTGCGCTTCTTCAGACGTCTAGCCTTTACCTTCCTTGTAGTATGTCAGTCTGTAGAGTGTGATCCTATCACACACTTGTCCAACTCACGTACTATTAAAGTAAAACATATGGTGGACATTAATTGATGACTTACCTAGACAAATGGACAACTGCAGACTACAAAGTAAAAGGACAAGGTTGGTCGGTTATCAACGCTCTAAAACACAAATTATATCTTGCAAAAAAGACAAATTTGTATTTAATATCATACAATTTGATTCATTAATAGGCTAAGGGGAAAATACATTAATATTGCTCTATTTTACAATATAAATGATTACTTATTTTGGAAAACTAGGATAAAAGTCTTTCTGGTAGCCTAAGACTTTCATTTGATGGAGATTGTAAAGAAGAATAAGTGTAATAGGAATGATAATAGACTCATTTCATTAAATAGTAAGCCAAGGCATATTTTTTCTTTGTCAATGATATTAAAGTAACTAATTTGAAAATATAAGGTAAGTTTTATATATGGTTAATGAGGAATGGCAACAAGCTTTACTCAAGATGTTGGACCCTGATTTTTCTTCTAAATTCTTACTAATTGTCTAGTTGTTTATTTTTGTTTTGTTAGTTCGTTTAATTATTTATTTTTATTATTTTTGAATTGGGTCATTAATTAGAAATTGAGGGAAGGACTAAAAATTTGAAATTGGAATGAAGTATTAGAAATTATTAGGCTTGTGTTAAGTGGGTTAAAGGAGTAGAGCCATAAAAGACAAAAGAGGGGTAGATTGAGAAAGGCTAATTAAGTGAGGGGCATAATTGGATGAAAGGGCTAAGGATGAGTCTTAAAAGTTGAAGAAGAGTGGGAGATGTCGTGAACAACCAAGCAGGAGAAGAAAAGAGAGAAAATGTGTGAGAGAGAGAGAGAGAAGAAGCATAAGAAAATCGAAAAAGCTAAAGAAGGAGG